>JAJOZX010000790.1:750000-782500 GCA_023014485.1 Bathynomus jamesi
GAGTGGGCGGAGCTAGTAACTGGCAACTAGTGTGGTAGTTGACACGACGCAAGTAGTGCGATAGTTACTCTCATGAGAGTGGCTCGCGCGAGTAGCTCTCACTGTGTAAACTCGGCTTTATTCACTCGGACATTCAGCATTATTTGTTTCGTTAGTGAAATTAAAAAAAAACATTACTGCAAAATACCTAAAGATGGGTCCAACGGCCCCATCTAATTTCGGACAACTGTTTATACAAACACGAAAAAGGAAATGGAAAAAAAAATTGTTTCAAATAATTGTATTTCCTTATTCTAACATTCTAACATAAACATCATTCTAACTTAAACATGGACTCTAACATAATCTAACACCAAAACCTCATTCTAATAACTAATCATCACCAGTTTAAATAGTCTGTGGACGCTTCTAAAAAATTCCACCCACGTTTGTGAAATCGAGAAAAGTCATTCGGTCAATAAAACTATAGAAAAGAACTCAAACATGAAAATCTTAAGCTTCACATCTGAACCCATTGTGTCAAGAGTGAAGCTGCATTTAAAATTTAAGTTCCTCGTGAACTTAAAGTAAATATTGAGTTTTCGCTGCCTTAATAATTTCTTTTCAAAATCTTCAGTATGAAATTATTCAGTGACTTTTTCCACATATACAGGGGTTAGACAAAATAATATGAACACCTTGATAAATGGCGGTTTTTATTCTTAATATGGAGTTGGTCCTACTTTAGCGGCAATAACAGCTGCAATGCGTCGGGGAATTGATTCATACAGCTTTTGGACAGTGGCTAGAGGAATCCTGAGCCATTCTTCGAGCAAACCCTGCTCCAGTTCCTCCAAAGACGCCGGCGGTGGGAATCGTCTTCTGACCTGCTGCTCCAACTGACACCACAGATGCTCGATAATGTTAAGATCCGGGGATTGTGGAGGCCAATCCAAGCGTTCTACTTCACTAACATGCTCTTCAAACCAGTTTTTAACGACCCCAGCGGTGTGGATTGGTGCATTATCATCCTGGAAGACGGCGCCGCCATTGGGAAACAGCGTTTGGACCTTGGGATGGACCTGGTCAGCCAATATTGACAGATAGACCTGGGCGTTAACCCTACCATGCAGTACTACAGCTGGGCCAAGAGTATTCCACGATATTGCTGCCCAAACCATCACAGATCCGCCTCCATGCTTAACGGTTGGGGTCAGGCAGTCGGGGTCATAAGCATCTTTAGGCTGTCTCCAGACGTAAACTCGACCGGAACATGGAAATAGCGTAAAGGAGGATTCGTCGGAGTAGACTACATTCTTCCACCGGTCCATTGACCAATTCTTATGGTCATTACACCATTTTCTGCGCCGCTCAATGTTGATGTGCGAAAGGAAGGGTTTGGCAATTGCAGCCCTCCGATGGTATCCAGCTCCATGGAGCTCGCGACGTACAGTTCTGGTCGATACCGGGCTTGCAAGATGCTGGTTAAGCTCTGCAGTCACTTTTGGAGCTGTGGTCTTATGGTTCTTTGTCACAATGCGCTTTAGCACCCGGCGGTCTCGATCACACAGCTTCTTGTTGCGTCCACTATTGCATTTGTCGGTGCTTGTCTTTCCATGGTTTTGGTATGCAGACATGACCATAGAGACAGTTCCACTGGATACATTGAACATCTGAGCGGTTTTCGTCACCGATGTACCAGCCATCCGCGCTCCGACAATTTGCCCTCTTTGGAAGTCTGACAGGTCTTTCATAACTGCTAATTCATAATTCATTTAGATCTGTAAAAACAACGTGAGGGTTATAACATGACGTATACAATCCATGTTACGCATTTAAATAGGTTTGCCAATCATTTGACCGTTTACTTTGTGTCTGAGCAGTCCGTAAAGATAACCGGTGAAATCGGCGGGTGTTCATATTATTTTGTCTAACTCCTGTACCTAGATAGACAGAATCACTTCCATTACAGTAAGGATCTCTCCTCTCTCTCTCTCTCTCTCCTCTCTCTCTCTCTCTCTCTCTCTCTCTCTCTCGGGTATAGAATGTTTCACAAAAACAGCACCAGGGGGAAGGGGGGAGGGGTACTAATATACGTGAGAGACACGTTGAGTCCGGTTGACTGCCAGTTCCGATCGGAAAGGGAGCTGCTTGGCGTCGATCTGAACGTGGGAGGGACGAACTATAGGTTAATCTTGGTGCACAGACCTCCGCATCTCCTCTTCGAGGAGGATACAGCCCTGTACACCGAACTCTGTAGCCTGCTAGGGGACAGGGTGTGTGTAGTTTTAGAAGACTTCAACTGTCGCGGCATAAAGTGGGAAAACAGGACTGCTGATGCCGAAGGGAGGAGGCTAGTTGACTTTGCTGATGAGAACTTCCTGACTCAGTGGGTCAATGGGTCTACACGACGCGAAAGCGTTCTAGACTTGGTATTCACAACCGAAGACAACCTCGTCACTGGCCTCACCGTTGACGAATCATTGGACGGGAGTGATCACGATCTGATTAGGTTCTGTGTCTACGTCCCTCGGGTGAAGCGTGGTGACTCTAGAGGCAGTAAGCTCGATCTACGGCGGGCGGACTTTGTTGGCCTCAGGGATAGCGTAGGTAAGATGGGGTTAGAGGTCGGTGGCGATGCTGAGGAAGTATGGATTGCATTCCGGGACGAGTTTATGGTGCTGCAGTCTGCTGCCATACCCTCAAAACCGGTCACCCCTACTTCAACGCAGCCTAAGTGGTTCAATCGTGACATCGCTTCGGCTATCCGAAATAGGAAAGCTGCGTATAGGAGGGCGAAGGCCAATCGTTCCCATGAGAACACTGAGGCGTATGTCCGTCTGTGCAGCGAAGTGAAGGCGAAGGTTAGGCTAGCGAAACGTAACGAAGAACTTAGGGTGGCAAGTCTCTGCAAGGGAACCCTAAGGAGTTCTTCAGTTATGTTAATAGTAGAAAGCCCCTGTTAAAGGGCCGAAGCGGCGTTCTGCGGATCTCCGATGCGGATATCGCTAATGTGCTGAATGAGTACTTTGCGGGAGTGTTCACCAGGGAGGACACCCGCGTTATCCCCGAGCCAGGCGTCAGGCACGAAGGTGCTGGGATAGTGTTCGGTGTGCCGCGACAGTCGTTGCCGATAGAATAGACAAACTGAGCGCGTTTAAGGCTCCTGGGCCAGACCAGTTCCTCCCAGAGTGTTGCGGGAGGTGCGCGACCAGGTGGCTCCCCACCTGGCTACAGTCTTCAACAAATAGTTGGAGATGGATCAGGTGCCTGGTGACTGGAGGGAAGCCAATGTGACCCCTATCTTTAAGAAAGGGGATCACGAAAGTCCAGGGAACTATCGTCCCATTAGTCTCACTTCAGTTGTAGGTAAATTATTAGAGGGGATAATAGCGGATAGGATCGTTGACCATTTGGATTCCTACAAGCTGCTTGGGGACTCCCAACATGGGTTTAGACGGCATAGGTCGTGTCTCACCAACTTGCTCGAGTTTTTCCACGTCATGTTGAGTGAGTATGATAAGAGTAGGGCGATTGATATACTTTATCTCGACTTTCAGAAAGCCTTTGATAAGGTACCTCACCGCCGACTAATGGCCAAAGTGTGCGCGCTATTGAGACTTTAATTTCAAATTTTTTAAATATCCTATATTCGCCCAAAATAATTCAGTCCACGGTTCCGAAACAGGTTTATCTTAAGCTTCCTTTTTTAGACCAACTAACTTTTCAACTTAATAAAGATGTCCACTCTATTTTGGACAGACACTTCCCTCAATGCGACTTCATAATTATTAATTCTAATCCTAATTCTCTGCAATCCTTTTTTCGCCATAAAGATCACCTCTCCGTGCTTTTGAGATCCTTTGAGAGAATTTTTTTTAAGCTGTATTTTAACTATTTGCTGATTGTATTAGGTTTTATTATGTATAGTAAATTTGTCTGACATTTGTATTTACTTTAGTTATATTTTTTATTGTCTTTAGATGCTTTCATTTAGTCACTGAAGATGGCCCCTGAGTAGACCGAAACGTTCGGCCAATAAATGTTGAGAGTCGTATCTCTTGTCTTTATATTCCTATTGAGAAGGATAAGGTTCCCGAAGAACACTTCTATCGTAACTATATATATATATATATATATATATATATATATATAGGGATTGAACTCAGAATTGTTCCCTGAGGGGTTTTATGAAACACACAGACCGTGCGTGGAACAAGGAACTCTTCTGGAAAAATTAAATCCACTGTAGTCCGAATAAGTAATGGTAAATGACAAACACTATAGCTTTTTCATGATGTTAGCCCAACGTGGGCAACGGATCACTCACAAAGAGGCCCTAAAAATATAGCTTCCCTCACCAGCTATCTGCAAAGCAGATAGGATCCAGATTTGGGGCAGGATCTAAGGTTTAAAGCATCCCAGCCCAACTATATTCAGAACCTCAGTATAAGCAAAAGACTCGTTGCATTTATGTCGGAATGAATACCTCAAAGAAAAAGGGGTAACTATTGTATTTTTAGCCAAAAACCAAAACTTAAACCTCAACTGGCAAAACTGAGCGTCCACTTTTCAAGGTACATAACATGTCCGTTTCATAATGGGATGTGTTTGTGTGTATCATAAAAAACCTCAGGGGACCATTCTGAGTTCAATCTCATCAAGAAACGGACATGTTATATGCCTTGAAAAGTGGACGCTCAATTTTGCCAGTTGAGGTTTAAGTTTTGTTTTTTGGCTAAAACTACAATAGTTACCCCTTTTTCTTTGATGTATTCAATCCGACAAGACTGCAACGAGTCTTTTGTTTATATGGAGGTTCTGAATATAGTTGGGCTGGGATACTTTAAATCCTAGATCAGGGGTTCTTAACCTCTGGGTCGCGACCCAAACTTGAGTCATTAAATTGTCATTTATCATTTATGTATGTTATCCCTAATCATTTTACCATTATTATTTATTTTATTATCTATTACGAGTGAACTGTTTGAAGGCATTGGTCGCCGAGCTAGCCCCGAGACCAGAATTTGGATCGCAGCCTAAAAAGGTTAAAAACCCCTGTTCTAGATCCTGTCCCAAAGCTGGATTCTATTTGCTTTGCAGATAGCTGGTGAGGGAAGCTATATTTTTGGGCCTCTCTGCGAGTGAACCCGTTGCCCACGTTGGGCTAACATCATGAAAAAGAAAAAAACTATAGTGTTTGTCATTTACCATTACTTATTCGAACTATAGTGGATTTAATTTTCCCAGAAGAGTTCCTTGTTCCACGCACGGTCTGTGTGTATATATAATATATATATATATATATATATATTATATATATATTAGTGAATACAGAAAAAGAACGAAACTTCATTTAACTTATAATTAAAAATCAAATGAGCATTTCTAATAAAGAGTAAAACTTCAGTGTAAATTATATTTACGTTTTTAAAAATTGTTTCAATTGCATTATCGTATGTTTCGCCCGTATGTAACGAAGCTTAATGAAAAGAGGATGTGAGTTAGGTAAGGTGAAGTGAAGCATAAATAAAGAAGATGTGATGATATTTAAGGAGAGGTGACAAAAGTAAATAGACACTACGATGATTGTTCTCAAGAACAAATGGCAAAGCTCAGTGCCCGAACGTGTGACAACTTTACATCTATAATGGAAAGGGGAGAGCAACACGATTCCAAATATATTGAATCAATGAATCTGTTATCATTTATTGACTTTTATTATCAAATAAAAAACTGGAAAACCGAAGGTGTCTATTTACTTTTGCCTTCTACAGGTAGTTTCCGTGCAAAAATATAACTTACCACTCGATTCCCGAGATGATTAACTCTGCAGTGGAGGTAGGCGACTCTGCCTGACGATGCTACGACGTGAGTGTCTGTGGCGTTATCAAAAGCGGGTCGGAGGAGAGGGTTGTCCCATATCTGCTCGGGACGTGAAGGAGGTTGCTCTCTCGAGAGACCACCTGTCGAGTATCAAAAGGGGGATTAATCAAGGTACGTTAACTCTCTACCTTTGTATGGTTTAATGCTATAATTGAGTTGGTTAATGGGATTCTTTGGTACCATTTCATTTACCTTTGTTTATAAAGGTAATTACTGCGAAAGCTCATTATATGAAATTTACTCCTTTGAAAGTATCATTCAGACGAATTATATTATACAAGTATTTAAGGGGAAAATCTTCGTGGTAATGATAAACGAAATGAGAATACAGTTTTCACTATATATATTATATATATATATATATAATTTCAGCCAAAAAAGCTAAAACTAATTACAAAATTTTACTCTATAAAAATGCATGAGTGTGAATTTCCCAAATTTAAAAATTAAAAAGTTATTGGTATTCAAAATCATGTATTATTATGCATGAGTGATACTTTATCCATACACAGTGCGCGTTACCCAGTACTTACGTGTACACTAATCTCACCAAACACAAAAGCTCGAAAGATACATTATTTAAATGAATTTATTAACTTTTCTCATTTCCTGGTTCTAATTTTAAAGATGGAATATTATTATGGGTCAAAATATCAGACATCCGGTATATATGGTACTCATTATTGTTCGTTGATACATAATTATTGAGCGTTATTATCGTATGCATTCTCGTTTGTCAAAAGTATTCCTTCGTCTCAATTATGGAATTAGATTTTTATTGGCAATTTTATTCCATTCAGATTGAACTGTTTTATTAATTATTTTACAGGATTAAGTTTACATAAAACATCTTCCGTTATATAAACGAAGGATTGTACCTCAACTATAATACTATGCATATATATATATATATATCCCCGCAAGGGGGTTCTAAGCTCGTGCTCTTGAGTGCTCTTTGTGCTCGTTTGTACGTGCTTGTTCCTGGAGGTTTCACGTGCGCCCCCCCGGCCCTAGCACCCAAGGATGATGGGGCTCGACCCTGCAGTCCTTGTCATCCTTGGTCTTTTTCCACTTCGACTGTCCCCTCCACCCTTTCTTTTTCCTCTGTCTTTCCTCTCACTTTTTCTTTGTTTTTCCGCCGAGATATGCCCTTCTAAATAGAGGCGAATCGGTTCTTCCCGAACTTAAAAAAAAAAAAAATATATATGGAATATCATGCATGAACACGCACGATTTATATATATATATATGGAATATCATGCATGAACACGCACGATTTATATATATATATGGAATATCATGCATGAACACGCACGACTTATAGGACCCCAGCGTTGCACCAGGTAGTTTCAATGAAATGCTGGCCATTACCTCGAGAGCGCGAGGGTTAACATGTAAAATACCTCTGGACGCGGTTGTTTAAATATATCCCGTCGTAGTGTAGTGGCTAATGTCCTTACCTTCTACGCAAGAAGTGGTGGGTTTAAACTACTGATGTACCGATTCCAAAATTTAGCCGAAGCCGATACCGATTCCATGAAAAATTTCCGATACCGATGACAATTCTTTGCCTATATTTTAAAAAATCAGTTCCCTTCATAAATTTTCCTACTCAAATTTGTTTAAATGCTTTCCCTTAGCTCACTCCACAATACAGCAATACCTCGAACATCGTCGCTAATGCGTTCATGGAAAAGGCGACGATATTCAAAACAACGATGTTGAAGAAAGTAACATATGGGAAATAAGAGGTTCCGTTCTCAGATTTTTTTTTGTGTCAAAATCAGGATTTTTGCATTATAAATACAGTACAAATACACTCGTTTTAACAGCTCAATCACAGGAAAAACATGAATAAGAAACTGTTCAATTCAAACCTTTTATTTAAACACTAAAATTTATAATACGAACGAAAAAATTAAATTGGAAATTATTTTTAAGCAAAACATTTGTCTACTGTTAAATTCAAACCTTTAACACACATAAAAATTTATGATACGAACGAAAAATGAAAATGGAAATTATTTTTAAGCAAAACATTTGTCTTCTGTTCAATTTAAACCTTCTTGAAAAGGGGGAAGGGTGGGGAAGGGTGATGCCGCCAGGGGTAAGACTACGAAATAGCAAAACCAAGACGACGATGATGTAAATCTTAATCGCAAGCACAGCAACGACGAAAGCGCAAAACGACGATGTTCAAAACAACGATGTTCAAGGTATTACTGTATACAGCACCAGAATTTGTTATTCATATACTGCAGCTAAAATAATGTTAAATAGTTTCATTACTCAGTAAAATGAATAAATAATTTTATTTATAGTTTCATAAATTGAATATCAATATTTAAAGTAATTGGTTTTCCTAATGCTGAAGACATTTTCTTTCTTCAAGAATGTCAACAACAACAAAAATTTGTATTAAAATTAGTGATGCACTGGAGCTCCGGCTCCGGCCGAGCAGGAGTTCCGGCCATTTTAGAAAACCTCCTGCTCCTGCCGTAGGTCTCACTGAACTCCGGCCTCTGGCCGGAGGTGCCAAGTACACCAAACTCAATTCTGACAACTTTTAGTTTTAATTCTATAAAACTATAAAACCTCATTTCTGCACCTATCCGAATATTTCAGTTCTCAGATGATGTAATAATAATTTATTTTATGAGTGATCAGTGATTGTATTAATAATATTGCCCAACACCAATTTTGCTGATTTAATTCTAACACCTGTTTTTAGGTAAATTTGGTGTGCTGATTTCAAAAATTCCCTTAGTTTTTTATCACATCAGGTTTTCGAGCAATCAAATACGGATATTTTGGAGATATCGCATTTTGGCAGGGTTATGCCCAATTTTTTTTCTTTTCAAAAAATAAGTTTTTACATACTCAGAATCAGCATGGAAAAGTAAACAATTGTGCAGGGAGTGAACTTTAATATACAATGGTAATATTGACACATAAAGTGATTAAAAGTGTTTAAATAAGCAAAAAATGAATCCATGTTAAAGCAAGCACGGGACCAGTTTTTTAACATTGTCTTTTTCTTGTTTTCTTACTTTTCAGTGCTGATAAATTTTCTCTTATAGGACTTCCTAGAATGAGAGATGTCAAGACAATCTCTTTGCAGGCTCCAGCAGTAGTCAGCCATCATATGGGTATCCCATCTTCCTTGGTATCGTTCTTCCATCACTTTGATATCTTGGTGGAACCTTTCACCTTGCTCTTCACTAACATCACCAAGATTTTCTGGAAATTTATCCAGATGACTGTTGAGATAGTGAACTTTAATGCTCATGTTGCAACCCAACTGCTGAAAGTTTACAAGTAAATCCTTTACAAGATCTTTATAATTTTCAGACTTTTTGTTTCCTAGGAAGTTCTTAACTACTGCCACAAAAGCATTCCAAGCTCTTGCCTCCGATTCGGTCATTGAGTTACTGAACTGCGGATCTTTCATCAGTTTTCTTATCCACAGATAAAATTTTAACAGCAAAACAGCTGTTAACAGGTCTCAAAAATCATCAATTTTGATAAGCGCCCTTCATGGATCACCCAAAATAGGCATATTGCATTGCACGAAAACCTGATGTGATGGACAAAATCTAAGGTGATTTTTGACATCAGCACATCAATATTATCCAGAAACAGGTCTTAGAATTAAATCAGCAGCAAAAAAAAATTTTTTTTTGTTGGGCAGTGTAATTGATTTGATATAGGCTACTTTACTCAGCATTCAGCAAGATATCATAAGTTTCATAACCTGAGGATATTCTGTTCAATGGGAATTTTTAGAGAAAGCACACAAAGCATAGAAAGTCGACTTTTATAAAGTTTAAGTTATTAAAGACTTAATAATTTAAAATAGCAGGATTATAATATATAAACCCTAAATAGATGAGACGATGGACCACACACACACACACACACATATATAAATACTGAAATAAATCAATTGGCCGAAACCTCCGGCCGGAGGAAAAAACACTAAGCCGGAGGTTCCGGCCCTCCGGCCTCCGGCCAAAACCTGCCTCCGGTGCATCACTAATTAAAATTTCAAGTCCCTGGCGGCCAATTTCAATTAAAAAAATGGATAAAAATTTGGGTTCATAAACTTATTAAAATACTTAAAATAAAGTCAACATAAGATGGTTTAAAATATATAAATTATAAAGTACAACTTAATATAAAATTATTATTAATATAGAGCAGGGGTTCCCAAATTGTGTTCCGCGGAACACTTCTCACGGTATACAAGTGTTCCGCGGAACACCAATTTGGGAACCCCTGATATAGAGTATGAGATTACAATACTTTATAATATTTAGAGATTAGCTAGTTAGAGAAAATCTAAATTTATGGGTAATTTAAGTTATTAAGCTTTCTCTTTTTCTTGAATGTAAAATGTTTTATATAATTACACTTTGAGTTGAATATAAATTATCATCAATAGTGTGGTTTGTCTGTTCAATTATCGATAAAATAGCTTTTGTTTCATAATGAAAATTTTTAAATTTCAAAGAATCGGTGAAAGAACCTGCTAAATTTGGCCGATGCCGATGCTGATGCCCAAACAGTGGCCGATTCTGCCAGTACTGATGCCGATTAATTAGTACACCATTAGTTCAAACCCTGGTGAGGCAATTATATATATATAATATACACTCGTGTGTATGTATATATATATATATATATATATATAAACTTCAAGAGCCTCGGAGTCCCATGGGGAGGGGACCATAAATTTACCCACTTCTGGCTCTCTCCCTGCCGATGCCGGGGACTCAGACTTGGGCAGCGGGGCTGGATCTGGAGTGACCTAACTTCTTCCCGTATTCCCGAACTCAAATTTTCCGAATTGTATACCCTCTGGCTACGGCTTACATGTCAATCTCAAACTAAATACAACTGTGCTGTTTACCTTTCTAATTTCTATTATCCAAAATTCTTTGACTACCTCACTTCCAAAGTGGAATCATACATTCTTTCCCGCTCTCCCTTTGCTGAAATCTCCATTTTAGGAGATTTCAATGTTTACCACCACCTTTGGCTTTCCTCCCATTTCACTGACATCCCTGGTGAACTAGCTTACAACTTTTCTATCCTAATTGACCTAGAGCAGATTGTAGAGCACCCTACTCGTATCCCCGATCGTCTTGGAAATAGGCCTAACATTCTGGATTTATTTCTTACCTCTCATCCTTCTTCTTATTCTGTGAAACTTTTCCCTCCGTTAGGCTCCTCTGATCACAATCTTATATTTGCTTCCTGTCCTATCCCTCCAATTTGGCCTTTGGATCCTCCCAAGAGGAGGCACCTTTGGCACTTCGGCTCCGCTGATTGGGAGGCCCTTAAGCACTACTTCTCTAATTTCCCATGAAATGATTACTGCTTCCGTGGCCGGGGCCCTTCTGGGTGTGCAGAGCGCATCACAGAGGTGATTCTCTCGGGCAAAAGAACCTTGGTTTAACTTTACTTGTTCTAACGGTATCCGCAACAGAGAGGAGACTTTCAGAAGGTACCGTCGCCATCCAATTCCTGACTTTCACTCAGCTTATATACAGGGTGAGTCAAAAGTAGCGCCCGATTTCTGTTTTTTCGGCTGTCAGATAGATTCTTTCTGGGAAGTCATGTTGTTAATAATTGTCTTGCAGATTATTAATTTTCTTAGTTAGATGGTTAGTTAGATGGTTAGTTAGATGGTTAGTTAGATGGTTAGTTAGATGGTTAGTTAGATAAACATGTCATTCATTTATTTCTACCTTCTTGTACACTGTAATACAAATGGCAAACAAACAATCAACTGACAGAAATCGGGCGCTACTTTTGACTCACCCTGTATAATTATATGCCTGGAATCGTGCAGAATCTGTTCTTTGAATCGTCAAAAATTCGTTCATCAAATCGAAATTCTAATTCTTCTCACTCTTTCTGGCATCTAGCTAAGAACCTCTTCAACATCTTTACTTCCCCGTCTCTTCTCCTGACAAAGCTGAACTCTTCGCTCCAACTTTCGCTTACAATTCAACCCTGGACGATTCCTGTGCCGTCCCTCTATCACCTCCCATATCTGACTTTATTATTTCTGAAATTAGAATCGTTTCTAAAGATGTTCTTTCTACCCAATCTAGGCTCATCTCTAGGAAGGTGTATGATCCTGATGGTGTTCCGCCTGTTGTTCTTAAGAACTGTGCTTCTGTGCTAACACCCTGCCTAGGCAAACTCTTTCGTCTTTGTCTCTCATGTGGTACTTTTCCTTCCTGCTGGAAGTTCGCTTTCATTCAGCCTGTCCCAAAGAAGGGTGACCACTCTCAACCCTCCAACTATCGTCCAATTGCTTTGATTTCTTGCCTTTCCAACGTTTTTTAATCTATCCTTAATAGGCAAATTCTTAAACACCTTTCTTCTCACAATCTTCTTTCAGATTGTCAGTATGGATTCCGCAAGGGACACTCTACTGGCGATCTTCTTGCATATCTCTCTAACTCCTGGTCATCCTCCTTTCGGGATTTCGGTGAAACTTTTGCTATTGCGCTAGACATATCGAAAGCTTTTGAGAGAGTCTGGCACAAACCTTTAATTTCCAAACTGTCCTCCTTCAGTGTCTATCCTTTTATCTGTTCCTGCATCTCTTATTTCCTTTCTGGCCGATCGATAGCTGCGATTGTAGATGGCGACTGTTCTTCTCCTAAAGCTATTAACAATGGTGTTCCTTAGGGCTCTGTCCTGTCACCCACTCTTTTCCTTTTATTTATTAATGATCTTTTAATTCGCACTTCCTGTCTTATTCACTCCTATGCCGATGATTCCACTCTTCACTTCTCCATCCACTTTCCAAAGCGTCCCTCACAGCAGTCGCTTCATGATTCGAGTAGGAGGCTATGGGACACCTGACCTCTGAGCTTTCTGCTATATCTGATTGGGGCAGAGAAAACCTTGTAGCTTTCAATGACTCAAAAACTCGTTCCTCCATCTGTCTATTCGTCACAATCTTCCACACGACTATCCCCTTCAACAACACACAACTCACTCCTTTCTCTTCTCTTAACATTATTGGCGTTTCCTTTTCTCGTGATCTTTCCTGGAAAGATCACATATACTCTCTTTCTAAAACAGCTTTGAAGAAGTTAAGTGTGCTGTACCGCCTCCGCGGTTTCTTCATTCACCCCCACTCAGTTGCTCTTTCTGTACAGGGGTCTTGTCCGCCCCTGTATGGAGTATGCTTCTCATGTGTGGGGTGGTTCAACCCATTGTGCCGTACTTGACCGGGTGGAATGAAAGGCTTTTCGTCTCATCAATTTCTCGCCTCTTACTGATTGTCTTCAATCTCTCTCTCTTCGCCGCAATGTTGCCTCACTCTCTCTTTACTATCGCTATCATAACTGACATTGCTCTTCTGAATTCTCTAACTGCATGCCTCCTCCTTTAAGGAGAGCACGCAGCAGCACCAGACATTCCATACATTTTTATTCCTTTTGTGTCCAACTATCTAATGCAAGGGTTAATCGGTATTTTCAGTCGTTCATTTACTCAACCGGTCAACTCTGGAACAATCTTCCTCAATCCATCTTTCCTCCTGTCTCTGACCTCCATCTTTCAAACGCAGAGTTTCTAGGCATCCCGAAAACCCCAGACCTTGATTTTGGCTTTCTTCTTCTATGGGAGGGGCGCTTTTGCGGGCATTTTCCCTTGGCCCCTCCTTCCTGCATAAAAAGTATGTATTATATATATATATATAGAAAACAGAAAGTGCGGTAATAGCACTAAAAGCCTTTATATCCCTTATGAAGGCAAGAGAATATTGTTCATACGGTAAAACACTTAAAACTCTAAGTTTGAACGGATTCTTCCACGTTGCGTCAAATGGAATAAACTCAAACTTAACTCTGTGATTTCGTAACGTCAAAATGAAAGTTTTCAAATTAACATTTGAAATTAAGTTAAATACGCTCATACTGGAATTAAATCAAACTACTCTGCAATGCTAGGTTAAACTATTGTTAGATTTAATTAGGTTACAAGAGTTCGTTATGTTGAGTTAAACCAGCGTCTGCAACTCAGTAGATAGCACCGTTTCCTATAAGTGAAATTGAGACATTGAAGTAAGGGGTTCGCGTCCCGATGCTGCTAGTAATAATAATATATTGGAATTCTAAAATTGGGGGGTATTAATAAATACGAGATAAAATCTATAATACTTAATTCAAAAAATATAAGTTTGGGTTAATAGATAGATAATAAAGTTAGGAACCAAGCCTCAGAGGAGAATGTGATTTTGGCACGAAACCAGAAGAACAGGTCTCGTCGCGTTCATACTTGTCATTTTGTTTATCCAATTATAAAAGAGTATAATAGTCATGTGATATAACGTCTTTTGTTTCGTCCAATCATGTATTTATAAATAGTTTTAGTTTAGAAATAGCACTAAAAATATATAATGATAGGAATTAATACGGTTAAATAGGTCAATTAAGTTAGTTAAATAAGAAAATAAAAACCCACTATCAGAGTGGGTTTTTATTTTCATATTTTGACTTTCACGTAGAAAAAAGTGAAGTTGTTTTGCATTTATTAGTTAAATAATATAAACTAGATAGGAAACTGTAAAAACTAGTAACAAAATTTATTAATGAACGTTTCTAAGTTTCAGATTCAATGAAAAAGGAACGTGGAATTGTGTTTTCCACATGCAAAATGAAAACCCAAGTTCTGATGGGGAAAAACGCAAATGAGAAGAAGGGTCCAGTCAGTTGGTGAAGAAGAACTAGTCACAGAAAGAGGTCGTACAGCCGTCCATCATTATTTTTTTTATGCAGGAAGGAGCGGCCAAGGGCGAACGCCCGCAAAAGTGCCCCACCCCGACATAGAAGAAGAAGAGAGCCAAAATCAAGGTCCACGGTTTTGGAGATGTCTAGACACTCTGCGTTTGAAAGAGTGGAGGTCATAGACAGAGGGAAAGATGGGTTGAAAAAGATTGTTCCAGAGTTCACCGGTTGAGTAGACGAAAGCCTGGAAATACCGATTAACCCTTGCGTTAGACAGTTGGACAGAAAAGGAATGAGAATGTGTAGAAAGTCTGGTGCTGCATGCTCTCCTTAAAGGAGGCATGCAGTTA
The DNA here is from genome assembly GCA_023014485.1 of Bathynomus jamesi. NCBI lineage: Eukaryota > Metazoa > Arthropoda > Malacostraca > Isopoda > Cirolanidae > Bathynomus > Bathynomus jamesi. Next base: position 764,972 of record JAJOZX010000790.1, read on the forward strand.
GAGAGTTCAGAAGAGCAGTGTCCGTTCTAATAGCGATAGTAAAGAGAGAGAGGCAACAGTGCGGCGAAGAGAGAGGGATTGAAGACAGTCAGAAAGAGGCAGGGAATTGATGAGGCGAAAAGCCTTTGATTCTACCCGATTAAGTACGGCTGTGTGGGTTGAGCCATCCCATACATGAGAAGCACACTCCATGCAGGGGCGAACAAGACCCCTGTACAGAGGCAGCAAATGAGCGGGTTGAAGAAACCGCGAAGTCGGTACAGCACACCTAACCTTTTGGAAGCTGTTTTGGAAAGAGAGTATATGTGATCTTTCCAGGAACGATCACTAGAAAAGGAAACGCCAAAAATATTAAGAGAAGAAAATTCATTATTCCTTCCTTTGTTATTTTTATTTTAATATCCACTCGTGGCCGTGAGAAATGGGGCCTACTTCAAGATGAACTTAGGCCAGTAAAGTAAATTCAATTCTTTCTTAGGGCATACTTGATGGAATCTTTCCTTCACGTCTTAGTCCTATTCGTGTCCCGCGCTTGGCCATATACTTCATTTCCTTAGGCCTACTTAAATTCCGATCAAAACCCTATTCCCCTTTTTATTAATTGTATAACGTAATGTGTAAAATTAATTTAATATGTGAAAGAAAATAAGATTAAAAGTATAAAAACTGTGTTGGTTCATACCAGTGTAAATTTATATTACTGATTTAAAGGTAAAAACTTTAGTAATTTTATAACAGTTAAAGGTAAATTTTGAAACTATAACGATAAACAATGTTAGTTCCTCAACTGAAGTATGTGAAAAACTAATAAGAAGAAGACTAATAATTAATTGTCGTGCCTTAAGTGCTAGGCTACCATCCTTACAACTGTGTTTGTCGTCAACACACACACACACACACCCTCCAGCAGAGCAACAGAAGAAAAAATGTTTATTATTATTCGTTAGGGGTCACCCCAGGAGAAATTTAGAACCCAACAAATAATAAAGGAATTAGAACAATTGTTCGCATTAGTTGGCCTGAACGCTGTGCCAGTTTCTTGCCCTCATGAATGATTACACTGAACAACCAATTAGACCTATTTTTCTCCTTCGAATGAATTTGTGATTCCAATGTACATTTTTACGCTGATTACGAATGCGAAACCAGAATTTTTCTATCACCCACCAATTTCGAAGGAAATACAAATGAAAATTGACAGATTTTGTTCCTTTCTTTTGGTATATTTAATCGTACAAAAAAGAAGAGTACCTTACCTAAAAAGTTTTTGCAGATGATTTTCGCTTATAACTAGTACTAGGGGCTTCTCTTAAAAGTGTCCAACAGTAGTCGGCCAGTAGTCCATGGTTGACATATCTTGATGAAATCTTTCACCATGCTCATCGCTGACAGCGCCCAGGTTTGATGGGAAGAAGTCCAGGTGGGAGTGCAGGAAATGCATTTTCAAAGACATGTTACACAGCATGGCTTGGTAAGTACTAAGCATTTGCTCCACTAGGGAAACATAATTTTCTGAGTTGACGCTGCCGAGGAAATTCGTAGTCACTTCTTTAAAAAAAGCTTTCCATGCTGTTCTTTCAACCTTATTCAAAAACTCATCAAATGCAGTCTTTCATCACTTCTCTGATCTGTGGGCCACAAAAATGCCTTCTTTGACTTTCGCTTCGCTGATTCTAGGGAACTTTTAGATATAGAAATCCAGGTCCGTCTTTATTCATGGCTTTTACAAAATTTTCCATCAAACCAAGTTTGATATGGAGAGGTGGTAAGAAAACTTTTGCTGGATCTACAAGGGGTTGATGGGCAACATTCTTCTGTCCTGGAACCAAATTTTGTTGAAGTGGCCATTCTTTGTTTGTAATGATTTCCATTAGCTGGGCTGCCCCACTCGCAGAGGAAACAAGAAAACTTTGTGTATCCTAACTGTAAACCAAGGAGAAATGCAATCATTTTCAGATCACCAGATATGCCAGGAGTGTTTATCATAGTCAATATGTTTCAAAAGTAACTGCGTATATTATCATATGATTCCTTCATATAAACGTTATGTGCAATCGGAACCGAAGGATAGACATTACAGTTGTGCAATAGTACAGCTTTCAAACTTAACTTTGATGAATCGACAAAAAACCTCCATTCCTTAGGATTGTGCTCTCGACCATGTGCCTCCATGAGAGCGTTCACATCAATACAATACACTAAATCACTTTTCATAGAGGAAAACGATGTGAGGTGTGTCTGGCGCTTACGAAATATATTTTTTACAGTCTTTCGTAAGAGATTCCACCTTTTCATCTGGAACCTAAGAGCTCAGCCTGATTTTTAGATAGATTCAACTCTGAAAAAATCATTTAATTCTGACTGAGAAATTAAATGAGGTTCATCCGATGAAAGTTGTTGAAACTGTGTATCCATGTCATCTTGTCTGTCCAAAGGTTCATTACGAGTTTCATCATCAGGTTCATCATCATCTAAAGTCCATGTCTTTAGTGGTTTTGGTACTGGCAAATCGTCACAATGTGAAAGAGGTCGCATGGCTGAAAGTATATTGAATCGCATGCTTAGATTTTGAGGACTGTCCACTTATCCTCGTTAAACAGAAGTAGCAATCAGTCGAGTGGTTCTCGAGAGAACATACCATTGGGACCGCAAAAGGTATTGAAGAATGAGTACCTTTTAACCACCCTCTCAGAGATCTTGCACAAGAAACACAACAAACATGAGGAACCCAGATTTTGTTTTGATTTCCTACTTATATATATAAATACGAGGGTGGGCTGAAAAGTAATGCCTCCACTCAAATAAATTTTAAATGGGTTGAAGGATTTTATCGAAACAAAAGCAGATATGTACCTTAGAGTTTCTTCTGTAAAACGATACATTTACTTTTCTATAAAATCACCCTCTATCTCGATACATTCACGTCAATGATAATTGAGTTTTTGAAATCCATCCCTGTAAAACTCAGAGCTTCGACTACAAACAAAAATTTCACAGCGGCCTTAACTTCCTCGTCAGACTCGTAGCGATTTCCATGGGGCTGAATCGGGGCTATATGGTGGATGCAGCAAGACGGTGAATTGCTGATCCTCAATTGCTTCTCGCGTTTGAACGCTAGTGTGAGGCCATGCGTTGTTATAGTGAACAATGACTGCGTTTTTATGGGTGCGAACTCTCCTGATTCGTTTTTCCAACTTCTTCAGTTTCAGTATAACGTGCGGAGTTGATTGCTGTTCCTCTTTCCGTAAAGTCTTCGAGAACAGCACCATTGGTATCCCGAAAAACAGTCATCATCACTTTTCCAGCCGATTTTTTAACTTTGAAATTTTTAGGTTGCGGTGAATTTTTGTGTCGATATTCCATGGATTGCCGTTTATTTTCAGGGTCAAAATGGTGGACCCACGTCTCGTTTTCTGTCACAATGCTGTGCAGAAATTCATTTTCGAAGCGCTGCAGATTTTCTTGGCAAATGCGTAGGCTCTCAGTTTTCATCTCGGCGGTGAGTATGCGAGGCAGCCATCTGGCGTAGACATTTCGGTAACCGAGAATACTGATAATGTGTCCGACTCGCTCTTTGGAGATATCGCGCATTGCAGTAATTTCAGTTTGTTTAATGCGACGATTTCCACGAATCAGTTCGTCAACGTAGTTCCGATGAGACTCGTCGGTTGCCGTTACAGGCCTTCCACTTCGCGGTTTGTCTCGCAAATCTTTTTGCCTTGCCTCTCCTTCTTTACACTGCCTCGCCCAACGTCGAGCGGTACTCACATCAACACACTGTTTGCTGTACACAGCTTGCATTCGCCGATGAATGCCTATGGGAGCAACACTTTCACGGTCAAAAATTCAGTTACGGCACGTTGCTTGAAGCGAACGTCTACTCCTTTCCATTGTAATCGATACTGAGCCAACGTGTGGAATGAGTGTAGGCTATCTTAGATTATAACACAAAATCGGTTTTATCTGGTTACCTCTACACAATCTGGAATAGGGTGGGGATATCAAGTTACAACACAAAACCGGTTTTGTCTGGCTACCTCTACACAATCCAGAATTATTCAAGTGGAGGCATTACTTTTCAGCCCACCCTCGGATATATATAGGCCCCTATATATATATATATATATATATATATATATATATATATATATATATATATATATTATATATATATATAATATATATGGTGTGTGTGTGTGTGTGTGTGTGTGTGTGTCTGTAAATATAAATAATAATATGAATAATATAAACATTTTATACAAAATAAATGACTAGCAATAAGTCTCGTATTATGATGCAAACTGAGGAATGCTATCTTGATCTCAAAGGGTTTTAAATTGCAAATCCCTCAAAAACTGTGGGTGATCGAAAAAAGTCTCTTTTCATTTTCGTAATCAGAGTAAAAACGAACATAAGAATCACCCACATTTATCAAAAGGAGATTAACTTTGTTCAACAGTTTTATTATTTATTTTAGGTCAAGTTGTTACACTAATTCAAGTTAGGCTAGTTAAGTTACTGTAGATAAGGTTATGCTGAGAAAAAGGTCAAACTAAAATAAGATCGAACTTAGCGAGCCTGAAAAAAAAAAAAAAGTCGAACTGGAATTAAATCGAATGGAACTAAATTTAATTCATCCGAATTCAGTTCGATCTAATTCATGTAAGCCCTTAGTTTATTAAATCCCTTGACCTAAAATTGCGAACTTTTATTTCTTAAGATCAGTGATTTAAGGACAATTTTATATAATTTTCAGAACTGTAAAGAACTTTTAAAAAATGGAAAAAACTGAAGTAATTGCATTTCTGTTGTTATTATCTCTCTCCAATCTCACTTTGATGTGTGTGTGTGTGTGTGTGTGTGGTTTATACTATGGCTCTCCCCATCAATTTATATCTACACACACACACACACACACACACACACATATATATATATATATATAATATATATATATATAATATATATATAGAGAGAGAGAGAGAGAGAGAGAGAGAGAGAGAGAATGTTATTATACGAACGTCTTTTGATTGGCTGTTCTTAATTAAATTTAATTTTAACTTTTAAAAGTAGAAATTCGTGCGTGAAAGTTATCTGTAAAGTCCAGATCTTTGTTTATGCAATTACACTATCTTCTCTCGCGCGCGTGAAACAGTTCAAAGGAGAGATGTCGAAGCCTCTTTAGGAAATGTATACATTTGGGAACCGCAAATAAGACCAAAGAGCCGAAATAATCCATGGAAGGACGGAAACAGCTACTCCAGCTAGAAGTAACGAGCTATAAGCGGCACGTAGCGGAAGCGCTTTGTTGATATATAATCCATATTATCGGCGATGATTTTCCGAGAGTAAAATTTAAAGACACTTCTAAGTCGGCCAAACAACGTATCTGCCTCCAAAACAACTCTTAAAACACAATTTCATATATACTGTATATATATATATATATATATATATATAATATATATATATATATATATATATATATATATATATATATGATACACACAGACAGTGCATGGAACAAGGAACTCTTCTGGGATAATTAAATCCACTATAGACCGAATAAATAATGGTAAATGACAAATGCCATAGTTTTCTTTTTTTATGATGCTAGCCCGACGTGGGCAACGGGTCATTCGCAAAGAGGTCCCATAAATATAGCTTCCCTCACCAGCTATCTGAAAAGCTGACAGGATCCAGCTTTGGGACATGGATCTAGGGTTTAAAGCAGCCTAGCCCTGGATCCTGTCTGCTTTGCAGATAGCTGGTGAGGGAAGCTATATTTATGGGACCTCTTTGCGAGTGACCGTTGCCCACGTCGAGCTAGCATCATGAAAAAAGAAAAACTATGGCATTTGTCATTTACCATTACTTCTTCGGACTATAGTAGATTTAATTATCCCAGAAGAGTTCCTTTTTCCATGCACTGTCTGTGTGTATCATAAAAAACTCAGGGGACCATTCTGAGTTCATTTCCATATATATATATATATATATATAAAATGCAAACCACAAGGAAAAAGAAAGTGATTTCAAGTCCTTTCGCGTATTCAGAAGTACACCTCGTCAGGGAATGAAGGGAGAAGGCGAGATGACAAAAATATATACCGATGTACAGCGGGACAGAAAAATAAAAAGATTAGCACCTGATTGACAAGAGTTAATTAGAGGCAAAAGGTATTTTAACAGGATATTGTCAATTTTATACATTCCCGCACTGTTACTGAAATTATTTTTAAAATGGATGAATGCACATTCTAGAATAATCCTTTCAATTATATTTGTGTTTTTAACGAGCGCTTTAGAACTATCCCACTTCATACTATGATTACATTTATACATATGGTTAAACAATGCATTGGAATTATTTGCTGTTCTACACGCATACAGTATTTATGCTGTTTTAACCTAATGTCCAACGTTTTACTCGTTTGGCCTATATACTGTATACTGAGTTGCATTATGTACATCCGATGATCCGATCGAATACACACAACCAACCGCATTATCCGGGCTTTTTTTATTACGCGAGATTTAACAGTATTATTATACTAAAATTTCATGACTGACAACTCTCAATGCTCAAGAAACATAGCAGAGAAAATAGAAGATTTAATCGAGGGATGATGGTCAGAATAAAAATGCACATAAGTTATTATTAGTAGACTTACAAAAAAATTCAAATTTGAACTGATTCAAACATCACCGAATTTTTAGATCCAGAAAAGATAAGCTTCCATCATTTTCTTTTTCAACCGTGAACTTAATAGATAGGACTAAATTGTTGAACCTACCAAGAAATAAGTCAACATCCAAATTATTAGGCCAAAGGCATAAAATATCATCTATATACCTGTACCAAACAAGGTTAAAATTACCAGTCGTAGGCAAAATTCTACTTTCAAAAAATTCCATATATAAGTTAGTTAATACAGGTGAAAGGGGATTTCCCATCGCCAATCCAAACGACATAGCATAAAACTTATTTTCAAACTGAAATTTACAATCTTTGACGCAAAATTTAATTAACTCAATAAGAGTGTTGTGTTGAACAGGGAAAGAATATTCAGAGATCTTATATTTTAAGAAATCAAGTAGGTCATCAACAGGGACTTTGGTGAATAAGGAGCATACATCAAAACTTACCAATTTGAAATTAGGGTCATTAGGAAACTTCAGTTTGTCAATAAGATCCATGCTATTTACAATATGTGACTTGGAAATAGAGCCAACTAACGGCGTTAATAAAGTAACTAACCATTTAGATAGCTTATAGGTTATGGAGCCTACTGAGTAACAATAGGCCTTGAGAGTTGTCAGTCATGAATTTTTAGATTCCGAGTTATGCAATATCATGAATATTGGTACTAAATTATGTTATCCTATTTAATTTTTAGATAACTGCCTAAGGAAAGCTAAGAATAGGTATTATGATAGTGTAACTGTAAAGGAATTTGAGCGTAAAAATATCCTTAGCCTACCTTACCATGTTAATTTTCAATATCTTCCGACTTTACTTAAAGCAAATGGTATCAACGTAGTCTTTAAGAATAATAATACTGTTAAATCACGCCTAATAAAGAATAGCCCGGATAATGCGGTTGGTTGTGTGTATTCGATCGGATGTACACAAACGGGTAAAACGGGTAAAACGTTAGACATTAGGGTAAAACAGCATAAATACTCTATGCGTGTAAAACATCAAATAATTCCAATGCATTGTTTAACCATATGTATACAGGGTGGGCCGTAAGTTTCCATACATAGGAAAAATAAACATTTTTTTATGGACAACCATTTTTATTTATATAATATGCTCTACATGGTTGCCATTGTTTTGAAAACACATTTCAATACGTGTTCCCCACTGTTGATGAACACGCATTAGCACAGTTGACGTTATGCTTGTAATGGCGTTGGTGATACGTTCCTTTAGATGATTTATGTCTCGTATCTTTTCCTGATATACCATGGCCTTCAAGTGCCCCCAAAGATAGAAATCAAGGGGGGTGAGATCTGGGGATCTGGGAGGCCACTCCACAGGACCACGCCGACCAATCCAAGCATCCGGAAACTGCTGATCCAAATACCGACGCACGTGAAGACCATAATGAGGTGGAGCTCCATCTTGCTGGAAGTAAACTGGGAAGTTACCTTCCTCGTTTAGCAGGGATGGGAAAATCTCTTCTTGCAACATGTTAAGATACCTTTCGGCATTAAGATTTCCACTGACAAAAATTGGTCCAATAATTCTGTCACCCCATATCCCGGCCCACACCATCACTTTACCGGCACCTTGCATCTTCGTCGGACTCAGCCAGTTAGGGTTAGCATTACTCCAATAACGTATGTTTTGCCGATTAACCTCTCCATTGACGTAAAATTTTGCTTCATCAGTAAACAAGATCTTACAAACGCATATTCTTAGGGTATCTGAAACATAAAAACAAACGTTTAAATTTTCCTATGTATGGAAACTTACGGCCCACCCTGTAGATGTAATCACACAGGGTGTCCCATAAGTCCGGCATCATAGGAGAAATTCATATTTTTCTATTTCTACAAACCATAATTCATATTTTTCTCTTTCTGCAGGCCATAATGTCTGTGAGCAAGGAAGAACGAATCCAGATAATTCTACTCATAGGAAATCGGAGTCAAAGAGAGGCCGCTGCTGAATTTAACAGACTGCATCCAGACCGCGAGCCAATAACACAGAGTTGTGTTAGCAGACTTGTTGCAAAGTTTAAGGAAACAGGATCCATAGAAGATAAACCACGCAGTGGACCTTCAAGGAGGTCCACTGACGATGATACAGCGACTGCTATCCTGACTCATTTTAACAGAAGTCCCAATAAGTCTCTTCGGCGATTGTCCGCCGAGACAGGAGTGTCGAAAAGTAGCATCCATCGCATTCTTCAGGCTTACAAATGGCATCCATATAAACTTCAGATCCTACAGAAATTAAGCGAAGATGATCTCGACCGGCGGATGGAATTTTGTGAATGGTCTACAGAACAATATGCTCGGGATGCCAATTTCCCGTCCACCATTCTGTTCAGTGACGAGGCTGTTTTTTATGGAAATGGTGAGGTAAATCGACAGAACACCCGCTGCTGGTCTCAAAACAACCCTCACTGGTATACCTCTTCAAAGGAACAAGGTGCATCTCGGGTGATGGTATGGTGTGGCATTTGGAAGGATCGCATCATAGGCTCCCCTCTTTTTCGATGAACATGTCACTGGAGGCACCTACCTACGTATGCTCAAGGAAGAAGCATTTCCCAGTGTCTTGAACGAAGAAGGAAATTTCTCAACATGGTTCCAGCAAGATGGCGCTCCTGCACATTACAGCACCCAAGTAAGAGAATACCTGTACCAACAATTCCCTGGTCATTGGATAGGACGTCGAGGGCCTGTGGAATGGCCAGCTAGAAGCCCGGATCTCACGCCACTAGATTTTTATCTCTGGGGCCACTTGAAAGCGCTGGTATACGCAGAGAAAATTAGGAGTGTTGAACATTTGCGGCAGCGCATTATTGGGGCATGTAACACCATTACTACTGACATCATTCACCGTGTGCTTGCTGACTGGGTATCACGTCTGAATTTGTGTATTGAAAACAATGGTGGACATATTGAGCACGTTCTGTAAATAAAAGCTTTTGTTTTGCCTTTTTTTATTATTTTTCCTATGATGCCGGACTTATGGGACACCCTGTAGTATCAAGTGGGATAGTTCTAAAGCGCTCGTTAAAAACACAGATATAATTGAAAGGAATATTCTAGAATATGCATTTATCCATTTTAAAAATAATTTCAATAACAGTGCGGGAATGTATAAAATTGACAATATCCTGTTAAAATACCTTTTGCCTCTAATTAACTCTTGTGAATCAGGTACTAACTTTTTTATTTTTCTCTCCCGCTGTACATAGGTATATATTAGGCCGGGTCGACAATGAGAAATTTTTTATTTCTTAAAAAGTACACTATGTGAGAAGTTTCATTTTATCTTAACAAAATATTAAAATATCAAGCATGTGCTACCGTACTACCCCTATCACATGCCCCTCCTCCCTTTTTTACCATCATATTTGCATATATTTAATATTGTTATATGTTACATGATAAGTTGTTTGTCTAATGCTTGATATTTTTATGTTCAGATAAATAGAAATAATTTTTCAGATAAATAGAGATAATTTGCATTTGCTTTAATTATAATTTGAATTATCATAAATTATAAATTACATATAATTTGATTTTACTTCTGAATATAAACTATGACTACTAGAAGCAAGTCCTCAAATGCAGCCTTTGGATATCCTACGGAATTCCCAGCAGCCATGACTCCTTCAAAAGCAGATGTTGTGAGACACTACCTTTTTATGCGCCGTCGTGAAGAAGCTAAATCAAAAGGATCAGCAACTGCTAATGATTGTTACAGGGTTGTTGTAAAATATATTGAAGACATTTGGATGAAATTTTCTTTTCCTACGGTTAACACCAAAGGTATCTGTTTTGCCTTAAAAGTAGCTCAGTATGATGAAATGTTTGATATATCTTCTTGTGAATGCTATGATAAGGGAATTGATAGGAAATCTTGCAGGTGTAATGATAAAATACCAATGGCAGAATGGGAGTCTTTTGTGGGTCAAAAACAAAGAAAAAATCAGTTAGGACCAAATGATCGCATTGTTAGTTCAACAAAGAAGAGATCTTTAGCAAGAGCCCAAGAAGCACAAAACCGTCAACTAAAAGCACAAGAAGAAATGACTGAAGCCACCAATGTTTTACCATCGGAATTTATAGAAAATACCGAAGAACACATGGATGTAGATTCAGAGAGTCAGGATGTAGATTATGAGGCCGATTTAGAATTGACTGAGAATATTCAGAACATATTAACATTAACAGCAGATCGTTATCGTGTAAGTTGTAGAGCTGCAGCTGCAATAGTCAATGCAGCTTTAAAAGATATGGGGATCCTTAACTACACCAACATGCTTGACAGAAAGAAATTAGAAAGAGAAAGAAATCACATGGGTGAAACAAATACTTTTAGGGCTAAATCCGAAAATCTGAAGATGGAGTGCCTTGGATTTGATGGAAGGAAAGATAACACATTAACTAAAAGTGGAAAGATAAGAAGAAAACACTATGTTATTGTGAAAGAACCTGGAAGCATCTACGTAGACCATGTCACGCCAGAAAATGGAACTGCTCGCTGCATAGCAGAAGAGTTGATAGCTATTATTACAGACTCGAACAGCACAGATACTATCAAAGCTTTACTCTGTGATGGTACTCCTGTAAATACAGGAAAAATTGGTGGAGCCACAAAACTGGTTGAAATTCATCTTAACAGACCAGTGCAGTGGTTGGTGTGCCTCTTGCATTTGAATGAGCTGCCTTTTATGCACATCTACAAAGCCATTGATGGTAAAACAACAGGTCCAAATACTTTTGTGGGTTCAATTGGGAATAAACTGAAAACAGATTTAATAAAATTGGAGGTAGTCAAATATTCTCGCTTAAAGGAAAACATTAAAGAAATTCCAGCAAATGTTGTGAAGGAGCTAAGCAGTGATCAAAGATATCTCTATGATATGTGTATGGCAGTGCAAACTGGAGACACTTCTCAAGATCTGTCCACTCGATCCCCAGGTACCCTTCACCATGCTCGCTGGCTAACTCTAGCCAACAGGGTCCTTCGATTATATATCTCAACGCCAAATCCCGATAAAAACCTTCAAGATATAGTCAAGATTATGATACAGTTCTATGCTCCAGGGTGGTTTTGGATAAAATCTCGTCCTAGTGCAACTGATGGTGCATATAACTTTTGGCATTTAATGTGCTTGCTTCGAAATTTAGATGAACAACATAGATCAATCATAGAACCAGTATTAAAGAATAACGCGTACTTTGCCCACCCAGAAAATATACTCATATCAATGGTAACTGACAAGAGACTAGAAATCAGGGAGCAAGCTATTCAGAAAATCATCCTTTCAAGAACAGGATTTTCAGGTACCAGAAACTTTGAGTTGCCTCGAACCCTCAATTTCCATTCTACTGGCTACACCGAGATGATCGATTGGCAAAAACAAATCATTACTCCTCCACCACTGCTAAACAATTTTAGCGACGAAGAGCTACTACAGGCTCGATGTAAGCCACTGGAGATAGCTTCTTTTCTATGCCACAGTCAAAATGTGGAAAGGGCAGTGAACCTAGTAACAAAGGCATGTCAGGAAAGAATAGGATATGACAACCGTCAAAAGTTTATTTTAAACTCATTAGACTCAAGACGAAAACTGCCCAAGTTTGAATGGAAGGCCAATGGAATGAGTAAGAAACATATGAAATAAAATTTCCTAATGATATTGAAAATTTCTTCCCTTTTGATGTGATAAAGAACAATGAAAAAGTGAATTGAATTTTAGCACATTTATTATGCCTCTAATTTTTTCTTCTGAATATACTGTTGTACTTAATTAATTTTCCTAATACTGTACAGTACATTATTAAATAAAATATTATACGTTAATAAAGATTTATGTCATCAAAAAACCTGAATGTAGAGTAAGTCTCATATAAATGGAATATTCTTCAATATAGGTCAAAAAGTGAAAAATTGTGCCAGGGGTAGGAGGCTTTAAACAGCGAAAATAATTTATGAGGGGGTTTCTGTGTTCCATTCAAACCCCTCACAATATGTACCATTTCAATATAAAATTTCGACCCGGCCTAGTATATAACTTTGTCATCTCGCCTACTCCCTTCATTCCCTGACGAGGTGTACTTCTGAATACACGAAAGGCCTTGGAATCATTTTTCTTTTTCCTTGTGGGTTTCCATCATTCATTCATTTCACGTGTTTAATTGTAAAATTCATCCCATATATATATACAGGGTGTCCCACAAGTCTGGAACCATAGGGTAAAAAAAGTAATTCATGTTTTTCCGTTTATGCAAGTGCCCATGATGTCTTTGAGTAAGGAAGAACGCATCCAGGTAATTCTGCTCGTAGGAAATCGGAGTCAGAGGGAGGTCGCTGAGGAATTTAACAGATTGCATCCGGACCGCGCGCCGGTAACACACAGCTGTGTCGGCAAACTTGTAGCAAAGTTCAGGGAAATGGGATCCATAGGAGATAAACCACGCAGTGTACCTCCGAGGACATCCACCAACGATGACACAGCCGCTACCATCCTCGCTCATTTCACACACAGTCCCCAAAGTCTCTTCGGCGTTTTTATTGCCGTTTTTATCATTTTTCCCTATGGTTCCAGACTTACAGGACACTCTGTATGATATATATATATATATATGATACACACACTGTGCAATGTGCATGGAACAAGGAACTCTTCTAGGAAAATTAAATCCACTATAGTCTGAATAAATAATGGTAAATGACAAATACTATATTTTTTTCTTTTTCATGATCCTAGCCCGACGTGGGCAACGGGTCACTCGCAAAGAGGTCCCAAAAATATAGCTTCCCTCACCAGCTATCTGCAAAGCAGGTAGGATCCAGCTTTGGGACAGGATCTAGGGTTTAAAGCAGCCTAGCCCAGCTACATTTAGAACCTCAATATAAGCAAAAGACTCGCTGCCTTCACGTCAGATTGAATACATCAAAGAAAAAGGGGTAACTATAATATTTTTAGCCAAAAACCATGAAACGGACATGTGGACGCTCAATTCTGCCAGTTGAGGTTTAAGTTTTGGTTTTTGGCTAAAAATATTATAGTTACCCCTTTTTCTTTGATATATTCAATCTGACGTGAAGGCAGCGAGTCTTTTGCTTATACTGAGGTTCTAAATGTAGCTGGGCTAGGCTGCTTTAAACCCTCGATCCTGTCCCAAAGCTGGATCCTACCTGCTTTGCAGATAGCTGGTGAGGGAAGCTATATTTTTGGGACCTCTTTGCGAGTGACCCGTTGCCCACGTCGGGCTAGCATCATGAAAAAGAAAAAATTATAGTATTTGTCATTTACCATTACTTATTCGGACTTAGTGAATTTAATTTTCCTAGAAGAGTTCCTTGTTCCATGCACGGTCTGTGTGTATCATAAAAAACCTCAGGGAACCATTCTGAGTTCATATATATATATATATATAATATATATATATATATATATATATATATATATATATATGTTGTTTGGTGGAAAAAAGGTTGGTTGCTTTACGAATAGACACTTGCATAAAGATTTTAATCTTTACAAATGGTTTTAACAGTATCTATGAAGTATTCTTGGAACGTGAATATATCAAGAAAGTATTCCAATAGGAACAGCCAAAAAATGTCATTCGAATCAGTCGAATACGTCTACAACATGTCGTACTCTTACTCATACACCTTGCATACATTATTTGTGCTATAATCTCATTCATAAATGAAATTCAGAGTACCGCTACGAGACACTCAGCATTTACTCCCCCGCAATGTTGTGTTCTTCTCCACTCTTTGTCAGGTTTCACAGTGAATGCAATCAGTAATTACTTTGAATTTGTGGAGAAACAGCCCGTATTCCGAACTTAACGACAGGCTCATTCCGTCTCTCAATTCGCATTTGCATTAGCCAATAATTAACTTTCAAATATATTTCAAATCACTGCTGTTTCCTTCGAGAAATTAAGTAATTATTATTTTATATATATATATATATATATATATATATATATATATATATATATATGATATATATGATGAATAAAACCACGAGGGAAGGGAAATACAGAGTGGTGCTCAAGCGCTTTCGTCTAATAACATTCTCAGGAACACTAAATTACATAAAGAGTTCAAGACTATATATAGGTTACAACAACAACAAAAAAAGTATATATATATAATATATATATATATATATATATATGTGTGTGTGTGTGTGTGTGTGTGTGTGCATATATATATATATATATATATATATATATATATATATATATATATATATATATATTAGTATAGAAATAAGAAATTGTGGGAGGAGCATACACATTTGTAAGGAAAACTCCCAATTTTAGCACTTTGCTCGAATTCAACACAAGCTCAAATGAATTGTTTACAACCAGTTTTATAGATAATAAATACCTAAATGATATATAGGTCACAAAAATTATATAAAAATAGAAGAACAATTAAAGAAATAAAATAAATTGAAAAATATAAAAATTGTAAGAGGAGCTTACAAATTCAAGCTCAAATGGATTATTTACAACCTATTTTATGGATAATGCCTAAATAATATATATGTCACAAAAAAATAAAAATAAAGAAATAAAAATAAAAATGAATTGAAAAATAAAAATAAAAATAAAAATTGTAAGAGGAGCATACAAATTTATAAGGGAAGAATTACCAAAGATTTAGCACTCTGCCCTTCTTGTTTAAATCCCTTCTGAACGAATTCAAACCAGCGGGATCGAGTTGGAAGAGACCTTTGCTCATGTTAAAGTTATTTGTAATTTGAATAACAGCAGACTCAAGGATATTTCTATTAACAATGTTGCTAGAATGAAACAAAACTGAAGCATTATTCCAATCAATACAATGGGATGATTCTGACAAATGGACAAAAAGAGCACTGGACGACTGTCCCGTTCTAACGGAATATCGATGCTGTTTTACAAGCGTGTGCAAATCCTTTCCCGTCTGACCTATGTTTAAAAGGAATCACATTGTTTACAACCAATTTTATAGATAATGCCTGAATTATTGGTAGGGTTATTTTTTACTATGATATTTTTCACAATATTGTTATATGAAAATACTAAATTAATATCCAAAAGTTTAAGTACATTGGTATTAAGTACATTTTGGATATTAATTTAGTATTTTCATATAACAATATTGTGAAAAATATCATAGTAAAAAATAGCACTACCAATAATTCAGGCATTATCTATAAAATTGGTTGTAAACAATGTGATTCCTTTTACATAGGTCAGACGGGAAAGGATTTGCAAACGCGTGTAAAACAGCATCGATATTCCGTTAGAACGGGACAGTCGTCCAGTGCTCTTTTTGTCCATTTGTCAGAATCATCCCATTGTATTGATTGGAATAATGCTTCAGTTTTGTTTCATTCTAGCAACATTGTTAATAGAAATATCCTTGAGTCTGCTGTTATTCAAATTACAAATAACTTTAACATAAGCAAAGGTCTCTTCCAACTCGATCCCGCTGTTTTGAATTCGTTCAGAAGGGATTTAAACAAGAAGGGCAGAGTGCTAAATCTTTGGTAATTCTTCCCTTATAAATTTGTATGCTCCTCTTACAATTTTTATTTTTATTTTTATTTTTCAATTAATTTTTATTTATTTTTTTTTTTTTTTGTGACATATATATATTATTTAGGTATTATCCATAAAATAGGTTGTAAATAATCCATTTCAGCTTGAATTTGTATGCTCTTACAATTTTTATATTTTTCAGTTTATTTTATTTCTTTAATTGTTCGTCTATTTTTATATAATTTTTGTGACCTATATATCATTTAGGTATTATCTATAAAACTGGTTGTAAACAATTAATTTGAGCTTGTGTTGAATTCGAGCAAAGTGCTAAAATTGGGAGTTTTCCTTACAAATGTGTATGCTCCTCCCACAATTTCTTATTTCTATACTATATATATATATATATATATGATGAATAAAACCACGAAGGAAAAAAGAAACACAAAGGGGTGCTCAAGCGCTTTCGTCTAATGACATCCTCAGGAACACTGGAGTGAAAGGACAGATCAAGGCAATATATAGGTTACAAAAATAAACATACATACGTACATATTCACATATATATACATATATATATATATATATATATATATATACATATATAATATATATATATATATATATACATATATACATATATATAGTAAGCATAGAAAAAAATTGTGGGAGGAGCCAACATTTATATGGTCACAGAAGAATAAAGAAATAAAAATAAATATAAATATAAATTGAGAAAAAATTAATTACAAAATAGTGCCTTAGTGATATATATGTCACAGCCTAAATAATCATAAAGAAATAAACAGGCAAATAAAAAAAAACCAAAATATATATACATACATATATATATATATATATATATACATATACATATATATATATATATATATATTATATATATATAAAGACACTTTAGCACTTTGGCCGACCTTCAATATAAATTCAAATGGCTTTTTTATGGAACAGGT
Source organism: Bathynomus jamesi (assembly GCA_023014485.1). NCBI lineage: Eukaryota > Metazoa > Arthropoda > Malacostraca > Isopoda > Cirolanidae > Bathynomus > Bathynomus jamesi. The sequence goes on from JAJOZX010000790.1 coordinate 782,197, forward strand.
CACAAAAGAATAAAGAAATAAAATAAATATAAATATTGTAAGTGGAGTCTACCAATTCAAGCTCAAGAGGGAAGTTTTACAATCGATTTAATAGATGCTGCCAAATTGATATATATGTCACAAAAAAATAAAGAAATAAAAAAAAAAAAAATTAATTATTAAAAAAATAAAAAATAATAATAATAAATTGAAAGATAAATTTTAAGAGAGGCACACCAATTTATAAGGGAAAAATTACCACATATGCATATTATAGTCACAAACGAATAAAAAAGTACAAGTAAATATAAATTGGAAAACAAAA
>JAJOZX010000790.1:785000-820000 GCA_023014485.1 Bathynomus jamesi
TGAGCACCCCTTTGTGTTTCTTTTTTTCCTTCGTGGTTTTATTCATCATAAATACTTTTCACGTGTCACTTTCGTGAAATAATTTTCATATATATATATATATACTACATACTTTTTTTTTTTTGTTGTAACCTATATATAGTCTCAACTTATGTACCTTTAGCGTTCCTGAGGATGTTATTAGACAAAAGCGCTTGAGCACCACTCTGTTTCCTTTCCTTCGTGGTTTAATTCACCATAAATATTTTTCACGTGTTACTTTCGTGAAATAATTTTCACATATATATATATATATACACACACACACACAAACACACACACACACACACACACATATATATATATATATATATATATATATATATATATATATAATATATATATATATATGCAGGAAGGAGGGGGCCAAGGGTGAACGCCCACAAAAACGCTCCCACCACTCAGACAAGAAGAAAAAACAAAATCAAGACAAGATTTTAGAGAAGGATTAGAGGTCATAGACAGAGGGAAAGATGGATTGAGGAACATTGTTCCAGAGTTGACCGGTTGAATAGATGAAAGATTGAAAATACCGATTTATCCTTGCGTTAGAGAGTTGGAAAGAAAAGGAATGAGAATGGGTAGAAAGTCTGGTATTGCGTGCTCTCATTAAAGGAGGAGGTATGCATTTAGAGAAACGAAGAAAGAAATTGAAGACAATCAGTAAGAGGCGGAGAACTGAAGAAAAGCCTTTCAATCCCAGGGGCGGATCTAGGCATTTCAGTAATGGGGGGTCCAAAGAAAAAAGGGCACCCCTTAAAATAAAAAGGGCACAGTACTAAAATTTTTTTCCTTAAAACAGACCACCAACGAGCGAGCGTAAAATCAGTTGCATTATTTTATGAGATCAGTCTCATTCAAATATGATACAACATAAAAATCTAATTTGGGGACAATAGTTATCACAGAAAATTTTTCAAACACTTACAAATGTCTTGCCAATTAAAAGAACTATCCAGTGCCGTAGCCAGAACTTCTCAGAAGGGGAGGGTAGTTGAAATTGTAGAAAGGCGGACCTTTCGGTGCAACGACCTAGTCACTGCGGAGGGGGTTTAGAGTAGTTTAGAGAATTTGTGAAGTTTCAAAAGAAAATGCCAAAAAAATGCGTGTTTATTTACTAAATGATGTTATATATTATAAGATCACATCATAAGTTATAACTATGGTTACAAAAGTGGACCTTTCCCGGGGCTACGGGCTTGCTATCAGAATAAGATGAAGATAAAAATAGTGATATGGCTACAGCAGTACTGAGGACATCTATGGAAACCATTACAACTACAAATTTGGAAATACTAGGGGCACTCAATATATTTTGCCCCACCCTTTTTTCTTAGCTAAATAATAGGCCATGGGGCTGAAATGTCTTTTGGGCCGTAAGTTTGAACTTTCTGCGCTTCACATAACCGGATTTTTCCAGTTTGAACCTCCCCTCCTTGTATAAAACCGCTTTTAAACGCCCTTGTATAAAACCGATGGTTAACGCAGTTTCGAAAATGGCGTTTGACAGTGATGTGCGTCGTAAACAGAGAGCTGTTATAGAGTTCTTACCCGCAGAGAAGGAAACAATTGGAAATATTCACAATCGTCTACAAAACGTTTACAGAGATGCTGTTGTTGATCGAAGCACAGTTGGACGCTGGTCTAAACCTGTGAGATCATCGGAGAGAGGGAGAGCCAGCCTCGATCATGAGCCACGCAGCGGTCGACCGGCATCGGCTGTGACATCTCACACTGTGCATCGTGCTAACAATATCATTCGATCAAATCGGCGCGTCACATACAAGCTATCATTGGAGCTAGGAATTAGTGAAGGAAGTGTGAATACGATAATTCAGCAACTGGGATACTCAAAAGTGTGTTCACGGTTTGTTCCTCGCCAGCTGACTCAAGATCACAAAGCCCAAAGAAAAGAAATTGCTTCTGAGTCGTTGGTTCGATACGAGACAGAAGGGGATGACTTCCTTTCACGAATTGTGACTGGGGATGAGAATTGGGCACACCACTTTGAACTTGAAACAAAACGCCAATCCATGGAGTGGCATCACGCAGACTCCCCACGCAAGTAAAAGTTCAAAATGGCTCCCTCTGCTGGAAACGTTATGGCCACCATCTTCTGGGACATGAAAGGGGTGATTCTGGTGGACATTATGAAGAAAGGACAAACAATTAACTCAGAGGCCTATATTGCTACTCTACAGAGACTCCAGAGACGTATAAAGCGAGTTCGACCGGAAAGAAAACTGGAAGACGTCCTTCTTTTGCACGATAACGCAAGACCACACAACAGTTTGCAAACAAGACAGGCCATCACAAAAATGCGCTTGACTAAATGCAAAAAACCACTTTTTTCTACGTGAAGGTCAAAATATGATAATAAAAACCCACTCTAATAGACAGAGTTTATTTCCACAACAGTTTCGATGCCCACTGGCATCCTCTTCGAGTGGATACAGAAAAACGAATGAACCAAAAACAAGAGGGAAAACAGTCCAGGGACCATTAAGAAATGGTCCCTGGACTGTTTTCCCTCTGTTTTTGGTTATTCGTTTTCTGTATCCACCCGAAGAGGATGCCAGTGGGCATCGAAACTGTTGTGGAAATAAATTCTGTCTATTAGAGTGGGTTTTTATTATCATATGCGCTTGACTGTGTTACCCCACCCTCCATACAGCCCGGATCTGGCACCTTCAGACTTCCATTTCAATGAAGGATGCTATTCGTGGAAGAAAGTTTCAGAGTGACGATGAGGTTGTTGAAGAGGTTAAAAAGTAGCTCCAGCGGAACCCAGCGGACTTTTACCAGCAAGGAATAAAGGCCCTTGTTTCGAGGTGGAGGAAAGCCGTAGAAAAGGATGGAGAGTATGTGGAAAAATAAAAACTTGTAAAAAAGGTATGCAACCACTTGTGTACAAAATTTGTGGAACTTACACTGCGCCCTCGATATATGCGAGGGATAGGTTCTGCTAAAACCACGCATAATGCAAATTCGCATATATCGAACTTATAGTTAAATGAAAAAAAGAGGGATGCGTTCCACAACCAGTTTTTTTTAACCCTCCCGGCACCCCCAACAATAAATATGCCACTTTTTTATACCAAAAACATTCAACAAGATAACAGTAATGCTATATTACATCAATACTGCACAGTATAAATATTAAAGGACATAGTAAGCCTAATAAGACATACGATACCAACGATGGCAGGTGTGTAGACTCCAGGAGACGAGTGTTGATTGCTGTGGTAGGTGAGTTATATGGTAGAGGTGGATGGTTGTCGATCATCAGGGTCTTCAGTGACATCAGGTAAGGCAACAGGCGAAGGTAGACTGACAGCACTCAAAAATATTGAAAAACACAACACAGTCTAGAGCACAACGCACACACACCAACACGCTATAATGGTTTATGCGAGACTGTTGTTGTTTGGCGGGAACACGTCGGTGCGCCCAGCGGCTCAGCAATATTTCACACTAGGTGGCGCATAAATGCGAATTTTTTCCGCATATACTGAATTCTTGGTAGAAATAGGGTTTTCGCATAACAGCGAATTCGCATATGCTGAAGACGCATATATCGAGGGCGCAGTATACAAGGAAACTTGGAAAGAAAAAAAAAGGTGGGTCAAAATATATTGAGTGGCCCTCGTACAATGTATACGGATAAAGACTCAAAATACATAGAATTTGAATAAAATAAAATGACCATGATCTATTTACAAAAACAAAATTTGTTTTCAGAAGCATACACATCATTCAAATAGGGCACTTGCACTTGAAAAAAGGGCACTTGCAAGAAATTGAGGGGGGTCCGGTCGTCGCCCCCCCCCCCTAGATCCACCCTTGATTCCATCCTGTCACGAGAAAAGGAAACCAAGCATATTCAGTGAAGAAGAAGAATTATTGAGTCGTGTATTGTTGAAGATAAGGAGATAGTCTTATGGAAGATTGTGACGAGTAGAGAGATAAAAAAAATGAGTTTTTGAAGCATTGAAAGCAACAGGGTTTTCTCTGCCCCAGTCAGAGATAATAGAAAGATCAGAGGTCAGATGCACCATAGCCGTGCTGTGCGAATCATGGAGTAAGTGTTGAGAAGGAAGTTTTGTGAAGCGGGTGGAGAAGTGAAGGGTGGAATCATCGTTATAGAAGGGGATAGAACAGGAAGTGCGACTTAATATAATTATCATTGATAAATAACACTGGCCAACAAGTATTTTTCATCAGATATAATTATGGGTAAGCTACATATCTGTTGGGACGCTGATTCCAAATCTTTTTCGGTTTTCCTCTAGCACGTCTAATTTTCGAGATGAGACAAATTATAATATATATATATATATATATATATATATATATGGTAATGAACTCAGAATGGTCCCCTGAGTTATATATATATATATATATATATATATATATATATATATATATATAAAATATAATACTATATATACACAATATATAATATGCGTCCTTTATATAATATAATAATATATATAATATGCATATAATTTTATTTATATATATATATTTATATATATATAATATATATATCGGCGCGATGATGATTGTTACTATTTTATGACTGTTTAAGGTATCCTCAGCATGTCGGTTCCTCGCATCGACAAGGAAGTTCATACCGTTTAATTAATCTGACTGCGAGATTCCGGGACAACACTTTATACCCTTGCCCAATTGCGTCCTCTCCCTCAGTCCGTTGAGAGAATGGAATGCCTTTCTCGGAAGGATATAAATTACGAGTTTTCCTTTGTCAGTCTTTATTACACAAGGTTGGAATCACTTTCAAACTATTAGAATTCTTTTCCAATACAGAGTAATTACAAAATGAAATCCTTTACACTACACTTGTTTGGAGAATTGTAAAACGAAAAATGAAGAACCTCAGCCGAGACCGGCCGCCCAAAGGTCGAAAACCCGGCTGGTGTCTCAAAGCGTTTCCACTCCGCCCTGGAGGAACTCCCTGGTGCCACGTTTTACAAAAGATTATTAAACTTTGTAAAATCCTACTCTAATAATGATATTAGCAAAAGAATTTATATAATTGGATATTAGCCAAAGGATATATATAAAATCGTAGTTTTACACTTAGCTTCTTTATGTGATTTATTTTAGCCGAAAAGAACATTTAGAATTTAGGAATCTCTGTTTAAGATTATGGATTTGGCACACTGTTTTCGTTTAGGGTTAAGAAAGGATGCCAGACAATCCACTCTGCTTTGAGGCACTTTATACAATATTAAAAATTTAACGGATTCATATTCTAATTTATACGAGCAGAATATCTTTTAAAGGATTAATACTTTAATTTATACAAACAGAATGATATCTTTAAATTTCTACGAAAATTTATTGTCCTGTGGAAAACCTTTTCCACACAATATATAATATGCGTCCTTTATACATGTAACGGAGTATTTTGTCGTTGCAGCTTAGGTGTAGATTTTTGCTTTACCGTTTCTGTACCCTCATGTATGACATTTTGTCGTTTCAACTTAGGCTTTCCGCAGGTTGTCTTGTGGTATTTTAGGTGAGAGTAGTTGCTGGCTACAAATCTGCAAACGTTGCACATGTACACCCTTTATTCTTTGGCGCAAGTCACATGTCTAGTTGTGTTGTGTTTTGTTTTGTTTTGTGTCGCCCACTTACACATTTTATTTTTTTACGTGATTTACATCAACCCACTCATCGATCACCCTGCCTCGAAAGTGTAAAAATCACCCCGACAATTCCTGTTACGTGTGTGTTCGCGACTAAATCACAACGACGGCGTACAATCACGATGGATCTTCAGAAAACTTACCGGTTATACTTCGGCTGTCCACTGGGCAACCAAGATAAGGCGTGGGCGCCACATGTTATCTGTACCGCTTGTTCGAATGGATTACGTGACTGGTTGAACCAAAAGAAAAAAGTCGATGCCGTTCGCTATACCCATGATATGTAGGGAGCCGAGAGACGATCATAGCGATTGTTACTTTTGCAATGTTAACATAACTGGATTCTCCGTGAAGAACAAGCATAACATCGTTTATCCGAACGTAGACTCCGCAATCAGACCGATCCCTCACGATGACACGATGCCGATTCCGGTACCTCCACAGAATGGACTCGATTCTTTAGAAGACGAAAGGGAATCCGACGAAGGTGCGATTGGCAGAGATGCGGGACCTTCGGTCCATCTTGACTACACACCTGACGAAGAGCAATCGGAGCTGGAGAGGCTTACCCAAAACGAGTTGAATGACCTCATTAGAGACCTAGCCCTCTCCAAAGAGAAATCAGAACTTCTCTCCTCGAGACTCAAGCAGAATCACTTACTTGAGAAAAACGTTCGAGTGTGTCACTATCGAAAACGAAATCATGATTTGGCGACATTCTTTACAGGAGATGGTCCACTCCGCTATTGCCATGATATCAATGGACTTTTCGAGAACTTGTCACAGGTACACACACCATCTGAGTGGCGCCTCTTCATTGATTCCTCACAGCGAAGCTTGAAAGCAGTTCTCCTGCATAACGGGAACTTAAAGCCGTCCATCCCGATCGCCCACTCCGTTCATCTAAAGGAGACGTACGATAACATGAATATACTACTCGAAGCAATCCAATACAGCACTCATCAATGGCATATCTGTGGTGATCTCTCAGTCATTGGTATGTTAATGGGCATGCAAGGAGGGTTCACGAAATACTGTTGTTACCTATGCCTATGGGATAGCCGTGCTACCGCGGATCATTACATCAGACGTGACTGACATTAAAGAAGCACCAGTGCTGGACTTACCTATAAGCTAAATAAGCTATAGCTTAGGGCCACACACCCTGGGGGGCCTCATTTTTTTAAATATATTTTTATTTTATCATTAGTTTTTATTCTTTAACACTAATTCATCAAAAATTATATATATATATATATTATTTTTCTTTATCATTAACATTAATATAAAAAATAATAATTATAGTAATAATGACAACAATTGTAAAATACTTCGACAACTGTATGGTACATTAAGTTTTAAAGACTTACACAATGTTTAAGTGATACACTCAAGCTCATAATGCACGAGGTCGTGACAAGGTGACAGAGCAGCTAAAAAGAATAAAAAATGAAATTCGAACAAACATGTCGCAAGATAGACTGGCTGCACTTAGTCTTCTATGTATAGAAAGTGACAAGTTACGCTGCACACCGTTCGATGAAATAATTGATGATTTTGCTAGAGAAAAATCACGGAAAAGAATGTTTTAAATAAAAAGGGGATTATTATTAAATTTAGTTTTGTTTAAATATTTGTACTGAATACTTGCTAATTGTTAAGGGCAGTAATTATTTTCTATGCGGCAAATGGAATAAATCAATTAATTAGTTAAAAGGAACATTTTGTAACTAATTTAATTTTGTAATCATTAATAAATAATAATCATGTATAATTATTTTAAATTTTTTTACCCGAATTTTTTTAGAGAAGGGCCTCAAATTTCATATAGCTTAGGGCCTCAGCAGGTGAAAGTCCGGCCCTGAGAAGCACATACGAGCCAGGAACGGGCAGTGTCCAGTGTGTTCCTTTAGTTGATCCAAAGAAGATTTTCCTGCCCCCTCTCCACATTAAGCTCGGCTTAATGAAAATTTTGTGAAAGCGATAGGTAAGGCAAATTCTAGGGAGTTTCGATACCTTATTGAGAAATTTCAAACATCAGTGCCGCGAAATTGAAGGAGGGAATCTTTGTGGGGCCCAAAATCAGGGGGGTTCTGCAGGATGAAGGCTTTGAAGAAAGCCTTAATGCCTTAGAACTAAAAGCATGGCAGGCTTTCAAATGGATTTGTGGAAACTTCTTGGGTAACCACAAGTCTCCCGCATACAAAGATGGAGTTCAGAAACTGCTCGATGTATATCAAGAAATGGGCTGTCCCATGTCCTTGAAAATACATTTTTTACATTCCCATCTAGATTCTTTCCCGAAAACTTTGGCGTGATGAATGACGAACAGGGGGAACGCTTCCATTAAGACATCCAGTCAATGGAAAATCGCTACCAAGGTTTCTGGAACGAAAGTATGCTGGCAGACTACTGCTGGATGTTGTACCGTGACAATCTGGACAAGTTTACAAAAGAAAATCGTACTCGCAACGTTTCATTTTTATGATAAATTGTGCTGAAATTAACACCAATCATATCGTACTCGCAACGTTTATAGGTTGGTGTACATTTCTTTTTATGAATAAAGTTGTACGTTTACGACAAATTGTGCTGAAATTAACACCAGTCATATTTCGATAACTAGATGTGCTAGAGGAAACCCGAAAACAGATTTGGAATCAGCGTACAAAGCTGGTCTAGGAAAGTGTGTATACATCTTTGATGAGAGAAAAAAGTTCGATTTTGTCGACCAGTGTAATTGATAAAAAAAAAAAGAAAAGAGTGGGTGACAGGACAGAATCCTGAGGAACACTACTTCAATAGCTTTCGGAGAAGAACAGTGGGCATCTACAACCGCAGCTATAGCTCGGTCAGAAAGGAAATTAGATATGAAGGCACAGATAGAGGGATAGAAACCGAAGGAAGGCTGTTTCAAAATTAAAGATTTGTGTCAGACACTATCAAAAGGTTTTTGAGAAGAAAGGTGTTTTGGAATCTTCCTATTAAGGATACATTCAAAAACTTTAGAAAGGCAAGAAATCAAAGCAACTGAACGATAGCTGGAGGATTGAGAGGGGTCACCCTTCTCTGGGACAGGCTTAATGAGAGAAATGAAGGAAAAGTACCGGATGAAAGACAAAGACAAAAGAGTTTGCCTAGGTAGGGTGTCCTGAGAACAACAGGAGGGACACCATCAGAACCGTACGCCTTCCTAGAGTTAAGTCCAGATAAGGAAGAAAAACACCTTTGGAAGAGATTCTAATTTCAGACATAATTGAGTCAGAGAGAGGAGGAGATGGAGGAACAGCGCCTGAATCGTCCAGGGTTGAGTTTGAGCGAAGAGATCAGCTTTATCAGGAGAAGAGACGGCAAATGAGCCGTCAAAATGGAAAAGAGGAGGGAAAGAAGTATTGTTGTTGGAGAAGTCCTTGGGTAGTTGCCAGAAAGAGCGAGAAGAATTAGATAGGTTTTCACATTTTTGTCTGATGAAGGAATTTCTGGCAATTCGAAGAACAGATTTTGCACGATTCTGGGCAGAAAGGCCAGATGAGAGTCTGGAGTTGGATGTCGACGGTACCTTCTAAAAACTTCCTCTCTGTTGCGGATAACATTAGAGGAAGCGAAGTAAAACCAAGGTTTTTTTGCATTAGTTGTATGAATATAATATGGACTGTATGCGTATGCTGCCATGCCCGAGAGAACCACCTTCGCGATGGGCTGAGCGCACCCGTACCGGCCCTCCGGCTACGGAAGCAGTTATCATTACATGGGAAATCAAAGACGCACTGTCTAAAGCCCTCCCAATCAGCAGCGCCAAAGTACCTCTTCTTGGGAGGATCCAAAGGCCGAACTAGAGTGAGAGGACAGGAAATATATAAGCTCATGGTCGGAGGAGACCAATGGAGTAAGAGAAAATGACGGTAAAAAGAAGGATAAGTGGTGAGAAATAAATTCAGAATATATGACCTATCTCCAAGGTGATCGGGGATACAAGTAGGGTGTCGTACAATTTGCTCTAGGTCATTCAGGATAGAGAAGTTGTAAGTTAGTTCACCAGGGGTGTCGGTGAAATGGGAGGAAAGCCAAAGTTGGTGGTGAATATTGAAATCTCCTAAAACGGAGATTTCAGTGAAAAGAGAGTGCGATTGAATGTACTCCACGTTGGAAGTAAGGTAGTCAGAGAGTTTTGGATAGTCAGTAGAATTAGGAGAAAGGTAGACAGCGCAAACGTATTTAGTTTGAGAATGGCAATGAAGCCGTAGTCAGAAGGTACAGAAATCGGAGGATTCAAGTTTGGCAATATGAGAGTAAATTAGGTCATTGTGTACATATAACAACATCCACCTTTCGAATGAAATTGAGTATAGAGAAAGTAGGATGATACAGAAAAAAAAGTTGCTATCAGTTGTCCCAACCACCTGATTTCGGTGAGGAAGAGAAGGTGAGGTTTAAAGGAGAAGTGGTGTTCAACAGCTTGAAAATTTGAGGAAAGGCCACGAATGTTGGTTCCTTCCCCAGGGGATTACGAGGCTCTTGAAGTCGTTGAATTTTTGGTTTTGTTTTGAAAAGATTATGGAGTGTATAAGATGCAGCAAGCTCTAGTTAAAAATAGGGAGAGAAGCGTGTGTTTGAGAGCATGCTTGACTGCTCACAGGGTAGATGAAAAACGGAAAAGATCAGCTAAGGAAGACAGTAACAGGAGAAACGGGAGTTCCAGTACTCCCTGTCTCCTTCCTAATGTCCCCCTCGCAGTACTTCCCTTGTCGATTGGTGTCTACAACCTCCTCCTTGATATAAGGGGTTCCAAAAAACCTTAGCCCCCCCCATTTGCAGCTTACATGTTTACTTATATCGAAATAGTTTTTAGTGATTATAAAAATATATAAAATTCTTTATTTATTGCAGGTATTGAAATTACTCTAGCTGATAAAGTGATAATGTAATGGCTTTTCAATTAATTGGTGATTCGGGGAGGCAACGTGTGATAGATCGCATACGAGCAATAACATTTCGGGAAACTCGTGATGCTGGAGCCACCTTTATAACACGTTCATGGGTTGCCAAAAAGTTGCGAAGAAGTGAGGACTTCGTCAAAAGAAATTGGAATAAAACTTTGGATGAATGTGAAATGGATACAACCAAATCTGGGCGCCCAAATTTGCCACTCTCTCAGGAAACAAAGGACATCATTGAAAGCGGTACGCGTAAGCGGAAAAACAGCCGTGCTAAACTTTCTAGAGAGATCGAAGTGTTGAAAGGAAAGATCATTAGTGGTGAGATCATTCGACTGTACCGTCATAGGCAAGGTTTAAAGCCTTGGCATGAACTTCCAAAGCCAAGAAAAACTCAACTTAAGATCGATGACAAATGTGGTTTGCCCATTATCTTGAAGATTGGGATGTGGATGATTTCATGCATTTAGCTGTCTCCGATGATTTTTTTTTTTACGTAACACGTCGGCCTAACTACCAAAATGATCGAGTGTGGGCCACAACACCAGATGAAATCGATGACAATGAACATTATCGCGAATTATTAAAAAGTCCAGACTGTGTTGGTGTGTTTGTTTTGTTCACTGCAAAGAAGCTCATGTGGGTGCTGAAGCCAAATGGTCAGAGTTGGGATGGACAGTATTTTCGTGATATTATTCTATCCCAGCATGTCATTCCTTTTCTAAGAAACCCAAAGAATGTTATGGATGTCGATCAGGTCACACTTCTGCACGATAAGGCCCCCTGCTTTAAGGTATTAGCCACTCAACAGTTGTTGCGCAACCATGAGATCGATTTCTTTGGAAATGAAGAATGGCCAGGAAATTCTCCTGACCTGAACATCTGTGAACACATTGGATCAGTTATAAAGGACAAGGTTGAATGTCTTTTGTTTCAAGAACCTGCAGCAAATCGATTTTCGAAGGATACAATGACGCAACACATTGAAACTGTTTCAGCAAATTTGCGTAACGATCAAGATCTATTCACGTCACTTTTGGCAAGCTACCCAAAGCGAATTCAGGCTGTCTTGGAAGCCAATGGCGGGAAAACCAAGTTTTAATTGTTTCTCATTAAATGCAGGATTAAATTCTCTTTTGTAAGGTATGTTTAGTTTTACTGTACCTCTAATGGTTTAGGCCATGGGCGGGGGGGGGCTAAGGTTTATTGGAGCCCCGTATATGATAATGATAATGATAATAATAAGCTTTATTGGTAGGATGTAAATCCCATAACATAGTATAATATTCTATAATAAGATAACTCAAACAATAATACATTTAAAAACAAACAAACTAAAAATTATGACTAAAAGAGAGAGAAAAAGTCCCTTAGTCCAAGAAGGTGGTGATAGTTTGACACCACATACCTAAATTCTTGTAATAATAATAATAAATTCTTGTAATAAAGTAATAATAGTAAAAAACTACCCACTGCCAAGAATTCATAAATAATGATGATGACGATAAGTTAATAGTGGAAATAATCCTGTTTATTGGCAAGAGACAGATCCCAACATAAAAAAAAGGTACTGTACAGTATCCATGAAAGTAATGAACGATAGAACTAATTAAACAATAAATTAGGACAAAAAGGACTACAGTAATGAAGAAATATCAATGATACACGTCAGGAGACGGAGAAATAATAAAAAATAGCAATAACCGTTTCATTAAAATAAAAAGTACACGTAATGGGATGGCTAATTCAGGAGTTAAGTGAAGTTACAGATAAACACTTTCATACCAAGAGATCCAGTCTAGATTCCAGAAGACATAAGTAGTACAGCCGCAAAAGGTTAGAGTGCAGGAATGTTGCAATGTTGCAAGAGATAATGATCAAATGTTGCAAAGGGGTGGGGGTTGCAAAGGGGTGTGGGGGTGTGCAACAACTACATGTTGCAACGGGGTGGGGTATGCAACAACTCAATGTTGCAAAGGGGGTGGGGCATGCAACAACACAATGTTGCAAAAAGGGTGGGGGGATGCTGCAGGTGCAACAAGGGGTCATGAAACTTGGAGGCGGCGTTATCCCCCAAGAGAAAGAGAGAAGGAGAGAAAGGAGGAGAGGTGTTCACCTGGCAGGAGCCACGTGCATAATAAGACTTCAGCCGAGTGGCCGTTGTCTTATAGACTCCTAATCAGCCAGTTGGCTTAGAAGGAGCAAAGGGGGGAGGGGTACACCTGGGGGGAGAGGGGAGGGATCTTCCGGGGAGAAGGAAGGATGACCTCCCCCTAAAGGGGTTGCCTTAGCCTAAGAGTGAAAGAATAGACGGAGGAGGACTTTGGGGGGACAAGGTGGGAGGTCCTAACCCCCCAAAGGGAAACTAAGCTAAGTCTTAACCTAAGAAGGGAAGGAGAGAGTTCTTTATTCGGCCGAAGTTCGCATCAAACTGCCAGCTCCGAAGCCAAGCGGGTCTTATATAGATGATGGTTGAGTTGCCAGATACCATTTTAATTGTACAGGTATACATTATTAGGGTGAGTTGCTAGATACCATTTTAATTCGTTACCAAAGCATACAGACTTAAAATCGAAATTGACAATAAGAAAATGATTATTAATTAAATAAATAGAAATTGCCTTCTACTGCACAAAAATAATATAATACGTACAATCGTCAAAATATTAGTTCAGACGAAATATACACACACACACACACAAATGAGCAACTTTCTCCTTACCTATATATATATATATAGAAAGAACCATATTAAGAATCATTAACTGTTTATTTAACTTTGTAATTTCTTATATATATATATATATATATATATATATATATATATATATATATATATAAACGGATTTTCACCTTAAAGTGAATTAAAACAATATTAACAATTCACTAAACAATTGGCTTAGCAAAAGAAATCGTTCCATTAACATTCTCAAATCTATACACACACACAAACACACACATACACCTCTCTATATATTGTGTGAATGAAAGTCAGAAAAAATGCCAAAAGTATATTAATTTAAAACAAATGAATTTTCTCCTTTTAAGAGAATCAATTATTAAAACAATATTAACAATATAAGAATTTAATTATTAAACGCCGTTTTATTTACTTTGTTATTAAAACGAATCCAAAATATTAACTCTTAGATCATTGAGTTCAGACGAGTATGAAACTGAACCAGGAACGAATCACACCTGTTTACCCAGAGGCTTTTTTGAAAGGTACGCGAAGGAATTTGGGTTGAACTTTCTATCTCTCTCACACTCAATTCCTCCTCTTCTAGCTCTCGAAGCAAATGTATACCTTTTATATATAAAAAAAAAAATGTTTTATATTTTTTCAACTCCGTTATTTTTATTTACACGTAATTTGTATGGTGTCATATTCTAGATAACATCTCTGTTATTGAATTGGAAAGATATACACACAATTATATTAAATAATAAATAGCAAAAGAAATAAACACAATAGCTGTGTCTATTTTCTTTTGGCAAACCTTTCTTATGTATCAAAAACAGAAAAAAAATATTAAGCACTTTTCATATTATTTCATGTCATTTCACTTCATTTCACTAATCTCATATCATTTCACTCATCTCATTTACTTTCAGCTTCTCTGGAAAAAAAAATAAAAAAAAAATCTGAGAAGACGAGTCTCGCGCTAACCACAAAATGACCACAAGGTTACCTTTTTTTCCAGTCAACTCGAGAAAACCTCGCTCCACTCCAAATGTTAATATTATTGTTGTTATTACTTCTACAATGAAATACACGCTTCATTCTCGAAGCGAAGAAAATAAAAAAGTTTTATACTTTATCAACTTTGTTGATTTCTGATAATTATGATTTTGATAACTAAGTTTTTTCAAAATTACGCATGTACTCTGAAAGTACTAACAATTGAATGTAATTACGTGTTTTCTGCATAAACGTCTGCAGAAAGATATGAGATCGTGGGTTCGACTCCCGATTACCAGAAGCGTATCTCTCACGATTCCTAGTTAATGTTTTCAGTAATGTAATTACATGTTTTCTGTATAAACATCTGCAAAAAGAACAGCTTCAGAGTTCATTTACACCATGCGTAAACTTATCTCGTGTACACAGTTAGTGGGAAATAAAACGCACCATTGAAACTATAGAATCATTTTAAAAGAATTCATTCACACCAGGCGTACACCTATCTCGTATATATATATATATAGAAAGAGAGACAGAGAGGGAGAGTTTTGTTCATTCTTTTCTTTTTTTAAATAAATAAAGGAATGGATATATATATATATATATATATATATATATATATATATATATATAGGGTGGTACAAATTACAGTAGTAATAATAATAATAATTAACTCCTTTTCGCCGAATTGGAAAGATTAAGCTTTTCACTCCGACCTTAGACCACAGTTTAACGTGGAACTCGAATCACAAATATATCTCGTCAGGGAATCATTGGTCACTCTTCCACATCATAATTTCAGCATTTAAAATAACAGGATCATTTGATTATTGATCCGGGAATAGTATGGCTGCAAAATGTGATATGTACAATGTAGATTTTCTCTTTAGTAATAATATCAATAACTAGCTCTTCCCCGAATTGTAACGACGCTTAAGCTTTTCACTCCGCCTTAGACCCACAGTTTAACGTGGAAACCGAATACTCTTTTCTTTTTTAAAAATATAATTAAAGGAATGGATATATTTATATTTTTTTTATTATAAAAACCTCTCGATTACATTAGTGATTATTGAACCGGGAAAAGTGGGGGGAAAACCAAGTATGTTTCGCAAATATTGACATGATAAAGACAGCAAGGGGTAATACGAGCATTAAATCTATTGGAGAAAATATAAAGAAGGCATTAGTCGTCCAAAGCATGGACCCGTTATAGCGGTGTTACGATTGGTACACAAACTTATCATAGCTCCACCCAGCTACACTGACAACCAATCACTACGAACATCTGCTCTTGATCTTTTTGGGCGTAGCTTGGCGATTGTGCATATAAAAGGAAATATTTTAATTTCATCGAGATAATTAAAGCTCATATACAGGACCTGCATTGTCTATAAGATCTGTGGCGAGTGGAACATGCAGTCTTCAGAAGATGTGAACATCTGCTCTGTGCATCAGTTCAAGAAAATGGATAACCCGAACCTTGCCACACACACACACACACACACACACACACAGATTTTTTGTCAGAGAAAGTGAGGATCACGCACACACGCGAGCACACACACACATATATATATATATATATATAGGGTGATACGCACAAAGACAAATTTTTCTATGTAGTAATAATAATAATTAACTCCTCCCCGAATTTTCCAAAATTGCTGTGAAAGTGTAATGAAAAAGAACAGCTTCAGAGTTCATTCACACCATGCGTACACTTATCTCGTGTAGTCAGTGTACACCTCCCTCATTGTGCCTGACAACACATAAGCGCTTCCCAAAATTGTTGTGAAAGTGTAATGAAAAAGAATAGCTTCAAAGTTCATTCACACCATGCGTACACTTATCTCGTATACGCAGTGTACAACTTACACATTGTGTCCGACACACTATTTTTCTTCTACGCTAGAGAATACACATCTGAAATCCACGGCTTGCACCGCTCAACTGAGTACGCAGGCGTAGAGATATCCCCAGATAGTAGCAGGAGTCACTTTTTTATGCGTAAATGGCTTGTTCAGGTTGAGTTGTCAGATACCACTTTTTATTTTAATTGTTCAGGTATACATTATTATGGAGAGTTGTCAGATACCACTTTTTATTTTAATTGTTCAGGTATACATTATTATGGAGCGTTGTCAGATACCACTTTTTATTTTAATTGTTCAGGTATACATTATTATGGAGAGTTGCCAGATACCATTTTAATTGTTCAGGTATACATTATTAGTTTGCCAGATTGTACCATTTATTTAGTTAATTCTTAAAGTTG
Source organism: Bathynomus jamesi (assembly GCA_023014485.1). Taxonomy (NCBI): domain Eukaryota; kingdom Metazoa; phylum Arthropoda; class Malacostraca; order Isopoda; family Cirolanidae; genus Bathynomus; species Bathynomus jamesi. Next base: position 801,612 of record JAJOZX010000790.1, read on the forward strand.
GCTTAGAATTCCGCTAGTAGGTTAGAAGACGCAACATGCCATTTGGTATAATTGTTTACAACCAAAACAATTAAATAAAACAACATTGCATCATCCTGTTTATTATAAATATATAGAAAATAAATATACATTTGAATGATCAATTAAAAATAACAATAGTTTAAGAAATATGAACGAGGAATATGCATATATCAAAAAATATATCCTTCAATATAACAGTACAGGAGATATATATATATATATATATATATATATATATATATATATATATATATATATATACACGCAATTAAGGAGATATATAGAAAATAAATATACATTGGAATGATCAAAAATAAGAAATAAGAAATAATATAACCATCAACATAGTAGAAATATATACACACAACTAAAAAATAAATACATACACTTTATCTTCTACCGCGCAAAATAAGAAATCGTATAGCCATCAATATAGCAGAAATATACACACACACACACACACACACACACACACAAATATATTAAATATATAAATACATTTCACTTTTTTTCAAAATACTAAACTCGCACTTAACCGAGTCTAAAATTACATCATTATTGCTCTGCATTACGCAGTATACGCGGTTTAATAATATTTCACCGCTTAAAGTATAGGGAAACCTGTACTCGATATGAAGGGCTTTCATATCGTTCAGTACTATTTTTGTTCCCACTTTACAACCGGTTGGTAAGTTATCTTTAAATACGTCTAGAATACAATCAAAAGCACGCACAAAGAGTTCATCGTTAGCCACATTATTAAACACAAGTTTATAAACACGCCTTTCCAATCGAGGGTTTATTTCTACCGACCCGAGCTTTTCAATCGTGAACTCATCTTCACTCAACATAGCGGCAATTGAAATAATCTTCTAAATCGTTACGACAACTGCTCGTTATATAAATCTCGGTTTTAATGTTTTAACACTCCCTGAATACGCACCAGACAGTTCCCGTCAGGGTAAATTTCATGAACTAGGCACATTTTATAACGGTTTTATTGTTTTACCACTCACCATTTCCACAAACTAAACGTCTTCACACTCCGGTGCACTATTTGAGAGAACATATGACCATATTTTTCCTTTTTATTTGACAGACGATACTCGTCTCTAAAGTCTGCTAAAAACTCACGCAGGGCACTAGCCACAACCTCACTACGAACCTCATCATGATATACATTAATATAGTGATAAAAATACTTAAGATTGTCCATGATGACGACATTTACATTTTCAACCGAAGTGTACGAGTGCTCGGTATGGTGTAACATGATATAATACCGCTTGTCACACAACTCATCCACAAGACTCACTATCCATATCTGCTGCTTCTCTTCTGCACGCGTTGTTTCTTTTACTTCACGGTATATGTGAGACTTTATAAAGCTTAGCTCTACAGCATACTTCAATACATCGTCTGTGCAACGAAAGCCTACAACGCTCTCACCAGAATAACCATAGAGTATTTGTACATCTTGCTCCTTCGCACGATCCAATGCGGATTTTAGAATTTTTAAATTTGTCCTTTATACTACTTTCGTCTTTAGTTTGATAATAGTGATCACAAACAACAGTAACCTAATACTTTAAAGAGTGCATTCTATTAAATACTTTTAGCCTATGTTCACGAATTAATACCGGTTTTAAAATAGATTCAGTTTCCTCAATTCGTCTCTGAAATCTTAATCTGTCCCGAGCGCACTCTTCCCATTGTCCCCTTCTACAGCAATCAGCAACGGGGTAAGTTAGAACGTTGTCACAGAATTTTACTTTTGGGGGGTTTGGTGCAACCCAAACGTTTCCAATTTCATCATTCCATCTTTGGTTCACGAATTTTAACTCTTCTGCAATTTTGTCAACGCTGCGTCTATCATCACTTCCAAAGTCACTTTTATCAGTGCAAACAATGTTATGATTAGTCTCAGGATTTTTTAGGCAATTTTTTCTTTGTGCTGACAATGAACTGGATTTAAATGATGATGGTACACGGATCTGTTCCGATACTTCTGAATTATTCATATTTGATGGTTATATACGAGAGAATATACGACTATCAAATAAAACGGTAAATGAAGCAGTTGACGCTAAATCTATTTATTTGCTAAAGGAGGCCATACTACTATATATATATATATATATATATATATATATATATATATATATATATCCGTGATGTCGATGATGGGGTGCTGTACCTCATCGTCATTCATATAAATATATAATTAGTTTATATAATACGCAACCTTAAATACAATTTCTTTTATCACGTAGTGAGTTACACTGTGCATGAATGAGTACGTACAAACTAGATTAATAAAAAACGCTTTTACTAAGAAGTCACGAGACGAAGACCGTCTGGACTGAGTTTATAGAAATTCAAGGATTCCAAGTTGATCACGAGAGAAGTTATGTAGTCATCTTCCATGCTGCAAAATCTCGTCGTCTGCCTGTCTGCTCAGAACACCGACAAGAGGTGAGATCGAATCCACATCAACACAAAATTTTAGAGTCGCTAAAATAACAGCCTGAGCATTGTTCCTGTTCTAAATTATCTTTGATTCGTTTTGGTAAAATTGAGTAAACTGCTGCCTTTGTTTCCTGATCAGAAACTCTCCGCCTTTTTCTGGTATGGTGCAAGGTTTCGTTGCAACCATATTCACTGCTCGAGTCTACTTCACTGTCGTTGTCTTCTAATCTAGATTTACACTCTTCACTAATGCATTCAATGGATGAATAATCATCTTGGTTGGTATTATTGACACCACAATCGAGAGAGCTCACTGGGGTAACGGACACTTCAGGTAATGGTGCGGGTGCATGAGATGGGTCGGGGCAAACTCCTCAGGTTGCCCTTGTGGCGGGGAAAATATTGTGTGGAGGTAATTATGTGCTGCTTCTAAGTAAACAAAACGGGCTTTATGTAACACAGTGGCAACTAATAATGATTTATGCAAAGATGCACCAGCTCTTCCGGAACGTCTGGATGCAATTTTACCGAGCGATATATTTATCAACTTGTGTGCTTCAAACCCGTTTGGAACGTCAGATATCATGTTCACCACTTAGGAATTGGTCAAGGCACAGAGAGATAACTAACACGACTCCATCCTCTATTTCCAATCTTGTAATGAATTAAAGTGAAAGTTTCGCCTGCCTTTATACAATGTCGTTCTGACGTCATTATCAAGCTCCACGCAGGGAATCCCAGGTATAGCATGATTCACGTTGCTGGTCTTTCACCTGTGCATACACACACACACACACACACACACACACAAAGGAGAAAGTGAAACGCTAATTGAAACATGATTTATTTAATAAACGAAATATTCAAGTTATATATATTTACAAATACGTGTAATAAATAAGTTAACAATAGACACAGCAAAGATTATATTCAAGACATATATTTAAAACACGTGTGATAAATAAGTTAACAATGAATTTCTGTTATTTCTTGTGTTAACATAATTCATTGTTAACTTATTTATACACGTGTTTTAAATATATATATCTTGAATATAATCTTTGATGTGTCTATTGTTAACTTATTTATTACACGTATTTGTAAATATATATACTTGAATATTTCGTTTATTAAATAAATCATGTTTCAATTAGCGTTTCACTTTCTCCTTTGTGTGTGTGTGTGTGTGTGTGTGTGTGTGTATGCACAGGTGAAAGACCAGCAACGTGATCATGCTACTACCTGGATTCCCTGCGTGGAGCTTGATAATGACGTCAGAACGACATTGTATAAAGGCAGGCGAAACTTTCACTTTAATTCATTACAAGATTGGAAATAGAGGATGGAGTCGTGTTAGTTATCTCTCTGTGCCTTGACCAATTCCTAAGTGGTGAACATGATATCTGACGTTCCAAACGGGTTTGAAGCACACAAGTTGATAAATATATCGCTCGGTAAAATTGCATCCAGACGTTCCGGAAGAGCTGGTGCATCTTTGCATAAATCATTATTAGTTGCCACTGTGTTACATAAAGCCCGTTTTGTTTACTTAGAAGCAGCACATAATTACCTCCACACAATATTTTCCCCGCCACAAGGGCAACCTGAGGAGTTTGCCCCCGACCCATCTCATGCACCCGCACCATTACCTGAAGTGTCCGTTACCCCAGTGAGCTCTCTCGATTGTGGTGTCAATAATACCAACCAAGATGATTATTCATCCATTGAATGCATTAGTGAAGAGTGTAAATCTAGATTAGAAGACAACGACAGTGAAGTAGACTCGAGCAGTGAATATGGTTGCAACGAAACCTTGCACCATACCAGAAAAAGGCGGAGAGTTTCTGATCAGGAAACAAAGGCAGCAGTTTACTCAATTTTACCAAAACGAATCAAAGATAATTTAGAACAGGAACAATGCTCAGGCTGTTATTTTAGCGACTCTAAAATTTTGTGTTGATGTGGATTCGATCTCACCTCTTGTCGGTGTTCTGAGCAGACAGGCAGACGACGAGATTTTGCAGCATGGAAGATGACTACATAACTTCTCTCGTGATCAACTTGGAATCCTTGAATTTCTATAAACTCAGTCCAGACGGTCTTCGTCTCGTGACTTCTTAGTAAAAGCGTTTTTTATTAATCTAGTTTGTACGTACTCATTCATGCACAGTGTAACTCACTACGTGATAAAAGAAATTGTATTTAAGGTTGCGTATTATATAAACTAATTATATATTTATATGAATGACGATGAGGTACAGCACCCCATCATCGACATCACGGATATATATATATATATATATATATATATAATAGTATGGCCTCCTTTAGCAAATAAATAGATTTAGCGTCAACTGCTTCATTTACCGTTTTATTTGATAGTCGTATATTCTCTCGTATATAACCATCAAATATGAATAATTCAGAAGTATCGGAACAGATCCGTGTACCATCATCATTTAAATCCAGTTCATTGTCAGCACAAAGAAAAAATTGCCTAAAAAATCCTGAGACTAATCATAACATTGTTTGCACTGATAAAAGTGACTTTGGAAGTGATGATAGACGCAGCGTTGACAAAATTGCAGAAGAGTTAAAATTCGTGAACCAAAGATGGAATGATGAAATTGGAAACGTTTGGGTTGCACCAAACCCCCCAAAAGTAAAATTCTGTGACAACGTTCTAACTTACCCCGTTGCTGATTGCTGTAGAAGGGGACAATGGGAAGAGTGCGCTCGGGACAGATTAAGATTTCAGAGACGAATTGAGGAAACTGAATCTATTTTAAAACCGGTATTAATTCGTGAACATAGGCTAAAAGTATTTAATAGAATGCACTCTTTAAAGTATTAGGTTACTGTTGTTTGTGATCACTATTATCAAACTAAAGACGAAAGTAGTATAAAGGACAAATTTAAAAATTCTAAAATCCGCATTGGATCGTGCGAAGGAGCAAGATGTACAAATACTCTATGGTTATTCTGGTGAGAGCGTTGTAGGCTTTCGTTGCACAGACGATGTATTGAAGTATGCTGTAGAGCTAAGCTTTATAAAGTCTCACATATACCGTGAAGTAAAAGAAACAACGCGTGCAGAAGAGAAGCAGCAGATATGGATAGTGAGTCTTGTGGATGAGTTGTGTGACAAGCGGTATTATATCATGTTACACCATACCGAGCACTCGTACACTTCGGTTGAAAATGTAAATGTCGTCATCATGGACAATCTTAAGTATTTTTATCACTATATTAATGTATATCATGATGAGGTTCGTAGTGAGGTTGTGGCTAGTGCCCTGCGTGAGTTTTTAGCAGACTTTAGAGACGAGTATCGTCTGTCAAATAAAAAGGAAAAATATGGTCATATGTTTCTCTCAAATAGTGCACCGGAGTGTGAAGACGTTTAGTTTGTGGAAATGGTGAGTGGTAAAACAATAAAACCGTTATAAAATGTGCCTAGTTCATGAAATTTACCCTGACGGGAACTGTCTGGTGCGTATTCAGGGAGTGTTAAAACATTAAAACCGAGATTTATATAACGAGCAGTTGTCGTAACGATTTAGAAGATTATTTCAATTGCCGCTATGTTGAGTGAAGATGAGTTCACGATTGAAAAGCTCGGGTCGGTAGAAATAAACCCTCGATTGGAAAGGCGTGTTTATAAACTTGTGTTTAATAATGTGGCTAACGATGAACTTTTGTGCGTGCTTTTGATTGTATTCTAGACGTATTTAAAGATAACTTACAACCGGTTGTAAAGTGGGAACAAAAATAGTACTGAACGATATGAAAGCCCTTCATATCGAGTACAGGTTTCCCTATACTTTAAGCGGTGAAATATTATTAAACCGCGTATACTGCGTAATGCAGAGCAATAATGATGTAATTGTAGACTCGGTTAAGTGCGAGTTTAGTATTTTGAAAAAAAAAGTGAAATGTATTTATATATTTAACATATTTGTGTGTGTTGTGTGTGTGTGTGTGTGTGTGTGTGTGTGTGTATATTTCTGCTATATTGATGGCTATACGATTTCTTATTTTGCGCGGTAGAAGATAAAGTGTATGTATTTATTTATTTAGTTGTGTGTATATATTTCTACTATGTTGATGGTTATATTATTTCTTATTTCTTATTTTTGATCATTCCAATGTATATTTATTTTCTATATATCTCCATAATTGCGTATATATATATATATATATATATATATATATATATATATATATATATTTCTCCTGTACTCTTATATTGAAGGATATATTTTTTGATTATATGCATATTCCTCGTTCATATTTCTTAAACTATTGTTACTTTTAATTTATCATTCAAATGTATATTTATTTTCTATATATTTATAATAAACAGAATGATGCAATGTTGTTTTATTTAATTGTTTTGGTTGTAAACAATTATACCAAAAGGCATGTTGCGTCTTCTAAACCTAATAGCGAAATTCTAAGCCAACTTTTAAGAATTAACTAAATAAATGGTACAATCTGGCAACCTAATAATGTAAACCTGAACAATTAAAATGGTATCTGGCAACTCTCCATAATAATGTATATCTGAACAATTAAAATAAAAAGTGGTATCTGACAACTCTCCATAATAATGTATACCTGAACAATTAAAATAAAAAGTGGTATCTGACAACTCTCCATAATAATGTGTACCTGAACAATTAAAATAAAAAGTAGTATCTGACAACTCAACCTGAACAAGCCATTTACGCATAAAAAAGTGACTCCTGCTACTATCTGGGGGATATCTCTACGCCTGCGTACTCAGTTGAGCGGTGCAAGCCGTGGATTTCAGATGTGTATTCTCTAGCGTAGAAGAAATATAGTGTGTCGGACACAATGTGTAAGGTGTACATTGCGTACACGAGATAAGTGTACGCATGCTGTGAATGAACACTGAAGCTATTCTTTTTCATTACACTTTCACAACAATTTTGGAAAGAGCTTCTGTGTTGTCAGGCACAATGAGGGAGGTGTACACTGAGTACACGAGATAAGTGTACGCATGGTGTGAATGAACTCTGAAGCTGTTCTTTTTCATTACACTTTCACAGCAATTTTGGGAAACTCGGGGTTAATTATTATTATTACTACATAGAAAAATTTGTCTTTGTGCATATCACCTTATATATATATTTATATATATATATAGTGTGTGTGTGTGCGCGCGAGTGTGCGTGATCCTCACTTTCTCTGACAAAAAATACGTGTGTGTGTGTGTGACAGTAAGCTGGGCACTTGCGTTTTTTTGCCCGTTTTTTTGCGGTACTGCGGTACTGCGGTACTACTACCGCACTACCAAACCGGTACCGCATAACGCAGTACCGCAAAGGATCGCTGAAAGTACAGCAGTACCGCTACCGCATTCAAATTTCCCGCGGTACTTTCCGCGGTACCGACCAACACGGTAGTACCGCAGTACCGCAAAAAAAACCGCAAGTGCCCAGCTCTGGGTCCCTGTGTGTGTGTGGCAAGGTTCGGGTTATCCATTTTCTTGAACTGATCCACAGAGATGTTAACATCTTCTGAAGAATGCATGTTCCACGCGCCACAGATCTTATAGACAATGCAGGTCCTGTATATGAGCTTTAATTATCTCGATGAAATTAAAATATTTCCTTTTATATGCACAATCGCCAAGCTCCGCCCCAAAAGATCAAGAGCAGATGTTCGTAGTGATTGGTTGTCAGTGTAGATGGGTGGAGCTATGATAAGTTTGTGTACCAATCGTAACACCGCTATAACGGGTCCATGCTTTGGACGACTAATGGCTTCTTTATATTTTCTCCAATAGTTTTAATGCTCGTATTACCCCTTGCTGTCTTTATCATGTCAGTATTTGCGACAATACTTGGTTTTCCCCCCACTATTCCCGGTTCAATAATCACTAATGTAATCGAGAGGTTTTTATAATAAAAAACTATAAATATATCCATTCCTTTAATTATATTTTTAAAAAAGAAAAGAGTATTCGGTTTCCACGTTAAAATGTGGGTCTAAGGCGGAGTGAAAAGCTTAACCGCTGTTACAATTCGGGGAAGAGCTAGTTATTAATATTATTACTAAAGAGAAAAATCTACATTGTACATATCACATTTTGCAGCCACACTATTCCCGAATCAATAATCAAATGATCCTGTTATTTTAAATCCGGATCAATAATCAAATGATCCTGTTATTTTAAATGCTGAAATTATGATGTGGAAGAGTGACCAATGATTCCCTGACGAGATGTATTTCTGATTCGGGTTCCACGTTAAACTGTAGGTCTAAGGTCGGAGTGAAAAGCTTAATCTTTCCAATTCGGCCAAAAGGAGTTAATTATTATTATTATTACTACTGTAATTTGTACCACCCTATATATATATATATATATATATCCATTCATTTATTTATTTAAAAAAAAAGAAAAGAATGAACAAAACTCTCTCTCTCTTTCTCTCTCTTTATATATAAATATATATATATGTATATATATATACACACGAGATAGGTGTACGCCTGGTGTGAATGAATTCTGTATTTAAAATGATTCTATAGTTTCATTGGTGCGTTTTATTTCCCACTAACTGCCTACACGAGATAAGGGTACGCATGGTGTAAATGAACTCTGAAGCTGTTCTTTTTGCAGATGTTTATACAGAAAACATGTAATTACATTATTGAAAACATTAACTAGGAGTCGTGAGAGATACGCTTCTGGTAATCGGGAGTCGAACCCACGATCTCATATCTTTCTGCAGACGTTCATGCAGAAAACACGTAATTACATTCAATTGTTAGTACTTTCAGAGTACATGCGTAATTTTGAAAAAACTTAGTTATCAAAATTATAATTATCAGAAATCAACAAAGTTGATAAAGTATAAAACATTTTTTATTTTCTTCGCTTCGAGAATGAAGCGTGTATTTCATTGTAGAAGTAATAACAACAATAATATTAACATTTGGAGTGGAGCGAGGTTTTCTTGAGTTGACTGGAAAAAAAGGTAACCTTGTGGTCATTTTGTGGTTAGCGCTAGACTCGTCTTCTCAGATTTTTTTTCTTTTTCTTTCCAGAGAAGCTGAAAGTAAATGAGATGAGTGAAATGATATGAGATTAGTGAAATGAAGTGAAATGACATGAAATAATATGAAAAGTGCGTAATATTTTTTTTTCTGTTTTTGATACATAAGAAAGGTTTGCCAAAAGAAAATAGACACAGTTATTGTGTTTATTTCTTTTGCTATTTATTATTTAATATAATTGTGTGTATATCTTTCCAATTCAATAACAGAGATGTTATCTAGAATATGACACCATACAAATTACGTGTAAATAAAAATAACGGAGTTGATAAAATATAAAACTTTTTTTTATATAAAAGGTATACATTTGCTTCGAGAGCTAGAAGAAGAGGAATTGAGTCTGAGAGAGATAGAAAGTTCAACCCAAATTCCTTCGCGTACCTTTCAAAAAAGCCTCGGGGTAAACAGGTGTGATTCGTTCCTGGTTCAGTTTCATACTCGTCTGAACGCAATGTTCTAAGAGTTAATATTTTGGATTCGTTTTAATAACAAAGAAAGTAAATAAAACGGCGTTTAATAATTAAATTCTTATATTGTTAATATTAGTTTTAATAATTGATTCTCTTAAAAGGAGAAAATTCATTTGTTTTAAATTAATATACTTTTGGCATTTTTTCTGACTTTCATTCACATAAAATATACAGAGGTGTGTGTGTGTGTGTGTGTGTGTGTGTGTGCATAGATTTGAGAATGTTAATGGAACGATTTCTTTTGCTAAGCCAATTGTTTAGTGAATTGTTAATATTGTTTTAATTCACTTTAAGGTGAAAATCCGTTTATATATATATATATATATAAGGAATGACAAAATTAAATAGACAGTTAATGATTCTTAATATAATTCTTTCTATATATATATATATATATATATATATATATGAAAATTATTTCACGAAGGTAACACGTGAAAAATATTTATGATGAATAAAACCACGAAGGAAAGGAAACACAAAATGGTGCTCAAGCGCTTTCGTCTAATGACATCCTCAGGAACACTGAAGTATATAAAAAGGTTAAGCCTATATATAGGTTACAGAAAGAAAAAAGAAAAAATAAATAACATACATACGCACAAACACACATATATATATACATATACATACATATCCATATATACAAATACATACATACATACATACATACATATATATACAATAAACAGAGAAGTAAAAATAATAAAAAATTAAAAATTAAAACCTTAAAGGATTACCAATGAGGCGTACAGATTGTAAGGAAAAATATCGATTTTTAGCACAAGATCAAATGGATTATAAAAATACAAATTTATACTGGAACTCTGCCGGGTTTTAGCACAATGCTGCCTATGGTCAGGTTTCGATATATATAATAAAAAAATAAAATGCAAATTAAAAGTTAATCGATTTTTAGCACAAGATCAAATGGATTATAAAAATACGAATTTATACTAGAACTCTGTCCGGGTTTTAACATATTGCTGCCTATGGTCAGGTTTCGATATATATAAAAAAATAAAATGCAAATTAAAAGTTAATAAAGTAGAAGACAAGTTTACCAAAGATTTAATGTTTTACACTTATCTAAATATGCTTTAAAGGAATTCAACATAACAGGATCGAGTTGAAAAAGACCTTTGCTTATGTTGAAGTTATTTGAAAGTTGGATAATGGCAGACTCAAGAATATTTCTATTAACAATGTTGCTTGAATGGAATAAAACTGAAGCATTTTCCAATCAATACAGTGGGCTAACTCTGACAAATGGACAAAAAGGGCACTGGACAACTGTCCTGTTCTAACGGAATATTGATGCTGTTTTATACGTGTGTGCAAATCCTTTCCCGTCTGACCTATGTAAAAGGAATCACATTGTTTACAACCAATTTTATAGATAATGCCTGAATTATTGGTAGGGCTATTTTTTACTATGATATTTTTCACAATATTGTTATATGAAAATACTACATTAATATCCAAAAGTTTAAGTACATTAGCAATGCCTAAAAAGCCCGGGAAAAATGGAAGTACTAAAATATTTTTTGACAAAGTACGAGTGTTAATATTGACACGATAGAAAGTTCGTTTTGCCTTGTTGAGACAAGATTCCATAAACGCAGATGGATAACACAAATCACTTCCAATACCGTTGATTTTTTCCAATTCGGCATCGATGTATTCCGGACTGGCGATCCTAAGGGCGCGGAGAAACATTGATGAAAATATGGCCTTCTTAATGGGGGTATCATGTCCCGAGTAAAAGTGTACGTAGGACAAATTGTTTGTCGTTTTCCGATAGATACTAAACTTAAAACCTGGGCTTTCCCTATGTACACGCACATCCAAAAATCCAACTTTCAAATAACTTCAACATAAGCAAAGGTCTTTTTCAACTCGATCCTGTTATGTTGAATTCCTTTAAAGCAGATTTAGATAAGTGTAAAACATTAAATCTTTGGTAAACTTGTCTTCTACTTTATTAACTTTTAATTTGCATTTTATTTTTTTATATATATCGAAACCTGACCATAGGCAGCAATATGTTAAAACCCGGACAGAGTTCTAGTATAAATTTGTATTTTTATAATCCATTTGATCTTGTGCTAAAAATCGATTAACTTTTAATTTGCATTTTATTTTTTTATTATATATATCGAAACCTGACCATAGGCAGCATTGTGCTAAAACCCGGCAGAGTTCCAGTATAAATTTGTTTTTATAATCCATTTGATCTTGTGCTAAAAATCGATATTTTTCCTTACAATCTGTACGCCTCATTGGTAATCCTTTAAGGTTTTAATTTTTTATTTTTTATTATTTTTACTTCTCTGTTTATTGTATATATATGTATGTATGTATGTATGTATGTATTTGTATATATGGATATGTATGTATATGTATATATATATGTGTGTTTGTGCGTATGTATGTTATTTATTTTTTCTTTTTTCTTTCTGTAACCTATATATAGGCTTAACCTTTTTATTTACTTCAGTGTTCCTGAGGATGTCATTAGACGAAAGCGCTTGAGCACCATTTTGTGTTTCCTTTCCTTCGTGGTTTTATTCATCATATATATATATATATATATATATATAAGGTAAGGAGAAAGTTGCTCATTTTTGTGTGTGTATATTTCGTCTGAACTAATATTTTGACGATTGTACGTATTATATTACTTTTGTGCAGTAGAAGGCAATTTCTATTTATTTAATTAATAATCATTTTCTTATTGTCAATTTCGATTTTAAGTCTGTATGCTTTGGTAACGAATTAAAATGGTATCTAGCAACTCACCCTAATAATGTATACCTGTACAATTAAAATGGTATCTGGCAACTCAACCATCATCTATATAAGACCCGCTTGGCTTCGGAGCTGGCAGTTTGATGCGAACTTCGGCCGAATAAAGAACTCTCTCCTTCCCTTCTTAGGTTAAGACTTAGCTTAGTTTCCCTTTGGGGGGTTAGGACCTCCCACCTTGTCCCCCCAAAGTCCTCCTCCGTCTATCCTTTCACTCTTAGGCTAAGGCAACCCCTTTAGGGGGAGGTCATCCTTCCTTCTCCCCCGGAAGATCCCTCCCCTCTCCCCCTTCAGGTGTACCCCTCCCCCCTTTGCTCCTTCTAAGCCAACTGGCTGATTAGGAGTCTATAAGACAACGGCCACTCGGCTGAAGTCTTATTATGCACTTGGCTCCTGCCAGGTGAACACCTCTCCTCCTTTCTCTCCTTCTCCTCTCTTTCTCTTGGGGGATAACGCTGCCTCCAAGTTTCATGACCCCCTTGTTGCACCTGCAGCATCCCTCACCCCCTTTGCAACATTGAGTTGTTGCATACCTCACCCCATTTGCAACATTGAGTTGTTGCATACCCCACCCCCTTTGCAACATTGAGTTGTTGCATACACCCACCCCCTTTGCAACATTTGACCATTATCTCTTGCAACATTGCAACATTCCTGCACTCTAACCTTTTGCGGCTATACTACTGACATAAAACAGGACTGATGAGTAGCTTGGACAATTGGATTGTCTAAGTTTTTAATTCTTCGCATTATTACAGAATTTGAAGTTCCTAATAATCATGTTTGCCTTAGCATAGTAACTTCGATATTGTTTCCTAATGTCTGAGTCAGAGCTTTCCAAACTGTGTCGCGATTTTTGTATTTTGAAAATTTTGATTTTTCTATCAACAAAATCGGCTACAAGATAAACCACCTACTGAAAAATTATCTGATATTTGATATTTGATAACAAAAATTAATTAATGTGTCGTGAAATTTTTATGCTTAAATAGTGTGTCGCCAACGTGAAAAGTTTGGAAAGCTCTGGTCAGAGTCGTCACTCAAGGAGCTGGTATGACTCAGATACTTAAATTCTTGTACCTGCTCTATTGGTTCGTCTGTCAATTTGAAAATAATATCAGCTCTTTGGTTTGAGCTTTTGGGATAGAGTTGCATAACCTTAGTTTTCGTAACATTGAAATTAATGTCATGGTTCTGTGAATATGATTCACAAATATTTATAAGATGATCCAGACCTTTCACCGAAGTATTTATTAACACTATATCATCGGCATAGACCAAATTATTTATCCTCATGTCATCTATACAGCATTCCACTCTTTAAGAGAAGCAATTAATCCATCAATATACAGAGTGTCCGAGAATTATCTGTACAAGTTTGGCTGTTATTAAAAGTCAACCATGAAGTGTAGAAATTCCAGTTTTGTCTCATTTTACAGAGAATCTCATTAAGTTTTTTCTGATACCAAGTTTTGACAAGTTTTTTGGAAATTCCAGTGTGTCCGAACATTATCTGTACAATTTCATCTTTTAATAAAATTCTTGATAACACACATAAAATTCTTAAACAAGATTATTTAGAATCTGTATTTTCAAAAGTTTCTTTTATTAAAGTAACGTTGTTACAAACATTCGATATGTGCACCATTAGTGATTCGCAAAACATCCAATCGATACTCCAAATGTTGCCATGTACGCTGCAGCATATCCACATCAATTCGCTCAATAGCAGCTGTGATTCTTGCTTTTAAATCATCAATGTCTGTCACCCGCGTACATTTCTAAAAAACTTGTCAAAACGTAGTATCAGAAAAAACTTAATGAGATTCTCTGTAAAATGGGACAACACTGGAATTTCTACACTTCATGGTTGACTTTTAATAACAGCCAAAAATTGTACAGATAATTCTCGGACACCCGGTATATATATATATATATATATATATATTATATATATATATAATATTAAACAGCAGAGGAGAGAGTAAGGAACCTTGTCAAAATCCGCATGAGGAACCAAAACATTCGGACATTGCCCCATCTAACAGTAAAGGTTTGGTGTGTGTTGTGATGTAAAATTCTCGGGAATAATCTTTTGGAGAATATTCCCGTGTAAGTGAAATGTCAAGAATTTTCTCCCAAAACAAGTAAAACAAATCAAATTTAATTTTTATTTGTAAAGTGTTCAGAAACCTCACAGTAACGATTACATGATATATACTGTCTGTTAGAATACACTAATGAAGTGCAAGAAAATTAGTTTTCAACTTTTTATTTCCTAATACAAAATACTGTACTGTAGTTGCAAAATGATATTTAGCAAATACTAATATGACTCACATTAGTTATTTCATATGTTAATATACAATTACAGTATAGACAGTCTTATGAATAAAGTAATACCTGCACTGATAGTACTGGTTTAGGTAGTTTTTGTAAGCTAACAAAAATACAGATAAAAAACATATCAGGTAGTTCTTGATCAGTAAACATTGTAAACATTTTCAAATACCAACAATTATTTAGGTCTGTGATCTTCCGCACTTCAAACCAAAACTAAACTACCTAATCAGAATCTGAAAATTCACTAACTCCAAGTCCAGCTCTAATATTTCTCTTTCATGTTCAACTTCATCTTCTCTATTTCGTCCTTCCTCTATCTTCTTTTCTACTCTGAAGATACCTGAGCCCTCGGAAGCCATTCTCTTCGTAAGTTTTTGATTATGTGATACGTACGTCAGTTTGCCAGCTCTTCCCACAGTTAACCTGTTTCGCTTTGCTGTATGAATTTTATTTGGAATGTTAGTTGTATACATTTGCTGCTTTGCCACACATTTTTTTTTTATTATTTTGTAAAATTCTCAATTTTCTCACAAGAATAACACTAGGCAACAAAGATTTTGTTACAGAAGACCAAATAGGTGCTCCTAGCTAATTTCGGTATGCTGATTTCAAATCTATAATTAGATTTTTTCTATCACGTCTAGATTTTGTGTAAAATGCAAATCACTTTTAGTAAAATTTTCTACCACGTCCAGATTTTGGTTTTAATCGGCTTAATGCCAGTAATATGAAACTTGCTTTTCAAGGTTAAAGCAATTTTTTTTGCCAACTATATACAAATTCGAACAATTTTGATAAATAAAATTTATCCCGAGTTGGCAACACTGAGTCAAGAGCAGAGTAACGGGCAACGGCCCAACGGTCAGTCGCTACGTGACAGTCAAGCAGAACGGTTGTTGAAGCTCTCTGCTGATGAGCAAGTGACAGGTTGTGGTGACTTGTGTGTTTTTATAGCATTTGTTTTGTACTACGGTGTGTATTTCTTTTATTTTGCACATCGTAATAATTACTTTCTACGTTTTTTCAGATATTGTATGGTAATTCAAAATGGCATCAAATAGACGTGCTTGTGTAAATCACCCAGACAACTTCTGCTTTGTCTGTGGACAATATACACCTAAGCCACAACGTAGAAACATAACAACAAAGATTAAACTTGCCTACAAGTGTTATTTTGACTGTAAGTTAGGAGACCAACAGAGGGACTGGGCACCACATATTTGCTGTGCACAGTGCAATGCAATGTTAATAGCTTGGATGAATGGTAAAAGAAAAGCTATGCCGTTCTCAGTCCCCATGGTTTGGCGTGAGCCGAAAAATCACTTCAATGATTGTTATTTTTGTTTGACAAAGATTGCTGGTTTCACAAAGAAAAACAAATCAAAGATCACGTACCCAAACTGCGAATCAGCAATGAAACCAGTACCACATGATAAAACAAATCCACCACCAGTTCCACCAGCAACGATAACAGACAGCAGTTCATCTGAAGATTCTGCTAGTGATATAGAAACAGGGAAAGATGGCATATATGTTCCAGATGCAAATATTTCCCCACATTTGTTAAGTCAAGCGGAGTTAAATGACTTAGTGCGCGATTTGGAATTACCAAAAGAAAAGGCAGAGTTGCTTGGTTCAAGACTTCAAGAATTTAATCTTCTCCAACCAAACACCAAAGTTTCCCATTTCCGCCATCGCCATTTGCAGTTTTCATCATTTTACTTACAGGAAGAAAACGTTTGTTTCTGCCACGATATCAGTGGTCTGATGCAAGGGATTGGCTGTCGCTATGATCCAAAAGAATGGAGACTGTTCATTGACTCTAGTAAAGCTAGCCTTAAAGCTGTATTACTGCACAACGGCAATGAAAAACCTTCAATACCTGTAGCACATGCCACTGGCCTTAATGAGACTTATGAATCGATGAAACTGCTGCTAAGACTCATCAAATATAAGGACCACACATGGAATATTTGTGGCGACCTTAAAGTTGTATCATTACTTCTTGGGTTACAGTTGGGCTACACAAAGCATATGTGCTTTTTGTGTCTATGGAACAGCAGAGATGACAAGAACCACTACAAAAAACATGATTGGCCATCTAGAACTGAACATGTTGTTGGTAAATACAATGTGAAACACCCAGCACTTATTGACCCTCAGAAAGTACATCTTCCACCACTTCACATTAACTTGGCCTTATGAAAAATTTCGTGAAGGGTATGGATCAAGGTAGTGGTTTCCAATATTTAAAGGATAAATTCAAAGGAATATTGACAGATGCTAAGCTAGAAGCTGGAGTTTTCACTGGACCACAGATCCGCAGTGTCATCCACGACTCATCGTTTCCATCTAACCTAAATGAGAATGAACTAGGAGCATGGACATCTTTCGTTGAAGTTGTCAAAAATTTTCTTGGAAACCACAAAGCTGAAAACCACCGTAAACTCGTAGAAAACATGCTTAAATCTTATGAAATAATGGGATGCAGAATGTCTTTGAAAATTCATTTTTTACATTCTCATCTTGACTTCTTCCCGGCCAACCTTGGGGCTGTAAGTGACGAGCATGGTGAGCGCTTCCACCAACAGATCTCAGTTATGGAAAACAGATACCAAGGTAATTTCAACCCAAATATGATGGGAGATTATTGTTGGTTCCTGCAGAAGGAGAGCTCGTCATCCTACAAGCGACAAAGGAAGAGGACACACCAAAGTTTCACTTAAGAACAGGAATTTGCCTTTCAGTAGTAACAACAAAATACTAACGCGCTTTGGGTGGATGGTTGGGCGCAGGGGTGGTAACTCCGCCAGCGGAATTCCGCTGTCTGTCTTAAGCCAGAATAAAGGAGGAAAGATATCCCTGTTCACTAATTATTTAAGTATGCTTAACATAAAACGTGGCACGGAAAAGTAGCTTAAACGGCTTTCGTAAGTAATAGAAGCGGGTGAGAAAAAAAATGAAAAATAGGGGTTTTCGGTTACACAAAATCTGGACGTGATAGAGAAATTTTGATATCAGATCTGAAATCAGCATCAGCGCTTTAGTAGGAATCAGTAGTTCACGTGTCTGTAACAAAAAAAAAGTTGAAATTTGTTGCCTAGTGTAATCTATCAGAGAATATTCTGAGAATATTCTCATTTTCCAAGAATATTCTATTGAGAATATTCTCATCTCGTATCACCAGAC
>JAJOZX010000790.1:825000-840000 GCA_023014485.1 Bathynomus jamesi
TCTTCCGATTGCCGGTCAGATATGATAACCATTACACCATGGGCCTCACTCAATCAAATGCCGTAATTCTTCTACATACGCGCAGAAACCAATGCCCAAGGGGGCACCTCCCGCATGCCGTACATTATATACATTTAAACTGCAAACACGCAGTATAATTAACGTAAAGAACGACGCTTGTATAGGAGAATATTCCGCGCAAGATGAGAGAGAGAGAACGAAACAAACGAAAAAATGAGGTAACCACCCGGGAATCGAACCGGGATCTTCCGATTGCCGGTCAGATATGATAACCATTAAACCATGGGCCTCACTCAATCAAATGCCGTAATTCTTCTACATACGCGCAGAAACCAATGCCCCAAGGGGGCACCCCACGCATGCCGTACATTATATACATTTAAACTGCAAACACACAGTGTAATTAATTAAGTATGTAGAAGAATTACGGCATTTGATTGAGTGAGGCCCATGGTGTAATGGTTATCATATCTGACCGGCAATCGGAAGATCCCGGGTTCGATTCCCCTGGTGGTTACCTAATTTTTTCATTTGTTTCGTTCTCTCTCTCTCATCTTGCGCGGGATATTCTCCTATACAAGCGTCGTTCAGTAAGTCACTCGAAACCAGCTAACTCGACTAAAATTCCTAACTTCCAGCACGCAGACTTTAGTATATTTCGAAATAAATTGTCACACGTCAATTGGGAAAACGTAATGGGGAACTCCAACGCAAAACTAATGTGGGAATCGTTCGAAACAGTATTTAGGACTATAAATGAGGAATGTGTACCGTACAAAATTAAGCGTGCGAAAGTAAACAACAAACCCTTGTGGTTTACTTCTAGATTAGGAGACATTATAAAGAGTAGAGACAGGGCTTATAGGCTACATAAGTGCGATAAAGACAATTTGTGGTTACGAAGCAACTACATATCTCTATGGCGTGAAGCGAAAAGTGTAATAAAAAAGTCCAAGCGCGATTGAAATCTTCATAGCTCGTGACGGTAAAGAAAACCACAAGCGATTCTTTCAATATGTCAACAATAGAAATCCAGTAAAAGTATCTTGGGGCCGTTGAAAAATGTTAACGGAGATTTAGTTTCTGAAAACAAAGAAATGGCTACCTTGCTAAACGAATTTAACGGATATCCCTACGGTCGTAGACATAATACCTTTTGATAATGGTAATATTTTGGATAATATTGTGGTTAGTGAAGGGGAGGTAATGCGCTATTTTGATAAAATGAAAACGCGAAAATCACCGGGGCCGGATTCCATATATCCCATACAACTAAAAGAATTAAAAGATAGCATTGTTGTGCCGCTAATAAAGATTTTTAATGCGTCTATTTCTGAGGGGTGCGTACCAGATAATTTCGAGTGAGCAAACGTAACACCTATCTTTAAGAGAGGCGATAAAGGTGCGGCGGGAAATTATAGGCCAATCAGTTTAACGTCTGTTGTAGGTAAGCTACTGGAATCAATAATTAGGGATCGTATAGTCGAACACTTGAATTGCATAAACTAATTAGAAATACGCAGCACGGTTTTAGGCGAAACAAATCTTGCTTAACTAATCTTTTAGAATTTGTTCAAAGCGTGGTTGACGTTTACGACAGGCATCGGGCGGTTGATGTAGTGTATTTAGATTTTCGAAAAGCGTTTGACACCGTGCCGCACAAAAGACTCATTGAAAAAACTAAGGCTCATGGAATCAGGGGTGTAGTAATAAATTGGATACAAGAGTGGTTGCGAGGTAGGAAACAGAGGGTGGTCGTTGATGGAGCGGAGTCGTCTTGGGCTAATGTAGCGAGCGGCGTTCCTCAGGGTTCTGTACTGGGCCCCTTGCTTTTTCTTATATATATTAACGATTTAGATGTCGGCCTAATCAGTACAGTTTCAAAGTTTGCGGATGACACGAAGCTGGGTGGTAGAGCGATTAATGACGAAGATAGAGTGTAAAATCCAGGAAGATCTGAATAAAATCGTTGATTGGTCAGTCACATGGCAAATGAGATTTAACGTTGATAAGTGCAAAATTTTGCATATAGGTTCGCGTAACGGTAATTTTGCGTATAGTATGTCAGGGAAAGATTTAACAAGCGTAGACCAGGAAAAAGATTTAGGAGTTATAGTCACTGGTGATTTAAAAGTAGCGAAACAAAGTACAGCAGAGGTCAATAAAGCGAACAAAGTGTTAGGTTTTGTAGCTCGAAATTTTGAGTACAAATGGCGTGATATTATAGTTCCTCTTTATAAATCATTAGTTGGACCCCATTTGGAGTACGCGGTCCAATTTTGGAATCTGCATATGCGAAAAGATATACACAAAATCGAAAAAGTTCAAAGACGAGCAACTAAGATGATTCCGGCGCTTAGGTCAAAGTCGTACGAGGATAGGCTTAAGGGGTTAAAATTGACTATACTCGAGACTAGGAGACTAAGGGGTGATCTAATCCAGGTTTTCAAAATTATGAATGGGTTCGATAACGTAGACAGAGATAGCTTTTCGAAATATCTCAATATAATAGGACGAGAAATAACGGGTGTAAGTTGACAAGTAGAAGGTTCGAAACAGCAGTTGCCAAAAACTTTTTTAAGCATAGAATAGTAAATAGCTGGAATAGTTTGCCGGTAGAAGTAATTAGTAGCACGTCTATAAACATGTTTAAAAATCGATTAGACGCATATGTTGATAGATTGGGTATAGTTGAAGGTAGTAAAATTAAGGCTTTGTGGTGATAGATCCCACAGCTCAACACAAGTGTTGTGAGATATAGGGAGGCAGCATCTTGGGTTAGGGGATACTTTCTGTCCTTACACACCCCATTTAAAGAGATTCCTCTGCTGAGCGATGCCCCCCATAGTACTGTGAGGTATTGAAAAACTTATGATCTTCACTTGCCCCACAAACACCTTGAAATGGGAGACCCAAAATGGGTGCACACACATTTCTACATTACTGTACAGTCTTTACAGCCACACCTACACTTTTCCTCCTAAGTATATATATTGTAATGTATATGGTTGTAAATTTTGACTTGGTCCGCAATCGATATGGACCGTGACTTATTTTTGGTTGGCAAAGTACTAGTATTGATGGATATCGTAATGAAATTGACTGGATTCTTTGGATCTGATATACAGGGTGTTTCTAAAGTAACCATCTATTTTGCGAAATAATATGAATTATAAAAAAAACACCTTTAAAACATGAAAATATATATATATATATTTGTAAGCTCAGCACACATTGTTGCTCTTCGTGGATAATCTTCTTGTAAGTTGTGGAACACTTGAATGTGGTATGGCTTTTTCTTTAAATCATAACGTAGAATTCTGTAAACCGTTGTTTGTGGAATTTCTAATCTGTGGGATGCCCTCCGAATCGATAATTGTGGATCCTCTTCGAATGCTTCTTGAACAGATTCGATTCTTTCGTGAGATCTTCTTGGCCGTCCAGATCTACGCTCGTCATGCACAGATCCAGTCCTCATAAATTTGTTTACTAATTCGCGAATAGCCTGGTCTCTAGGGCCTGTTTTACGAAACCTTCTCTCAAACTTTTCTCTAATTTCATTGCACTTCATGCCTTTTATCCTGCATGTTACTACATAAACCCGTTCTTGCACATTCATCATCAATGATATGGGTCTGAAAATAAAATAAAATAATTAACAAAAAATCGTGTAAAGCAATTGAAATATTATAAATACATGAATTTTGTATAACAATGCACATACCATTATGCCAATATAACAATTGTTTAAAATCCCCGTATTTCACCAAAATAGATGGTTACTTTAGAAACACCCTGTATTTGCATGTCGGTTATAAATAGATATGGGGTGTAACATATTTGTGGATAGTAGTCTATTATGACTTGATCCTCTCGAACCAGAGATTCTATCTTTAGTTTTAAATTGATAATTAATTAGTTTTAAATTGATAATTATTTAGTTTTGTAAAAATTGGTCGTTGCCAATGTACAGGGAGTTTTTACAGAGTGGAGTCATCTCGATGGGCCGAAGTGGCCCCTAGTGTGCCCACTATAAAAATTTCTTATGTTCTTATGTTCTTGTGGTTCGGGACCGACGTAAAATTGTAGGTCCCCTCCGCCACCAGGGAGGACATACACAATACACAATTACGAACACAGTTAGGTAGACCAGCCATGAGTGGATCCTAGGGTCTTTGTTGGTCTAAAACATTATATAATATATATACACACACATATATATATTATATATATACACACACACATATATATATATATATATATATATACATTCAACTGCAAAGAACACGCAGTATAAATAACGTAAAGAACGACGCTTGTATAGGAGATATTCCGCGCAAGACGAGAAAGAGAAAACAACAAATGAAAAAATGAAGTACCACCTGGGAATCGAACCCGGGATCTTCCGATTGCCGGTCAGACGCGATAACCACTACACCATGGACTCCACTCTTCCAAATGCCGTAATTCCTCTACATACTCGCAGAAACCAATGCCCCAAGGGGGCACCTCCCGCTTGCCGTAACATTATATACATTCAACTGCAAAGAACACGCAGTATAAATAACGTAAAGAACGACGCTTGTATAGGAGATATTCCGCGCAAGACGAGAAAGAGAAAACAACAAATGAAAAAATGAAGTACCACCTGGGAATCGAACCCGGGATCTTCCGATTGCCGGTCAGACGCGATAACCACTACACCATGGACTCCACTCTTCCAAATGCCGTAATTCCTCTACATACTCGCAGAAACCAATGCCCCAAGGGGGCACCTCCCGCTTGCCGTAACATTATATACATTCAACTGCAAAGAACACGCAGTAAAAAACGTAAAGAACGACGCTTGTATAGGAGATATTCCGCGCAAGACGAGAAAGAGAAAAACAACAAATGAAAAAATGAAGTACCACCTGGGAATCGAACCCGGGATCTTCCGATTGCCGGTCAGACGCGATAACCACTACACCATGGACTCCACTCTTCCAAATGCCGTAATTCCTCTACATACTCGCAGAAACCAATGCCCCAAGGGGGCACCTCCCGCTTGCCGTAACATTATATACATTCAACTGCAAAGAACACGCAGTATAAATAACGTAAAGAACGACGCTTGTATAGGAGATATTCCGCGCAAGACGAGAAAGAGAAAACAACAAATGAAAAAATGAAGTACCACCTGGGAATCGAACCCGGGATCTTCCGATTGCCGGTCAGACGCGATAACCACTACACCATGGACTCCACTCTTCCAAATGCCGTAATTCCTCTACATACTCGCAGAAACCAATGCCCCAAGGGGGCACCTCCCGCTTGCCGTAACATTATATACATTCAACTGCAAAGAACACGCAGTATAAATAACGTAAAGAACGACGCTTGTATAGGAGATATTCCGCGCAAGACGAGAAAGAGAAAACAACAAATGAAAAAATGAAGTACCACCTGGGAATCGAACCCGGGATCTTCCGATTGCCGGTCAGACGCGATAACCACTACACCATGGACTCCACTCTTCCAAATGCCGTAATTCCTCTACATACTCGCAGAAACCAATGCCCCAAGGGGGCACCTCCCGCTTGCCGTAACATTATATACATTCAACTGCAAAGAACACGCAGTATAAATAACGTAAAGAACGACGCTTACGCTTACTATTTATACTGCGTGTTCTTTGCAGTTGAATGTATATAATGTTACGGTAAGCGGGAGGTGCCCCTTGGGGCATTGGTTTCTGCGAGTATGTAGAGGAATTACGGCATTTGGAAGAGTGGAGTCCATGGTGTAGTGGTTATCGCGTCTGACCGGCAATCGGAAGATCCCGGGTTCGATTCCCTGGTGGTACTTCATTTTTTCATTTGTTGTTTTCTCTTTCTCGTCTTGCGCGGAATATCCCTATACAAGCGTCGTTCTTTACGTTATTTATACTGCGTGTTCTTTGCAGTTGAATGTATATAATGTTACGGCAAGCGGGAGGTGCCCCCTTGGGGCATTGGTTTCTGCGAGTATGTAGAGGAATTACGGCATTTGGAAGAGTGGAGTCCATGTGTAGTGGTTATCGCGTCTGACCGGCAATCGGAAGATCCCGGGTTCGATTCCCAGGTGGTACTTCATTTTTTCATTTGTTGTTTTCTCTTTCTCGTCTTGCGCGGAATATCTCCTATACAAGCGTCGTTCTTTACGTTATTTATACTGCGTGTTCTTTGCAGTTGAATGTATATAATGTTACGGCAAGCGGGAGGTGCCCCCTTGGGGCATTGGTTTCTGCGAGTATGTAGAGGAATTACGGCATTTGGAAGAGTGGAGTCCATGGTGTAGTGGTTATCGCGTCTGACCGGCAATCGGAAGATCCCGGGTTCGATTCCAGGTGGTACTTCATTTTTTCATTTGTTGTTTTCTCTTTCTCGTCTTGCGCGGAATATCTCCTATACAAGCGTCGTTCTTTACGATATATATATATATATATACACACACACACACATATATATATATATATAATATATATATATATATACACATATATATACAGCACACACACACACACACATATATATGTGTATATATACTGGGTGATCCAGATAAATGGGACCCATAAAAAAAAGCCAAATATTCTTAATATTTAATTCCTTTCATAAAAACTATATATCATTCGAAAGAGTAGAGTTACAAGTTTATTATGAAATATTTATTTTTTTAAAATGACTCCTTTCAAATGTGCTCCATTAGTTGCCAAGCATTCCAGTGTTCTCGCTTGTAAGTTCTGCATCACTTTTGCAAGAGTGTGCGGTGGTATGGCCTGTATCTCATTTGTGACGGCGGCCTTCAATTCTTGCAAGGTCGTTGGGTTATTTCTGTAGAGCCTACTCTTTAAATATCCCCAGAGATAATAATCTAAGGGAGAAAAATCTGGAGGCCTTGCGGGCCATTCAACGTCTCCAAATCTTGAGATTAACTCGCCTGGAAACGTTTGACGCAAAACTGCCATGCAGTTCCTCGTGGTATGGCAGGTAGCTCCGTCTTGTTGGAACCAGTGGTTTTCTAGACAAAGATCTCTTAATTTAGGAATAAGGAAATCGGTCAACATTTTTTCGTAGCGATCATCATTTACAGTGACCGTGTTTCCGGTGGAATCCTCGAAAAAGTACGGCCCTATGATCTGAGATGCAGTAAGACCACACCAAACAGTTACACGTTGACTATGCAACGGGACTTCGGTAATATTCAATGGATTTTCTGTTGCCCAGAAACGACAATTTTGTTTGTTTACAGTTCCATTCAAGTGAAAATGGGCTTCGTCTGACATAATCAAAGTTGCTAGAAAATTGGTGGTGTCATTTACCTTCTGTTGGATCCATTGACAGAATTGTCGTCTTCGTGCGAAATCTCCATCGTTTAGTTGTTGCACTGTTTGAATTTTATATGGAAAGAGCATTAAATTTTGCTTGAATATACGGTGTGTTGTTCCATATCCAACTCCTAACAGCTGAGAAGCACGTCTAATGCTTATGTTAGGATTATCCTGTACAATTTCATGAGTTCTGTTAATGATCTCGTCTATCCTTGCTGTGCGCACTCTTCCAGTTGGTTTTCTTTTTCCAATGCTGCCAGTTAGGGAAAAATTTCTGACACACCGACGGATTACTTTCTTAGAAGGTGATTTTGACATCTGAAAATTTGTCTTGAAAGATCTTTGAGCTGAAACTACACTTCTTCCATGCTCATAATATTGCTCAGTTATGAAACGCAGCTGTTCCACAG
Organism: Bathynomus jamesi; assembly: GCA_023014485.1. Classification (NCBI taxonomy): domain Eukaryota; kingdom Metazoa; phylum Arthropoda; class Malacostraca; order Isopoda; family Cirolanidae; genus Bathynomus; species Bathynomus jamesi. The sequence goes on from JAJOZX010000790.1 coordinate 832,780, forward strand.
TCCATGCAGTCATCTTGAAGGGTTAGTTTTAACTAACACTTTTATTTTGTTTTGTATCTTATCTTGTCTTGTATTGTCAAAACCTATACAATCCTGTACAAACTTGTAACTATCCTCTTTCGAATGATGCGTATGATTTTATAAAAGGACTTATACTTTAAGAGTTACAGGGGTTTCTTTTGGGTCCCATTTCTCTGGATCACCCTTCATATATATATATATATATATATATATATATATATACACACACATATATACACATATATACTTACTTTTGTTACTTTTGTTGAGTTTGAACGACGGTTTACGATCGACCTGCGGTCGACCCCTCTGCAGCATCCCGCCTCATTTGTGGGACTTGGTGAAGGAGAAATTGCTCTCTGATCTCCTCCTGCCCTCGTAGCCAGCCACGCATGGCTGGTCAGGGACTTTGCACAAGAATCTGTCCAGCTGGTTCTTGAAGCTATTCAGGTCGGTGTGCTGGAGATTCCTCACTTCGTTTGGAAGGACATTGAAAAGCTTTGGGCCTCGTATTCTTAGGGAATTTTCCATTCTCGTTTTCATGGCCCCTTGTCCCACCGCAGCTGGGACCGTACAAAATCTGCCTCTTCTCTCATTCCAGTTTGTTTCAATTTCATTTCTGAGGTTAGGGACAGAACCCTCAAGTATTTTCCATATGTATATTATTGTGTACTGCTCGCGCCTTCTTTCAAGAGAGTAGAGTTCCAGGGATTGTAGTCGAGACCAGTAGTCTTCACCTTCCGTGTCCTCTATCTTAGACGTAAAAGTCCTTTGTATAGCTTCAATGCTCGCAATGTCGCTTTTTCTGCGTGGGCTTGTGAGTACTGAGCAGTACTCAATTATTGGTAGGACTAGACTTTTCCATAATTTGAGCATGATGTTTGCTTTTCTGCTGCGGAAGCTCCTCCAGATGATTCCCATTATTTTTCTAGCCGTTGTGATTTTGATTTTATAGTGCTCTCTGAATTCTGCATTCGACGACATTATTACTCCAAGATCCCTTACTTGTGGATTTGGTGTTATCTGTTTGGCTTGCGGAGTTTTGTACCCTTTTCTCTGTAGCTCTTTGTTATTACCAATCTTAGAAGTTTGAATTTTTCTTCGTTGAACTTCGTATTATTGTCTTCTGCCCACTGGAATAATGTTTCAATGTAGTTTTGTGGTTTTCTTATGTCATCTTCGTTCAATATTTCCTTACATATCTTTGTGTCATCTGCGAAGCATGATACAATACTGTCCTTAATATCTGCATCAATATCTGCAATCATTATTATGAACAGCAATGGAGCTAATACTGTCCCTTGTGGGACAGAACTCACGACTTCCGAGACTTCCGATTTAACTCCGTTTACCACTACTCTTTGCGTTCTTTGCGTCAAGAAATTAAATATCCACCTTCCTAGCTTTCCAGTAATTCCTGTATCCTTAAGTTTGTGTGCTATGATTCCATGGTCACATTTATCGAAGGCTTTAGCAAAGTCAGTGTATATTACATCAATGTTTTGTCCTCGACACAATGTTCCTAATATTTTCTCTTGGTGGTCTAGTAGCTGTGACAGGCATGATCTACCCGCTCTGAAGCCATGTTGATTTGGGTTGTATAAGTCTTTTTCTTGTAGGTAGTAGGTAGTTTTGCCTCTAACTATGCGTTCAAAACACTTTATAAGGTGTGAGGTGAGAGCCGCTGGCCGATAATTTTTGGGCATTGCTCTGTTACCACCTTTAAATAGGGGGGCAATGTTCGCGTTCTTTAAGGGGAGTGGAATTTGTCCTGTGTCAAGTGATTTCCTCCATAGTAAGTATAGAGGTTTTGCAATACTCTCTTTGCATTTCTTCAGAAATGTAGCACTCCATGTGTCTGGCCCTGGCGCTGAATTGTCTCGCATCTGTGATAAGACCGTAATTACATCTCCTTCCGTGAACTCGAAGTCCATTAATAGGTTTGTGCCGGAATTTGTTCTTGGTTGATCTGTATCAATGTCGAAAAACTCGTCTGGGTTTTCCACTTCCATCTCGGACTTAGGGGTGCTAAACACAGATTTAAATTGTTCCCTAAGCAGTTCACTTATTTCTTTCGGGTCATTTGTGTATTCGGCCTCCCCGTCTGTCAACGGTCCAATACTTTCCTTACACTGCATTTTCCTTTTCGCAAAAGTGTAGAAGTATTTTGGGTTATTTTTTGTTTTCTGCTACCTCTAGGATGCGTATTCGGACCTCTGGGTGCGAACGTCAATTGTATATCGATGAGGTTATGGTCGGAGAACTTTGTGGGCGTTACTTTTTTATTTAATATTACCTCGTTGTTATTTGTCCAGATTAAATCCAAAACGTTCTCCGTTCTCGTGGCTTCACCGATTTCCTGGGTAAGGGTGTAATGTTCCATAATATCTAATAGCATTGTTGCTTGGGTTCTGTCATCTTTAGTAATATTGCCATGAAACTTCTCAACATATATAACTTCGTCATTTTTCTTCCATGATATGAATGGGAAATTAAAATATCCGAAAATTAGAATATTTGTTGCTGGAGTTTCAAGTAATTTTAATGTTTTCTATACATATATACCTCTATATATATACATATACACACACACACACATATATATATAATATATATATATTATATATATATATATATATAATATATTATAATATATATATATATATATATATACATACACACATATATATATATATATATATATATATATATATATATATATATATATATATATATATATACATATACATATACATATATACACACAAATATACGTATATACATATACACACATATACATATAATATATATATATATATATATATACACATATATACACACACACATACATATACATATATATACAGTATATATATACATATATACATACATAAATAGTGGTGGACCGCATCTGCATCATTTTTAACATCCGCATCCGCACTTCTGACTGCGGATGTTATGCGGATATTACCTCTAATAAATTATGCAATTTACAATTAAATTAGCTTATAAAGTAGCTTATAATGCCCAGTCATGTACATTTCATGTAAAGTATTAATTATTAATGAACAAACAAATATAAAACCTCAAAATATAAATACCTGGTAACACACAAAATTGAATGAAACTTGTTTCATTGAATTTTCTGTGGCTGAAACTCTTGAGAAAGTTATTATTTTTATCATAATGAAAACATTAATATTAATTTTAATTCTTATGCATTGCCTGCCATAATAGTAATATCACGAAATTTGAAAAATGATGTCATATATTCATAATTCTATATTATACTGATAGATTAACTAAATATTCGCATCCGCGGATATTGAAATTAAAGATCCGCATCCGCAGATGTTGGAAAACTGACATCCGGTCTACCACTAATATATATATATATATATATAATATATATATATATATATATATATATATATATATATATATATATTAGACTGGTCCAACCTATAAGGGTGAATTTTCAAATTTATTATTTTTGATATGGTACCCCTGGATATGGTGAAGAATGGTTAAAGAATTATAAATAACAATTTTATTGCAAATCGGATAATATTTAGAGGTGCCGCACGGAGGTCAAACATTTCATTTTATTCTCCAATCAGATTATTTATATTAATATTTTTTATCCCTGAGGTAGCTGTTATCGGTGCGTTTTTTTTAATGTGGTATCCCCTATAGGCCTAATCCACAGTCCTCTAATTTTGTTTCTATTCCATTTATTTCCTTTATCTAAGTCCCTCTTTTATTGTAGATTTTTTTGCTTGGAAAACGCTTACGGTGCTGCTCTACAATTTGTAGAAGATATTGTTGTTCTTCACCTTTCGTAAGATGGCCACTGAAGTTCTTAATTAAAGCAACACCTCTCTCAGCGTTGTCATTTACAACATTCATATTTTTTTCATAATTGGTAGCAGCTTTGTAGTCATCATCGGCAATGCTAATTTTGTGAAGAAGTTGCGAGTTGTTGAACTGACGAAGCTAGCTAGTGTTTTGTCTTGTATGTTAGCATCATTCACATTCAAATTTATCCGTTTAGGAGGATTTTGAGAGCCATTCACATCCAGCGACTTCACCATTTCTCGCTTGACTTCCAGTGACGTTTCTTCATCAAAAAAAGAAAGTCCGATGAGCTCTTCATTGAAATACCAGAGATGGCGAGAGAGGGCTTTAGATGCAGCTACAGATATTTCTTTATCATCGTAGGATTGAAGTTTCTTGAGAAGAGATAGGTCATTAGCTGGTGCAGAGGAAGCAATGGGTGCTAAAACCCATTCATTTACGTAGCATCGAACAGCATATAATGCAAAACGTTGCATCCCTTCTAGTTCACGTCTAGTGACTTCCATTTGTTTGTGGAAAAGACAAATTTTTATTGCATATATCAGTCGCGCCATCCATCGCACACGGTGCAACGCTCCGGGTTGATGGAATTTAATGCCATCAAAAGGAACATCTCCAAGGTATATGATTGTCAAATCTAAGAGTTCTCAGTAATCTGCTCGAGGTTGTAATTTAGTCAAATGTTGCTTGCAATTTTCAATTATACTGGGCTTTTCCGGTACATCGATTTGAACAATTTCAAACTTGTTTGTGTCAAAAGTCTTCCATTTATTTTTAAGACGCTTAAATAACAAGATATCCGGACCACCAGTGGCAGCGCCGTGACATTTGTCAAAGACAGATGATATTACTATTTCGAGAATGTGATGTCGACAAGCTAGTCCGAGGAGCGGCCGTTCAAATATGCTTTCAATAAGAGTACATGCTCCTCTCTTATCGCCAGTGTTGCTTGCAGTTGTGTCAAAGCACATTGCCTGCACACAATCTCGTAGCCCCCAGTCATCCAAAGCTTCGACCACAGCACCTGCAATATTTTTTCATGTGCCAGATTTAAGTTTAGGTACTGAGAGAAGCTTAGATTTTCCTCCGCCTGATACAATAATTGGAAGTCTATCCACACTATCATCACCAGTAAGATCTTGGATAAGCTTTCCGTCCCAATGAACTGTTAGAGGAATATCAGTTTCAAATGATTGCTTGATGTCATCCGTAATTTGCTGACGAACTGATATTCGTTTTTTCCGTATTGAACTTCTACTCAGAACAATATCATCAACTTCATATCCAAGAGAAGATGCAGTAGCTACTACTACTGATACTGCTTGGCGATCACTTAATTTGTTTCTCTCCAGTGTCATTGCTAATTATGTTGATACAACCATTGCTGGTTTATGACTACCAAGTTTCTCCTTCTTTATGGTGACTGGTGTACTTGATGTACTTGGCTCTTCCTCGGAGGAACTACTATTTGACGAAAATTGAGTCACTGTTGTGTTCATTTTCTTTCTCATAGTTTCTTTCTTAACTTGGCGTTGAAATGCTTCATCTCTAGATCTTCTCTTAGATTGTTTGAGAGCACATATTTTGTCCACACTTCCTATGTAGCCTCTCTCCCCTTCTCTCGTTGAGCTTGTAGAAAAGCTCTGTCTTCTACTGTCATTTTTGCAGAGCATTGACATGGGCGATATCGAATAAATCGTCCAAACGTTCTTGAAAAGAAGTTTCTTTATCTATTTGTGTCTGTGAAGTCTAGATTTAGATTTTTGAAGTCCTCTATAATTAAAATACTCCTTTTCTATTTTTTTCGTAACATCGCGATAGTCAGCAGTTGGTATATTTGCCATCCCAAAATTTCAATACTCAGCGCAAAACAGCTTTAGATGCATTTTTTCAACGTCTTTTGGCATGTAGATGATGAAAAATAAGTCGCAGAACGTCACCATAGAATGGTAGCTTTCTTCCATATATTGTCTCAATTGTTTGTCCAATAAGTCACATTTCTTGATTTTCTAGTCGCTAGTGAACTTGCCATATTTTACGTCCTGTTTGTGCATGATGCCATTGACTCTCCTACACTGCTATGATGCTATCATCTCAACAACACAAGTAACATACCTACAGAAGAAAACTACTCCACAAACCATATAATATTACTAATTTTTTTATTCTGATATTTTTGACAGTAGTGCGGAACCCTAAATATACTTCAAATGAGCTGATATTTTTGTCAGAAGTTATTCTCAGAAAAGTTCACAATAATTTGAGGTACCATGTTATGATTTCAAAACTTTTGTTTTTTGGACCAGTCTAGTATATATACATACATAAATATATATATATATATATACACATACATAAACATATATATATAATATATATATATATATATATTATATATATATATATATAAATATATATATATATATATATATATAATATATATATATATATATATATATATATATATAAAATATATATATATATATATATACATATATATATATATATATATATACACATAAACATATATATATATATATATATATACATACATAAACATATATATATATATATATATATATATATGTATAGAAACGACGTAAGTATAGAGGAGTGTTCTGCACACGAGGAAGAGAAATAACGAACAAATGAAAAATGAGGTGACCGCCCGGGAATCGAACCCAGGATCTTCCGATTGCCGGTCAGATATGCTACCACTACACCACGGGCCTCGATCAGTCAGAAGTCGTAATTCTCCTACATAGGGCAGAAACCAATGCCTTGTTTAACGTCTGTTGTAGGTACGCTACTGGAATCAATAATTAGGGATCGTATAGTCGAACACTTAGAAGTGCATAAGCTAGTTAGAAATACTCAGCACGGATTTAGGCGAAACAAATCTTGCTTAACTAATCTTTTAGAATTTTTCCAAAGCGTGGTTGACGTTTACGATAGACATCGGGCGGTTGATGTAGTGTATTTAGATTTTCAAAAAGCGTTTGACACCGTGCCGCACAAAAGACTCATTGAAAAAACTAAGGCTCATGGAATCAGGGGTGTAGTAATAAATTGGCTAGAAGAGTGGTTGCGAGGCAGGAAACAGAGGGTGGTCGTTGATGGAGCGGAGTCGTGTTCGGCTAATGTAGCGAGTGGCGTTCCTCAGGGTTCTGTATTGGGCCCCTTGCTTTTTCTTATATATATTAACGATTTAGATGTCGGCCTAGTCAGTACAGTTTCAAAGTTTGCGGATGACACGAAGCTGGGTGGTAGGGCGATTAATGACGAAGATAGAGGTAAAATTCAGGAAGATCTGAATAAAATCGTTGATTGGTCAGTCACATG
>JAJOZX010000790.1:847500-1160000 GCA_023014485.1 Bathynomus jamesi
CTAAGAGCACTCAGGTTTTGTAGCCCACATTTGCTTGACCCGGAAAATTCAAAGATTTGGAACATTTTTAAGGATTTAAAATATCCTGAGTGGTTTATCAGAAAGGCGTATTTTAAAGCCAGAAAATCTTTTTATGCCCTTCGGGAACCTTCAGTTAACCAAAAACAATATGTGAGTTTGCCTTACATTGCCGGCTTAGAAAGAGTAAAACCTTTGACGAAAGATTTTAAGTTTGATTTGGCGTTCAAATATTCGTCTATTGTAAAAAGTAAATTGGTTATGAATAACGTTGCAAAACAGGAACAAGCCTGTGTCTACAGCATTCCCTGTAAAAGTTGTGATTTAGTATACGTAGGAGAAACTGGAAGAAATATTGAAACCCGTATTAAAGAACACAAATATACCGTCAGAAGTTGTAATATTAATAATGCAATTTTTTGTTGCGCCAGCCAAAATGATCATGTTATAGATTGGGAATCAAGTAAATTACTTTATAAATGCAATAATTATGTCAAACGAAAAATAATAGAATCTGTATGGAGAGAACAAGTGGATAATTTTAGTTTGTGCGAAGGTACTTATAAGCTGGACCCTCTAATGAGATTCTTTGTCAAAAAATCCCTTACGGCGTCGGGTGAACGGGTTCTAGCCGAAGTGTGAATTTCTTAAAGGTCTCTGGGTTGTTTCCTTACTCGCTTTTGGTTCATTCGTTATTTCGGTAAAATGTAAATGAAATAATAAACGTAAATGTAAATATAATAATAAAAGTAATAAACGTGGAAATAAATGTAAATACAATAATAATAAATGTAATCATAGAGGATATAAAATAAATGTAATAATAAGTGTAACGCTAATAATAATAAATGTTAAAAAACGTAAATGTAATAATAAATGCAATAATAAATGCAGTAATTATGTCAAAATAATAGAATCTGTATGTATAGAACAAGAAGAGTTTTAATTTGTGCGAATATACTTATAAGCGGGACCCTTTAATAAAAATACCCTTCCGGTCGGGAGAACGGGATCTAACCTACAGTAGGTGCGAATTTCTTAATGGTCCCTGGACTGTTTTCCCTTTAGTTTTTGGTTCATTCCTTTTTCTGTATCCACTCGAAGAGGATGCCAGTGGGCACCGAAACTGTTGAGGAAATAAACTCTGTCTATTAGAGTGGGTTTTTATTATCATATTTTGACCATCACGTAGAAAAGTGAAGTTTTTTGCATTTAAAGTCAAAATTATAAAAGCGTTAAAACTAAAAGGTAAATAGATAAAATAAATAAACAAGAACCTTAACCAAAACATAGCAGATCTACCGATGATTCATCAGAATTGAGGTCTGGTTTTAATTTATAAATGAACAAAGATTCCATAATTTTAAGATTAAGGTCAGAGCTTCCGGTAGCAAGTACGGCGAAACTAGACTGTGAAATTGGGTGGTTATTGTTGTGTGCATGGTTGCGTATGGGAGAATTAGATGGTTTGCCAAGAGGTGAATTTGTACGGACTGATTTACCGAGATGTTTGTAAATATAGGATTTTAGGTGTCTTTTAGTTTTACCTATATACGACCCCCATACACTCAGGCATACAGTTATCACACTTGTATTAGTAAACTATGGATGACTTCAGAAGTGTAGGAATAACATCTTTGTATTTAAATAAGTGATAAATCGATTTAGACGGGGTGAATATAATTTTTATACATAGTTGGGGGTAAAATTCCTTCAGCAACTTTTAAAGTTTGTTTCTAATGTTAAAACTTGAGGTTTCCATATAAGGTAAAGTGAAATACACAATATCTTTCGGAACTGTTATTATGTCTCTAGTTGTGGGGTTTATTAGTCTATTTAGGGTTCTGCCTATTGTAGTCTCCACCAATCTAGGAGGGAAATTATTCTTGGCGAGGAGTTGTCGGATGAAATCTAGTTCATCGTGTAATTTAAAGTAATCTGAACAGATATTGAAAGCTCTATTAGTCAGAGTCGAAATTAAATTTCGTTTGAAACTTGAAAGCATAAAGGAAGAAAAGTTCGTAGTAAGACTAGTGAATGTCAGTTTTAGGTAAACAGAAGTTTCAAAAGAGGAATTAGTTTTTTTTATAGAAAATATACTGATGACACTTTTCTCCTGTTCAAATCACCAGACTATATTCCTTCGTTTCGTAATTATGTTAATTCCAAGCACCCTAATATTGAATTTACTTCGGAAACTGAATCTAATAATTCTTTGTCCTTTTTGGACATTAAGACAACAAAAACTAATTCCTCTTTTGAAAATTCTGCTTACCTAAAGCTGACATTCACTAGTCTTACTACGAACATTTCCCCCTTTATCCCTTTAAGTTTCAAACGAAATTTAACCTCTTAACGACGAAGTTTTTGTAGGGTTAAGTTATGAATGCGTGTATGGGAAATGGTACATATTCGACCCAGTGGTCCAAAAGAGGTTAATTTCGACTCTGACTAATAGAGCTTTCAATATCTGTTCAAATTAATTTAAATTACACGATGAACTAGATTTCATTCGACAACTTTTCACCAAGAATAATTTCCCTTCTAGATTGGTGGCGACTACAATAGGCAGAACCCTAAATAGACTAATAAACCACACAACTAGAGACATAATTACAGTTCCCAAAGATATCGTGTAAATAAGCTTCCATGATTTTCTTTCTCAACAGTGTTTTGCCTACTATTGTTAATTTTAACCTTGTTTGGTACCGGTATATAGATGATGTTTTATCCCCGCCATTCTCAAACAGCATGAAATCAAAACAACCGTTATAGCTACACGTAGGCACGAAACAGGCCCACAAGAAATACAGATAATGTGGTATTTCTCGTGGGCCTGTTTCATGCCGACGTGTAGCTGTAACGGTTGTTTTGATTCCATGCTGTTTGAGAATGGCGGGGAAAGGAAATTCCTTTGTCTGCCCGCTACAAGATTTTATGCCTTTGGCCTAACAATTTGGATGTTGACTTGTTTCTTGGTAGGCTCAACAATTTAGTCCCATCTATTAAGTTCACGGTTGAAAAAGAAAATGATGGAAGCCTATCATTTCTGGATCTAAAAATTCGGAGATGCTTGAATCAGTTCAAATTTGAAGTTTTTCATAAGCCTACTAATAATAACTCTCATATGCATTTTTATTCTGACCATCATCCCTCGATTAAATCTTATATTTTCTCTGCTATGTTCCTTGGGCATTGAGAGTTGTCAGTCATGAATTTTTAGATTCCGAGTTATGCAGTACCATGAATATTGGTGCTAAATTATGTTATCCTATTTCATTTCTAGATAACTGCCTTAGGAAAGCTAAGAATAGGTATTATAATAGTGTAACTGTAAAGGAATTTGAGCCTGAAAATATTCTTAGCCTACCTTACCATGTTAATTTTCAATAGCTTCCGACTTTACTTAAAGCAATTGGTATCAACGTAGTTTTTAAGTATAATAATATTGTTAAATCACGCCTAATAAAGAATAGCCCGGATAATGCGGTTGGCTGTGTATTCGATCGGATGTACACAATGTAACTCAGTATATATTGGCCAAACCGGAAAAACGTTAGATATTAGGGCAAAACAGCATAAAAATGCGTGTAGAACAGCAAATAATTCTAATGCATTGTTTAACCATATGTATAGATGTAATCATAGTATCAAGTGGGATAGTTCTAAAACGCTCGTTAAAAACACAAATATAATTGAAAGGAATATTCTAGAATGTGCATTTATCCATTTTAAAAATAATTTCTAAACAGTGCGGGAATGTATAAAATTGACAATATCCTGTTAAAATACCTTTTGCCTTTAATCAACTCTTGTTAATCATGTGTTAATCTTTTTATTTCTCTGTCCCGTTGTACGTATGTATATGTTTTTGTCATCTCGCTTTCTCCCTTCATTCCCTGACCAGGTGTACTTCTGAATACACGAAAGGCCTTAGAATCATTTTTCTTTTTCCTTATGGGTTTGCAACATATATAATTCTAATATATATATATATATATATATATATATATATATATATATATATATATATATATACACAGGGTGTTTCATACCATGTGGGATGCACTTTCAGGATGGATTCATGAACTGAAAACAATTAAAACAGTTTATATAAACATATGCCCGAAATCGCTTTGTTTCCGAGTTACAGCCCGTTATGTGTTCCAACAAGTATCCACCTTACCTTTAAAGGAAGTGCTCAAAATGACCACCTTGCGCTTCAATACACGCCTGAACACGCCTCGTCATAGACTGTTTGACGCATTCAAACATTACAGGTATTGTTCAGATTTTCTGGCATCCTTGTTCTACACGTTGGCGAAGTCTTTCAACGTTGTCAATGGGTGTCACGTAAACGATGGATTTCAGATGACCCCACAGGTAGAAATCGAGTGGATTCAGGTCCGGGGAGCGAGCAGGCTACGCAATGGGTCCTCCACGGCCTATCCATTTATCAGGGAAATGGTCATCCAAATAATCTCTGACTACTCGACTAAAATGAGGCGGAGCGCCGTCATGCATAAACCACATATGACGTCGGACACCAAGAGGAACTTCACTAGTAAATCGCTTAAATCATTCCCCCAAAAAATTGGAATAGGATTCTCATGTTAATCTTTCAGGCAAAACAAAAGGACTGATTAAGCTGTCGGCAATAAGTTCTGCCCATACATTGATACTAAATTGTTGTTGGTGCATTGACTGGATGATGGCACGCAGATTCTCTTCGGCCCAGTTATGAGTGTTGTGAAAATTGATCACGCCATTTCTTGTAAAGGCAGCCTCATCAGAAAACAACACGGAGGATAGAAAAAGAAGATCGTGAGCACACTGTTGAAGGAACCAAGTACAAAAAGCCTCTCGTGGTGGGAAATCAGCTTCAGTAAGGCCTTGTACTCACTGAATGTGATATGGGTAAAGCTGTTGTTCCCGTAAAATTCTCCACACAGTCGTGTATCTTACACTCGCTGCTGCTGCTATCCAGACATGGGCAGTAAATACTTTAGATGTATTTAACTAATAAATACATTACTTGAAAATAAAAGTAATTAAATACTAAATAAAATTCAGGTTTTAGAAAGTATTTAAATACTAAATACATTACTCCTAAAATGTATTTAAATACATTTCAAATACAATTTAGATACTTTTCACAAAGCACATAAAATCACTAACATCAGTTTAGAGTCAAATAAAATCGAGACATTCGAGACATTCATTATATTTTTTGTTTATTTGCTCTCATTAGCATTGCCTCTCTTCTTTTCCATCACTTCCACTTGCTGCAGCCATGTTACAAATGTTGTCCTCGTCTAATATGATCAATAGGCTAAGGCTAATTGCAGAGTTAGCGCTGAACTTTACACAACCACATATGATGATGCCTGAGGATAGACTGCCGGCTGCCGCACTGCAGCTGTGAGTCTGTGACAATCGCTACTAGAGCAGGCTGGAAGTTCTATTTTTCAAGGTGTTTCCAGAAAGTTCGAGCCTGCTGAGCCTGGAACTTTCTGGAAGCACAAGCACCTTGAAAAATGTTTTACTGTGTTCTGTGGTACCAGTTAAATACTGGGTGGTTGTACTATACATCCTCGCAAAATTGAACAGTTCACAAAAAAGTATTTAAAAATGTATTTAAAAACAGGTATTTACAAATACTAAATACTTTTCGAAAGTGTTTAAAATACATGTATTTAAATACATATTTAAGTATTTTCAAATACATTACTGCCCATGTCTGCTGCTATCTTTCGGGTGCTGACACCAGGATGTTCCTCCACGTGATTCAGGACCCGCTTCTCCAACTCAACAGTTCAGGCGCTGATTGGTCTACCACCAGAAACTCGCTTGTTGAATGATCTGTTTCACCAAGACGCTCGTCTATTCCCTGAAAGGTCTTCTTATCTGGCAGACGCCGATTCGGAAACTTTTCCGCATACAGACGTCTTGCTGCGGCTGTATTACACTCGGCAAGTCCATACATGAGATGCATGTCTGCCATTTCTCTGTTTGAATAAGCCTCCATTCTCACTTCAAATGCACACTATCACTGAATAGCACAAAAACTTTTAAGGTTTTTTTTTCACAACACTGCACTTATTCACGGTAAGAAGTTACGAATACGAACAGTGAAACACCGCGATGCACCTCTGACTGACTGATGGCTCTACACTCAACGATATTGAAACATGTCATAGGGTGTACAAAACATTACAATCGGCAAGGCCATACATGAAATAAGTCTCCTACACACTCACAAACATTGGCGGCAAGCAGTGTTTATGAACAGTTTGCGGAAAGAATAAACTTTTTTCATTGTTTTCAGGTCCTGAATCCATCCTGAAAGTATATTCTTCGTTTGGTTTTGGACCAGAACGGACGCATATTCAGAGCTCCTGCGTCGCGATTTGAAAAGTCGGTCTCTTTTGTGTGTATCTGAATTATTGAAGTGCTTCATTTGTCTAATTTGCCATTTTATTAATATTTTGCTCGTAGTTTGTGAAATTACTTTATATTAATACTTTAATTATTGCAGTGTTCAGTATGGAATTTATCATTTATCGTTGCATGTGAGTAAACAACTTATCGTTTATGATTATTAAAGTAGTCCTATTCTATTTATATATACACAGTGTGTGTATATATATATATATAATATATATATATAATATATATATATATATATATATATATACTATACACAGACTTTGCTAAAGCGTTCGACAAGTGTGACCACGGAATCATAATACATAAACTGAAATATATGGGAATAACAGGAAAAGTAGGGAAATGGATATATAATTTCCTTAGTGAGCGGAGGCAAGTCGTTACAGTACAAGGAGTATCTTCATCAGAATCAGAGGTCCTCAGCTCAGTACCACAAGGAACAGTATTAGCTCCACTACTCTTCATAATCATGCTAACTGACATAGATGAGGACGTTACCAGAGACAGCACAGTAACATCCTTTGCGGATGACACAAAGATCAGTAGGAAAATAAGAAACCCAGAAGACATAGGATCTCTACAAACCGACATGAACAAAATCTACAAGTGGACTGAAGACAACAATATGAAGTTTAACACCGAGAAATTTCAGCTATTACGGTACGGAAAAAGAGAAGACCTAAAGTCCATGGAATATTATACCCCAAGTAGACAGGAAATTCAGAGAAATTCCAGAGCAAAAGATTTAGGGGTTGTAATGACAGATGATGCGAAATTTGAAACACAAAATAAGATAGCAGTAAACAGAGCAAAGAGAATAACGGGTCAGATATTGAGAACCTTTAAACGAAGGGATAGGAATGTAATGATTCCTCTACTGAAAACCCTGATCATACCCAAATTAGAATACTGCTCGGTCCTAACTTCCCCATATAAAAAAGAAGACATTAGACAGCTGGAGGGGATCCAAAGAAGCTTCACAGCCAAGATCAATGGGTGCAAAGAACTAAATTACTGGGAAAGGTTACGAGAACTAGACCTATATTCACTGGAAAGGAGAAGAGAGAGATACACGATTATTTACACTTGGAAAATAATGGAGAAACTAGTCCCTAATCTTACTCTGAATCCCATAACTCCCCAAACAACGATGGAAAGTAGAAGCGGTAGACTGTGTCGTATTCCCAAATTGAAGGCGAGACAGGGAACATCCTTAACCCTGAAAGAAAATAGTTTTGTAGTGAGAGGACCAAAACTGTTTAATCAGTTGCCCAAAGACCTAAGAAACACGAAGGGAGTTGCAGTGGAAATCTTCAAAAGAAGACTAGACGCCTGGCTCAGAACAATCCCCGATGAGCCGGGCGTACCTGGCTATGTGAGGTGGAGAGCGCAAGAATCCAACTCACTACTTCACCAGGCCAACTCGAGAGGAGGGGCGACAAGCTTGACTTTCGCGAAATGAGAAATCATCGCGCGGAACCTTTGTAAGGTTGTAAGGTAAGGTGTATATATATATATATACATGTGTGTGTGTGTGTGTGTGTGTGTGTGTGTGTGTGTGTGTGTGTGGCGTCGCGAGTACGAGGAGCGAACTCCCGACATTGGCGATTTTACGATTGTTCCACAAATTAATAATTCAGCCCTCCCCCAATCCGTAGATAACTTGGTATAGCCAAATACCGCCTCTCGTACGCTGAAAATGTAGTTATTTTCAATGCGTGTATTTGAGCTATGTGCCCCTCGTACATAATAGTCACAATGTTTAAACGCGTCTATCTGACAACTGGTTTTGCGAGTTCGCATCTCGTACTCGCGACACCTCATATACTGTATACAGGGTAGGCGGAAAGTAGCTCCCTATTTTGGATTGGTAAAAAAATACGTATATTATCCATTTATTTCAGAAGAAATAATATGAAAAGGTAGGCATACATGGTAGGTTTTCTCTGAAATTCAATGTGGGCTCCAACTCTTTCCACCAGCTTCTGGAGCCGCCCAGGAATGGCGTCCACTGACTTTAGCAGGAACTCCGGCGGGATGGAGGACATGACTTCCCGAATTCGGTCCTCCAGTTCTTCCAATGTCCTCGGTTTGGTGCGGTAGACTTCTTCCTTTACCCACCCCCAAAGAAAGAAGTCGCACGGTGTCAAGTCGGGCTCCTGGCTGGCCATTGATGTGGACCACGACGACCCATCCAACGCCCAGGGAAGTGGGCATCCAGCCACTCACGGACAACAAGAGCGAAGTGCGGAGGGGCGCCATCTTGCATAAATATCAGATCGTCGATGTTCTCCCATGTGCTGACAACCGGCCAGACCTCGTTTCGCAACATAGCAAGGTACCGCTCAGCATTCATGGTGTTGCGCAGAAGGAACGGGCCCACAACCTGATCTGAGGTCATACCACACCACACCGTTACACTGAACCGATTCTGCCGTTTTTCAGCGGTAACCGTGCGACTTCTTTCTTTGGGGGTGGGTAAAGGAAGAAGTCTACCGCACCAAACCGAGGACATTGGAAGAACTGGAGGACCGAATTCGGGAAGTCATGTCCTCCATCCCGCCGGAGTTCCTGCTAAAGTCAGTGGACGCCATTCCTGGGCGGCTCCAGAAGCTCGTGGAAAGAGTTGGAGCCCACATTGAATTTTAGAGAAAATCTACCATGTATGCCTACCTTTTCATATTATTTCTTCTGAAATAAATGGATAATATACGTATTTTTTTACCAATCCAAAATAGGGAGCTACTTTCCGCCCACCCTGTATATGTATATTGATTTAGGTATATTATATACATATATTGATGCAGATATTAATGACAGTATTGTACCAGGTTCCGCAGATGACACAAAGATATGCAGAGAAATATCGAACGAAGGTGACATAAAAAATTACAAAATGACATTAAAACATTTTCAGGTGGGCAGAAGACAATAATATGAAGTTCAATGAAAGAAAATCCCAACTTATAAGATATGGTAATAACAAGATGCTACAGAATAAAGGGTACAAAACTCTGCAAGCCAAACAGATAACACAAAATCCACAAGTCAGGGATCTTGGAGTAATAATGTCGTCAGATGCAGATCAGAGAGCACTATAAAATAAAAATTACAACAGCTAGAAAAATAACGGGAATCATCTGGAGGAGCTACCACAGCAGAAAAGCAAACCATTATGTTAAAATTATGGAAGAGTCTAGTCCTACCAATAATTGAATATTACTCAGTACTCTCAAGCCCATACAGAAAACGAAACATTGCAAACATAGAAGCCATGCAAAGGACTATTACGTATAAGATAGAGGAAACGAAAGGTGAAGTCAGTAGTATACCCGAAAAAGGTTAGAGTGCAGAGCAATTGCAATGTTGATCAAATGTTCCAAGGTGCCAACCCTCCCTTTCCCCCCAGTGCCAACCCATCCCACCTCAGGGTGCAAAAAAAAATAAAAAGGTGGAATCCCCCCAGCAAGCTGGGGAGAGTCCGCCTAACCGAAGAGAGGAAGCGACCATCCTACGTCCGGCGCAGCCAGACGCTTAATAAGATTTCATCCCAGCATCGCTGGGCTTAGAACTCGAAATCCGCAAGTTGGCTTAAGCAGCCAGTTGGCACAGTATATATATATACAGTATATATGTAATAAAGGTCCGCTCTTGTCACGGGACCCTTATCACAATGTTTCTCGAAGGTCACTGAAAAGGCTCGATAAGTAAATTGAAGTTATAATAAATCTTTCTTTCAATTTAGTGACCCTCTGCGTGAATTCTTTATCCTCCGCTTACTTCTGTACCCCCGATTTTAGTGTGTATTGGATAATGAAATAGTTTGTTTGAATAGATTTTAATCAATAAATTTAAGTCACAATGGGTACAAGTTCAGTCTCAAATTTGAGGTTTTTTCTTAAACTAGTCTTAACATTAATTAAATAATTTAAGATCTATCGTTGCCCGTCCACTACATCCCTCGCAGTAGTTTAGGTTAACGGCTCTCAATATTCTCGCAATATTCTCTCGTAACTCAATGTCTCAAAACTCAAATCTCACTCAATAGAACTCTTAATTTTAGTCTTTAACGAGCAAACCCTCTCAAAGCCCACTCGGAGAATTACTAGATCGCCACCCGATCTATCACTCGTTCTCGACGAAGCGCAAGTTATATTCTGAGGTTTTTTGTCCTCGCATCTGTTTTTATGTACTTAATCCCAACTACGTCAGAGTCCGAGGCGCACCGAGGCGAGCCCAATGAACGGAGGCTAATTGGTAGGGGAGAGCGCAACTTGGGGGTTTGGTGTTCTGTTAACGCAATGTTCAAGCGTCTGAAAGAGGGGCGTAGCACGAGTTAATGAGAACACTCGTGGTTTATCCCAAGAGCTGTTTTAAACATTGAAGATAAAACACGGTGGGTTGCAGGAAACTAAATGGCTCGTGTATAACATATATATATATCGTTTGAAAAATCATTTGTCCTAAAAGGGCACACACATGTGTATACCATTATTGTACACACACCATCTATATATACGTTCATAGATCTTCAATGTTAAACTCAGAATCAATTCTCTCCGTCATCAACTAATGTACTAACCATTCTTGTTTATACACCATCTATATATACGTTCATAGATCTTCAATGTTAAATTCGGAATCAACTCCCTCTGTCATCAATAAATTACCAACCAATGTTGTTTATTCACGTACTAAAAAGGTACACACACACACATACAACCCCGACTATATATAAATGTTCATAGATCTTCAGTATCGAAGTTAAACTCGACTAATGTTTATACTCGTACTAAAAACCAATATATATATATATATATATATACAGGGTGGGCCGTAAGTTTCCATACATAGGAAAAATAAACATTTTTTTATGGACAACCATTTTTATTTATATAATATGCTCTACATGGTTGCCATTGTTTTGAAAACACATTTCAATACGTGTTCCCCACTGTTGATGAACACGCATTAGCAGTTGACGTTATGCTTGTAATGGCGTTGGTGATACGTTCCTTTAGATGATTTATGTCTCGTATCTTTTCCTGATACACCATGGCTTTCAAGTGCCCCCAAAGATAGAAATCAAGGGGGGTGAGATCTGGGGATCTGGGAGGCCACTCCACAGGACCACGCCGACCAATCCAAGCATCCGGAAACTGCTGATCCAAATACCGACGCACGTGAAGACCATAATGAGGTGGAGCTCCATCTTGCTGGAAGTAAACTGGGAAGTTACCTTCCTCGTTTAGCAGGGATGGGAAAATCTCTTCTTGCAACATGTTAAGATACCTTTCGGCATTAAGATTTCCACTGACAAAAATTGGTCCAATAATTCTGTCACCCCATATCCCGGCCCACACCATCACTTTACCGGCACCTTGCATCTTCGTCGGACTCAGCCAGTTAGGGTTAGCATTACTCCAATAACGTATGTTTTGCCGATTAACCTCTCCATTGACGTAAAAATTTGCTTCATCAGTAAACAAGATCTTACGTCAAACGCATATTCTTAGGGTATCTGAAACATAAAAACAAACGTTTAATTTTTCCTATGTATGGAAACTTACGGCCCACCCTGTATATCGTAAAGAACGACGCTTGTATAGGAGAACATTCCGCGCAAGATGAGAAGAGAGAACGAACAAATGAAAAAAATGAGGTAACCACCCGGGAATCGAACCCGGGATCTTCCGATTGCCGGTCAGATATGATAACCACTACACCATGGTCCTCAATCGATCAGAAGTCGTAATTCCTCTACATACGCGCAGAAACCAATGCCCCGAGGGGGGCAGCTCCTGCATGCCGTATCTATATATACATTTCAACTGCAAAGAGCACGCAGTATAAATAACGTAAAGAACGTTCTTTACGTTATTTATACTGCGTGCTCTTTGCAGTTGAAATGTATATATATATATATATATATATATATATATATATATATATATATATGTGTGTGTGTGTGTCTATGTGTGTATATATATATATATATATACATATATATATATATATATATGATGAATAAAACCACGAAGGAAAGGAAACAAAAAGGTGCTCAAGCGCTTTCGTCTAATGACATCCTCAGGAACACTGAAGTACATAAAAGGTTACGGCCTATATATAGGTTACAGAAAGAAAAATAAATAAATAAATAAATAACATACATACACACAAACATATATATATATATATATATAATATATACATATCTACACACATACATATATACATATATAAGCAATAAACGGAGAAGTAAAAATAAAAATTAAAAATTAAAGATTAGAGGATTAACAAAGAGGCATACAGATTTGTAAGGAAAAATATCGATTTTTAGCACAAGATCAAATGAATTAAAAATACAAATTTATACTGGAAATCTATATATATATATACTTTTTCATTTAATGTCATGAAATTCAAATATTAAGCGAACACAGCATATAGCAATAATTTCAAACGCAATAAAGCCCAGTAGCATAATCGCGACATACAATCACAACTGAATTAACTAAGAACGATGGAGTTTTAAGAAAAACAACATTCAGAATTTTCATTTTTCAGAAAACTGCTTTTCTCTATGTTTCAACCCGCATATTTCAAAATGATTCATTCATTATCGCCGATTAGTACCCGGTTCTTTATGCTTCTTACCATTATTAAGAATTATGAAAAGTCTTAAAATCCCCTATCTATAAACTTAATCACGACTCGAGACAGGTGTTGAGACACTTGAATTTTATTTCCGAAATGCATTGATGAGGCGACAGGTAAAATCTCGACGGAGGGAATTGTTTCCGATCGGTCGAGATTTTAATCCGAAACGAAGTGGCTTGAAACTCCAAATTTATTTTCCAAGCAGCAATCACTACAACACACATACACACACACACACACATATATATATACAGTATATATATATATTCCGATATTGACATAAATAGGCTGACCATACGTACCGTTTTGAACGGGACAGTACCGTTTGTTTTATATTTCCTGGCCGTCCCGTCGTTTTAATAAAAATGTCAATTTTGTCCCGGTTTATGTACTTACTTTTTCATGAATACAGAATATTACATAACCCCGTCCCTTTTTTGCCATCCCAATGTCCCGTTTTTGTCTCAAGGAAATATGGTCAGCCTACATATAAATCAATTTATTTTGGTATAAAACAAGTTTTAATTAATGATGACGTGGTGAAGAAGCGCACAAAACTCTCTCTCAAAACTTTGAATTCACGTTTTAACTTTTTAAAATTAATTTTCAGTTTTAGACATTAATACCTTTCGGGCGAGTTAATATCCGCTCATTAAAGATTTTTTCTTAAAAAGTACAGCTAAGGTTTACAATTTCGTTAATCACCTGTAAAGCCATTTGTTTGTTTGTGCTTATAACGGATAATGCCCCAAAAGGTCATTATGAATCCCACACTGGCCTAAGTTTCCAACTGCGAGAAAGGCAAACATCCTCTCTCTCTTTATCGGGTTAGTAAGCTTAAGTAGAAGCCCAACCGGAATGAATGTGTATGTATATATATTATATATATATATATATATATATATATATATATATATATATATATATTATAATCAGCGAAACTCTTATTATTGTACACATGACACACACACATACATACACACACACACAAACACACGTACATAATAAAGTACAGCATCACCGCATTGGTGTTTTCTTATTATGTTAGCCATTTGCGTAGTTTAGAGGCACGTGGAGAACGTTCGTAGATTCCCTATTATCACACACACACACGCATTCTTCATGATATTCAAATATCTATAGGCGTTATAACATCATTACGAATGAAAGAATCTAAAAATTAAAATTAGTAGAAATAATCCCCAAACCTTGCATAGAGCATCCCCCATTTCTGAAGCCAAACGTAATAATTAGTATTTAGTTAATATTATGAAGCATGCACGATACAATATACCAATATAAGTCTCGAACTTTGTATGTATAGGCCTAAATAAGAAGAATTTTAGCCCAGATCATAAAATATGATCGTACACATTAAAAATAAAGTTAAATTAACATTCTAAATTCGTTAATATAAACGTATCTGCCTCGTATTCAGATGTTCTCTAATGTAATATGAAACGACGTTGAAATATTAACCTAAAGGTAAGAGAAGTTAATCAAATAAAATAGTTCGTCCAGAAAGAATAGAAAACGTAGAAGCGCATTCAAATACCTAAATTGCATTACGCAATCACAGGCATAGCATATGTTTTATGAATGTATGTCTGTGCAATAATAATATCTGGGTTTATTTATTATTGTTTCATGTAATTAGCTCAACCTCCTTTGTAACAGTTAAGCTCATTAGCGGAGAGAACATACAGCTTCATGTGGGATTCGAACCACGGTCGCTACATAATCTGTACGCAGAGGACGGTCCCCCATCCGATTACAGCTCAGATTCAATGTCGCTTAACTTCGCGGATCGCACGGAAGTGGTGTTACGAAATTGGCCACGATGTAATCCTTAAGATTCTTAAACCTTCCCTAATAACACCATAGGTCACGTGACGCTGTAGTCTACAGCTTTACGTGGAATTCGAAACACAGTCAACCCACCCAACTAATAATCATACCTAAGGTAGCATCCCTGGCGGGTGGGGAGGGTTCGCACTGGGGGGGGGGAAGGGAAGGTTGGCACCTTGCAACATTTGATCAACATTGCAATTGCTCTGCACTCTAACCTTTTGCGGATATACTACTGATACTGATGAAAATACGATTTTTATGGTGCATGTTGGGACTAACGATGTTAGCTCAATGTCAGAGTAGCTAATTGAGAAATACAAGCGGCTGATGCAGACTCTAAAGCAGTGGTTCTCAAACTTTTTCTTCTTCTATACACCTTGAATTTGGGCTAAGTCGTGGCCAATGTTGTAACACCGCTTCCCGGATATCAGCGAAGTTAAGCGACATTGGGTCTGGGTAGTAGTTGGATGGAAGACCGTCCTCCGCGCCCAGATTATGTAGCGACCCGTGGTTCGGGTCCCACGTAAAGCTGTGTAGGTCTTCTCCGTCATATGACTTTAGATGTTGCGAAGGAGGTTAAACAACCCCAATAAATTAACCCCTTGAATTCTTTCACGGGATTTTCTGGATTTTCGAGAGAGAGAAAGAATTTTTACTTTTTTTATGACCGTGTGACTTGTGGCCGTTTGTTAATCGTATATAAAATTAAAAGAGTTATATTTTCAGGACCCCTTCGCGAACCCCATAAGATTCCCTCGCGTACCTCTGGGGGTACGCCGTACCCCGGTTTGAGAACCACTGCTCTAAAGGATAGGACAAATACACGTAATTTTTCAGGAATTCTTCCTAGAGTAGCAGGATCCGACAACTTTTTCAGTATGGCTATCGACATGAATACTATTCTTAAGTTTCTTTGTCAACAAGAAATTGTTGAATTCGTCGATCTGTGGAGTAAATTTTTTAATAAAAAAGATTATTTTTTGTGTGATGGTGTTCGCCTGAATGGCGTGAGAACAGCTCGCCTCAGTAGACTGTTTCATAGTTTTGTGATGGCTTTTCAGTCAAAAAACGTCGAAATTTCTACGCAAGCGACCAGCCAAACAAATTTTATTTAGAGTGAGCGACTGCCTCCATGAGGAACGTTGAGATTCTACTGCAGTACTCAAAATTTTATAAATGCATTTTATATTAACGCTCGAAGTTTAAGATCTAAATTTGATGAACTATTAATATTAAATGTTGTCCTTGGCCAAAAAATCTGAGGTTATAGCAATTACTGAATCTTGGTTAAATACAGAGCGTGGTGATTTGCTTGGAGAATTTAATATTACTGGTAATAAAATATTTAACAGTTTTGTGATGGCTTTTCAGTCAAAAAACGTCGAAATTTCTACGCAAGCGACCAGCCAAACAAATTTTATTTAGAGTGAGCGACTGCCTCCATGAGGAACGTCGAGATTCTACTGCAGTACTCAAAATTTTATAAATGCATTTTATATTAACGCTCGAAGTTTAAGATCTAAATTTGATGAACTATTAATATTAAATGTTGTCCTTGGCCAAAAAATCTGAGGTTATAGCAATTACTGAATCTTGGTTAAATACAGAGCGTGGTGATTTGCTTAGAGAATTTAATATTACTTGTAATAAAATATTTAACAATGATAGTATAGAAAGAAGGGGTAGTGGTACCGTTCAGTCAAACTCAAAACTTGCATTTAAAAAATGTGCAGAAATTGACAATATAAACGCGACGTTCGTTGAAATTAGACAACTCACGAAATGAATTAATTATGGGTTTAGTATACAGGGTGGGCCGTAAGTTTCCATACATAGGAAAATTTAAACGTTTGTTTTTGTTTCAGATACCCTAAGAATATGCGTTTGACGAAAGAGCAACGAATTGAAATCATACTGATGGCTGGGTCGGGAAGCAGTCGCATGGTTGCAATGAACTTTAACAGACAACATGGAACGAACATCACACACGACACTGTGGCAAAACTTATTAACAAGTTTCAGAAAACTGGAAATGTTGCAGATCAACCGCGAAGTGGTCCAAGACGTACAGCCACCGATGAAGACACAACAGCTACGATACTTACAGCGCTTACACGGAGTCCCAGAAAAAGTACACGAAGAGATTTTCCCATCCCTGCTAAACGAGGAAGGTAACTTCCCAGTTTACTTCCAGCAAGATGGAGCTCCACCTCATTATGGTCTTCACGTGCGTCGGTATTTGGATCAGCAGTTTCCGGATGCTTGGATTGGTCGGCGTGGTCCTGTGGAGTGGCCTCCCAGATCCCCAGATCTCACCCCCCTTGATTTCTATCTTTGGGGGCACTTGAAGGCCATGGTGTATCAGGAAAAGATACGAGACATAAATCATCTAAAGGAACGTATCACCAACGCCATTACAAGCATAACGTCAACTGTGCTAATGCGTGTTCATCAACAGTGGGGAACACGTATTGAAATGTGTTTTCAAAACAATGGCAACCATGTAGAGCATATTATATAAATAAAAATGGTTGTCCATAAAAAAATGTTTATTTTTCCTATGTATGGAAACTTACGACCCACCCTGTATAGGCCTCCCGATTAGACTGTCGATAGCGACAATAGGCTTCAGGAACTAATTTTTTATGTAAGTGGCGAACATGATGCGGTAATTATGGGAGATCTTAATTTGCCTTGCAGAGAGTGGGATGGTCCTTCGCAGTCTAATCCCGGTCATCGATTCTACGAGAGTTGGCTCGAACGTTAAAAAGTGGGCAAGGATCACGCTGGAGAGCTTATTATTGTACGAGTATATTTAGTTTTAATTACAGACCTAGACTCAATTTATAATATCTCTGTAGGAGACTATTTTTCCAGCAGTCTCCTGGATACTTTGGAATACGTTTTGAATTTTAAAAGTTACATTTCGTGACATGAAACTGAAACCTTCGACCCATAACTGGTATGAGACTTTGTTGCGAGATGGTACTAATGGATACAGGGAATATTTTATAATTATTTTAAACATTTAGAATCGAGCAATATTTTATTATGTAAAAAAGAGATTGGCGAAGTCTGCTAAACCTAAATAGTGAAATGCTGAAATTAATAGTTTAACGTTAAAAAGGAATGTGTACTTCAAATTTGAAGAAACAAAATCTGTCCGATGAAAATGCATACAAGTGCAGGATCTTTTCGGTTTGACGGTCCAGTTTTAATCGAGGATTTAAAAAATAACATTCATGTTTTAGAGAAACAAATGGTGAGGCAGTTATATGCAATTTAACAAATTTAAAATATATATTTTTAAACCGTATTTGGATCTTTTTGGTTTGGCGGCTGGCGGAAAAAAACGAGTCATGGCTATGGGACCGTCAAATTCTAGACTCTACCAACTGGTCAGGTTAACTGAATGCCCAGTTAGGTTAACAGAATGCCCGGTTAGGTCAAGTGTACGCCCTTGACGATTGGTTAGGTTAAGTCATGATATTTTCGTTAGATTACTGTCAAAACAAACGAAAATATCACGACTTAACCCAACCAATCGTCATGAGCGTACAGTTGACCTAAAACTTTCAGGGATTTTCAGGGATATGATATTCTCTAAACTAAAATGTATAACTGCCTCACTATTTGTTTCTCTAAAACATGAATGTTATTTTTTGAAATCCTCGATTAAAACTGGACAATAAAAAACAAGTAATGTTAAAAAATATTACAGGCCGTCAAACCGAAAAGATCCCAAGTGCAACTTATGGAGAAAGCGAAGCAAAAATCTTAGAAAAAGTAAGCGCAACTATGAGCTATAATAGGGGAAGATGGGGCAACTCGGAACACCCCCTCTACAGCCCAAACCAGTGCCACCATCGTTTTAATCTATCTCCGTCGGTGTCGACGCTGATCAGTGGTCTTGAGACAGTGGTATGGGGCGGGTTGTGGCGCGCAGCTCCGCAAAAATTAGAGTCTTATTTTTTCTCCATTTGATCTATCATCAGCAAATTTTTCCTTGATTCATAATTCCAAAGCTGTAAGAACTTTTGTTGCTTTCTTATGTAAGCTACTTATGAACCAAAAAATTGTAACGGCTCTCTCAAAGTCCAGTTACACCTAATGCAAAGCTAGAACGCTATAAAAAGTGATACAGAATGGAAAACAGGTGAAGATAAATATTTTTGTATTTACTGGGTCCAAATACTCGTTCTATATGCCTAAAATATTGTGATTTCCTTACGGGCCCCGAGTTGCCCTACCTTTCCCTACACTGAGCCAAATTAAATCGAATCCGAAGGAATCCTATAATTATGTTAGGAATAAAAAAGTGGCTTCGCAGAATATTGGTTCACTCATAGGCGAAAACAACGAACAAATTTACGATGAATTACAAATGACGGAAGTTTCAAATAAATTCTACCCTTCCGTGTTACTAACAAAAATATGAGCAACTTTCCTGTTCCCGTAATTATGTTCAATGATGATCATTTAAAGCTTCGCGAGTTTACCATTCGTGAAAGCGAAGTACTCTCGGCCATAGGCAAAATTAGTTTTAATAAAACTCCAGGTCTAGATAACCTCTACCCTAGGGTACTTAAAGTAATATTTTCCCCTCTTACATATATATTTAATAAATCGTTACAATCTGGAGATGTTTCACTCGATTTGAAACTTTCAAACATTACGCCAATATTTTAAAAAGGGGACAAATTGCTTCCGGGAAATTATCGTCCCATCAGTCTGACTTCAGTTGTTCGTCAGCTTATGAAGACGATCGTTCGAGACAAAATAGGGTAAATCTCTAGGAGCGCTCCATTTTTCAATATTAAACATACACTCATAAAACATATACCATTTGAAAGCTCACATTTTTCTGAGTCTAAAAATGTAGTAATCCAAAAGTATCAATAGCAAATAAAAAGTAACTAGGTTTAAATATAAAACCCTATACCGATCAATTTGTGATGCGTGGTCTTTATGGGGGCTCTGCCCCCGTACCCCCGAGACCCAAATTATACAAATGATAATGTAATAACATTCTGTTAGGTTACATGTAGGGTTAGCGTAAACAATTACCAAAAATACCATCTTACACACAGACTGAAGATTTATAACTTAGCCAACTTTTATAATGTAGTTAATGACGTCACGCGTCAAACATTAATTAAATCTAGTTACTTTTTATTTGCTATTGATACTTTTGGATTACTACATTTTTAGACTCAGAAAAATGTGAGCTTTCAAATGGTATATGTTTTATGAGTGTATGTTTAATATTGAAAAATGGAGCGCTCCTACAGATTATCCCAAAATAGTTAATAACTTAGAAATGAATGATTTAATTAGAGATTCTAAACAGGGCTTCCAATGTAATCGCTCTTCCGACGTAATTTGCACGACTTTTTAAATGATATTGTAAATATATGTGACGAGGGTAAAAGAGTAAATTTTATACATATCGATTTTCAAAAGGCGTTTTATAAGATGTCCCATAGAAGATTATTAGCTAAACTTCAGTCTCACGGAATTGATGGTAATGTTCTCAAATGGATCGAAAATTGGCTTATCGACGTAAACAAAAAATGGCCATTAGTGGCAAAGCGTTTAACTGGCTGGTGTGTCTCAGGGATCAGTTCTGGAACCAGTTCTTTTTATTATTTATATTAATGACATCGACGCAGGAATTAACAGTATAATTTTAAAATTTGCGTCTTATACCAAACTGGGAGAATGAGCAAAATCAGCGGCGGAACGTTTACAGATTCAAGGGGATATTAATAAGTTACTCGAGTATGCAAAAATTTCGCAAATGAACTTTAATATAGATAAATGTAAAATGTTGCATATCGGTAAAAAGGTGCTCTTCCAATATGTGCTCTACCTTAAAATTTACATTCCAATACGTGATCTACCTTAGATTATTCGGATTAGCAGCAGGTACGTTAGTTAGCCTTATAAGGCTAACTAACCAAAATATCACGACTTAACCTAACCAATCGTCAAGGGCGTATAGTTGACCTAACGATTGGTTAGGTTAAATCATGATATTTTCGTTAGTTAGCCTTATAAGGCTAGTTTCACGGTAGAGCACGTATTGGAATATGGTAGATCACAGTTTCGCGGTAGAGCACATATTGGAAGAGCACCGGTAAAAATAATGTTACAGAAGCGTATTTTATGAGCGAGAAGACACTAACGAGTGTTACGGAAGAGAAAAATTTAGGTATTATTGTTGCCGACACTCTTAAACTGCGTAAGCAATGTATCGAAGCGGTTAGAAAAGCAAATTAAATCTTAGGATAGATTGGTAGATCATTTGAAGTTAAGTCGGAGAAAACAATGCTAACATTATTATAACTCCTTAGTACGCCCCACTTGGAATACTGCGTTCAATTCTGGTCCCTCTATTTATGGGAGGACATAGAAAGACTGGAGAGAGTGAAGCGATGGGCAATAAATATGATTCCCAGATTGAGAAACAAATCATACGCTGCCCGTTTAGAAACATTAAATTTATTCTCCCTCGTAAAAAGGCGGGGTCAATATTCGGGAGATGCACGGCCTCCGAATTCAGATTTTTTATTCATACCAGTCGTTAGTACATACTGTATGAGTTGATGAATTTAAAAAAAAAAATAGACCTTGTGCTTTTAAAAAATAAGGGATATCGAGTTTTTTCACTAACGATTTTTTGACATTTTCCGAGAAACTCTGGTTTTGAGAGCTGGTAAAAAAAACAAAAACAAAGACCACAAGACTATCCTGCATTATTTTTTGCGAGAAATCGCGAAACTTTATCCACCGCCACAATAAAAGGTTAGTTATTTTTCCGTCGATTTAGTGAAGGTTAGGTTGGGTTATGTTCGTTTTAGTGAAGGTCAGGTTAACCTAACCTTCACTAAAACAAACCTAACCTAACTTTCATTAAATCGACGAAAAAATAACTAACCTTTGCGGTGGATAAAGTTTCGCGACTCGGAAAATGTCAAAAAAATCGTTAAAGTGAAAAAAATCGATATCTCCCTTATTTTTTAAAAGCACAAGGTCTATTTTTTTTTAAATTCATCAAATCATATGTACTAACGACTGGTATGAATAAAAAATTTGAATTCGGAGGCCGTGCATCTCCCGAATATTGACCAAAGGCGGATTCGTGAAGATTTAATCCAGGTGTTTAAAATGATTAAAGGTTTTCGTAACGTCGATGCCGAAATATACTTCACCTTCGGAAATGCAGATAGAACTTGGGGTAATGGTCTGAAATTAGTCGATAAACATTATAATTCTAATGAATTTAAACATTTTTTCTTCAATCGTTATAGTTAATTTATGGAGTATATTGCAAGCCAGTGTAGTTCGAAGTAACTCTGGCAAGTCCTTTGAAAAGAGATTAGATGCTTATCCTACCTTAAACCCCCAATTAGAAAAGTATTTTAGAATTTTCACACGGATTCTCTCCTCTTTGCTTTAAAACTTTCACTCGTCTTTAAATTTTCTTCCATCTTTTAACCTTCCTCCTTAAACAAACAAACTCGTAAGGACCAGTCGGTATGCTGCTCTTTACTGTCCTTTGTATTCCTTCGTATATACAGGGCGTCCCAAAAAAATGTATACACACTTTAAATAATTATAAAGGCAGTGTTTATTAAAATACATTTCATTTTCAAAATGTAATAGAATCTACAGACATTATTTAATTGTTTTGTCAACGCCTGTTTTCAAACTGACGTCCGTTCTGGTCCAGGCACTGCTGATAACGCGAAGCAATGGAATCGCAAACATCACGAAACATTTCGTTTGGTATTTGTGTGCATTCTCGTTCAATGGCTGCTCTCAATTCAGCGACTGTTGCAGGTTTTTAGCGTAGACTTTGTCTTTTAAGTATCCCATAAAAAAAGTCTAGTGGTGTGAGGTCTGGTGAACGCGGAGGGTATTCTACGAAACCCCTTCGTCCAATCCACATCCACATCGTGCCAAGTACCACTCGCAATACTCCACTCTTCGGTCCGGATCATCATCATCTTCATTAATAGCATGGACTAATCTTGGAATGTAACTTCTCCATTGACAGCGCTTCAAAATGCGTTGGACAGACGATTCTGAAATTCTACCTCACGACTCGCTTGCCGCACAGATTTTCTTGGACTTTGGTGATACGTTTCCAGTACTCTTTCTTGCTTTGTGGGGCTTGTCGATGTCCGTGGTCTTCCGGAACGCTTCTTGTGGACATTCTGAACAGTTCCATCGGCTTCAAACTTATCTCTAATTCGAGTGATGGTAAGTCGCGTTGGTGGATCTGTTTGAAACTCCTCCTAAACTGTCTTTGCACTTCAACTGCGTTTTCACACTTCCAGTAGCATTTTAAAATGAATTTCCTTTGTTCAAAGCTTAGTCTGACTGCCATTATTAATTCTAATGGGTTTCACTTGGAAAGAAAGAAACATCAATTGAGCTATCAGCTGTTAAAGTGTGTATACATTTTTTTGGGACGCCCTGTATATGTATTGCGTAACTTTAAACATCTGACACTTTAAAAGGTTTGTATTTTTTTTTACTAACTAAGCAGGAAATATTTACTGTACCTTCACTATACACCTTTTAAAGTGTTAGATGTTTAAAAAGTCACCCGATATACAGTGTATATATATATATATAATATATATATATATATACTCAAATATTTTTCTTTCTTTTTCCTCTTCCCACCCTTCCATTATGTTCCAATACCTGAAAGAATAATTCAAACCAAAATGAATAGTATTGCTTGTTATTTAGAGGTCACGAAATGAAACAGAAGATTTCAACATATGCAGGGCGTCATGCACCCGGTACCTTTCAAAAAGTTGGAAGATAGGATTTTTTATTTGAAAAATTAGAAAAAATTGGAGTAAAATTTAAAAAATAGAAGCAAAATAGGGATATTTTTATCAAAAATGGGCTCCCAACTGACACAATACAAAAAAATATATTGATGTGTCTATAATATTTCAGTTTCGAGACCCGTTATATATTGAGATAGTTTTTTTGCAGTGGATGATATCTACCACAGAGGAACAGAATGAGAGGGTGGGAATGAAGAATTAAACATTTTTTTTTTGGACCACCCTAATATATACATATAAATAATAGAAGTGATTTCAACAACAATCTAAAAAGATGCAAAAATCCAACTTAAATTTAATTTAATTTAAATTTATCGAGCACTATTGTTCAGAACCTGACCTTGGACTGAAGTTAGAAAAATAATCAGTTCGGAGACCTAGAAACTGGCACATCGCTCAGGTCAACTAATGCGTTCTGTTGCTCTAACTTGTTTCATTACCACCATTATGGAGATTCGAACTTCCGACCTCAGTCCTTCGTTTATAAGGAAGAAATGTTACCCACTGAGCTACGAACGCTGGAATGAAATACGAATGAAGCTATTTTCAAACTATCGTGAAAAAATAAAAAGGAAGAAAATAACCTCGTCTCAAGTTTCAGTTTTGTGCTTCTTCTTCTTCTTCTTCCTTTAGACAAGACTGAAAAGACTGAAATAAGAATGATCTGAAGCGAGAAGCGGCGGTTTCAGATATAAAATAAACACGAGTCCAATTTGTAGAAGAAATTTTTTAAAAAGAATTGTAAACTTTGTTGTTCATATATTTTTAATTTTAATTTTCAAAAACTTTTTAATTTTCGTCATTATAATTATTTATAAATCATAAACGATTAATTATAGATATGTGGACATGAAATGCACAGTTGGAGAAAAACGTTCGTCGATTAAAAATACCAATAAAAACACATTGAATATATATTAGTCTACCTGCTAGATCGGCAGAGTACACTTGGATGGCATTTTTTGTTAATGCTTGGCATCCATGTTATAAATGTTCCTTGATGTATGACACACAACACTAGGGTGGATGCCACGTATGTATTTTTTATTTAAGGTCATTTTAAGGGTTAAAGCTCAAACGAATGCAATTTTTACATGAAAAATCTATTCATCTGCAATATGATACCGCTATACATCATACTTATGCTCAGAAATATATTTGCATATACGGCTAAAATAATATATATGTAAAAAAATTTATTCAAAAGGATGAAAAATGACTGCTCAGTAAGGTTTTAAGTGTTCAACATGGTCCGTTTTGAATAACTTGAAATGAGATTTTTACCGAAAATGCAAATTCAAAATGTATTTAACTCTTATAGATAATATTCAATAAAATATCACCTTTTCTGTGTATTGTCTACCCAAACCAAAGTATTGAAAGTACTAGGGCCTAAGAACTTGTATCAGAGGGTGATACTACTATATTCACGTAACTCCACATCCTTACAATTCTCAGGCGTGATAAATCCAACAAACTCTGCGGCCAAGGTAAACCAATTAGAGATACCAATAAAATTAATACATGTCCACAAAACTAAATATCTGGTAAGATACACTGGTTCTATATACACTATATACATTACAGAGTATAACAAAAAGAGAAGTCTCCATGCCTTCTGTGGACAATTACATATATGCATTGCTGCAAGTGTCATTCCACTGCAGCTTTCAGGCCAATTGGATTTGCACAATCACATGCACACTCATACATACGAATTTGCCCTGATTTGTAGCAATCTATGTATACCTTGGGAACAGCAGATAATCGTGTTCATACTATCTCCAATCCTTTCGGGCCGGGCTTCCAACTACCTATCTCAATAGCAGACTCAATGTCCATGTCTGCATTGCTTGCCTGCAGCCATATCTTTGTTTGGAAGTTAGCCTTGGCACAGTGCAGTTCCAGTGCATCTTTGGTAGGGGATAACCTTTTCTTAGCTTTGGAGAAGAAATTAAATCCAACAAATCCATACTTGGAACCCTTATATCCACACTACCATATAGCCGGCGAACAAATTCCTCCAGCTCTGTTATCTTCCCATCTCTCCCAACTAGTACTAGTTTATTTCATATATATTATGTACATTTAGGTGATAGATCCCACAGCTCAACACAAGTGTTGTGGGATATCGGGAGGCAGCAACTTGGGTTAGGGGATACTCTCTGTCCTTACACACCCCATTTAAAGAGATTCCTCTGCCGAGCGTGCCCCCTATAGTACTGTGAGGTATTGAAAAACTCATGATCTTCACTTGCCCCACAAACACCTTTAAATGGGAGACCCACAATGGGTGCACACACATTTCTACATTACTGTACAGTCTTTACAGCGACACCTACACTTTTCCTCCTAAGTATATATATTGTAATGTATATGGTTGTAAATTGTGACTTGGTCCGCAATTGATATGGACCGTGACTTATTTTTGGTTGGCAAGGTACTGGTATTGATGGATACCGTAATGAAATTGACTGGATTCTTTGGATCTGATATATTTGCATGTCAGTTATAAATAGATATAGAGTGTAACATATTCGTGGATAGTAGTTTATTATGACTTGATCCTCTGAAACCAGAGATTCCATCTTTAGTTTTAAATTGATAATTAATTAGTTTTAAATTGATAATTATTTAGTTTTGTAAAAGTTGGTTGTTGCCAATGTACAGGCAGTTTTTACATAGTGGAGCCACCTCGATGGGCCGAAGTGGCCCCTAGTGTGCCCACTATAAAAATTTCTTGTTATTTGTGGTTCGGAACCCACGTAAAATTGTAGGTCCCCTCCGCCACCACGGAGGACATGCACAATACACAATTACGAATACAGTTAGGTAGACCAGCCATGAGTCGATCCTAGGGTCTTTGTTGGTCTGAAGCATTATAACATAACTGCTTGAAGTAACCCTAGTGTTTTTAGGTATTGCTTCAAGCAAGACTTTTGGTGATACATATGATGATGTCGTATCATACCCAGTCAAAGCATGAAATCCAAGTATGTTATCCAGTACAACTCCATTTAGTTTTGATGCAATCAAATGTATTGGATATCACTTCCTTTGTTTTGCCGTGTCTGATACCATCCATATCTCTATGCCTACACGTCCAAGGTGGTAAAGAAGCAAAAGCAACACATCTGTATCTCTGCACATCACCACAATACTCTGAAAGTTATTCTGGCAAGCATTTTTAGCGTGAACGATTAAGTGCATGTCCACTTCCTCGTGGTTCACTACCAAATTTGGAACATCACGCCTGCCAGATTTTGCATTCTATAGATCAGGAAATCTATCTCCTACAATAACTTCATAGTCATTCGGCAGAGATTCAGGTCGTTGCAGGATTTCAGCAGAGAGGAGGTGTGCCAGATTCGCCTTGTTCTCTTCCAGTGTAATGAATTGATCCCACAATTGTGAAAGCGGAACTTCGGGCTCTTGGATAAATTTTCGAATTGGTCTCCTTTTGCCAGTTCATGTCGATCATGTCGATGACTTTATGGACTGATTTCCTAGATAGCGATCAAACGTGATGTCGACACGAACTGTACTGCTACTTAAATGTTTAAAAATTGACTTGGCAAGCACTTCTGCATAATCTTCAAAGATTTGACATCCCTGTGGTTTTCGCCAGTGCTTGGATCATTGCATGCCCGTCAATGAGAATGCAGGTAGAAAGGGTGCCCCTTGGAAGATCGTTCTGAATGGCAATATTCAGATCAGTGGTGAGAAATGCCAGCAATTCAGATTTTGATGCTGGGTTTATCTTACCATTGGGTTTCGCCAGTAATAGAGAGGGACTGGAGACAGCTCGTGCTTAAGAATTTCTAATATCTGAACAGCTCTTCCTGCGTTTGCAGCAATAAAAAGACGACATAACGTTCTGCTTGCCTTTATCATCAACTTTTCATTTTACTGAGCAGAGGTAGATGCTTTGTACATTGTAGCAAAAGTTTTAGATTTTTGCTTCTAAATGGTGTCAAAGAAGCCAACTGTTTTCTCTTTCAAGCGTTGCTGGGTATACTCAATGACAATAGTTTTATCTTTCTCTTCTGCTGCTATCAAATCATGGGAGATGTCTTGAAAGGCAACATCTTTTGTTGCCAATGCAACTAGCTTTGACTGCATAGGCGCGTCGTTGACGGTACCCTCTCTGGCAGTCTCCGTTGATGTGTCAAATACATCCAGATTAGTAAACAGTTGTGTCATTTCTTTCACCTTGTTCTCATCTAACTTTATTCGGGAAGGCATTGCCTGGTTTCAAGTGAAAGTAATTTACTCTTCATCAACGAGCAGTCCAAAAAGAATTTTCGTCTCTTGTGATATTTGAGATCTTACAGCCCATGTAACACAAAATCGGTCTCTTGCCTGATCACATCTAGTGATTCCGATTATACCGCCTGAGGACCTACGCATCTTATTTATCCACTCTGTGGCTTGTCTGGAGGAATTTGGTTGGAAAAGTTGCTGCTTCGCTTAATGACAAAGTTGCCGACCTTAAGTTCCTCATATATTTCAGGTGCCGTTTTTTCAAGTGTTTCTTTTCTGCCAGATATACCGGTCCCCATCTTGAGTAACTGGTAACACGGTAACATAACAGCAAAGGCCTCCAGATGGAGATCCTAGTTTCCCTCTCTCTTGGCCCTGATAAAATCTAAAAGGATCTCGACTATGTGCATGTATGTGGCCCAAAAGACAGTTCTTGCTTGTAGACATATGCTTGTCAAATTCCTTGATTAGGAGGGATACATTCTTCTCTTCAATAAACTTCTCAAGTTCTTCTACAGAACTTAGAACAAATTTTCTCTTTCCTCTTGACTGGAAAGCGTCAACTACTGGCTCCGTAACTTTGTCTATTTCTTCCAAGGTTATATTCTTCTTCTCTGACAGTCATTCTTGAAACAAACACCAGCGGATATGCCACAGAGATTCGTTTCCCAGTATATGCCCTCTAATGACCCTGTAATAGGGCTTTCCATCCATTGTTTCTCCACTGAGAAATAAAATTCATGTATAATTTGTAAAACTAATGAAACATTTTCACTTACGAACACATACTGTAAGTAGAATAAGCGAGATTACTCAAAATTACAATTTAAAAAATGTACCCACTAACCTTTAACCTTAAAATGCCCTTAAATCAAAAATGCACGCGTGGCATCCACGTGTATCAGCCCAGATCACCAAGATAGGGGTGTCGGTACCAGTCAGAGGGGCAAAGGTTCATTAGGTTTTTGAGATGCTTAATATGTCTAGAATGCAAATTAGTGTGATAGCAATCCTAATTTTGTAGCTTGTTAGGTGTTATCACCTCATTTATACACCCCCACTGCGGTTTCAGTTAGAATTCAGAATTGTACGCAACCATCACCAACCATGCCCTATACATCATATATTATAAAAAAAAACACGCTGAAAGGTGATATAAATGGTGAAACCTGTATTTGACGTGTAAAAGGAGAACAGAGGATGTAGTAAACTAGATGCAAGCCAACAGTTATGGATGTTGTCTTGGTTCGAAATCGAAGGTAAGAATCACCTAAAGCAACATCATATATTTTGTAACATTAAGACAGTATATTAGCTTTTGAAATCTTATTTTTTGAACTATCTCTCTTTGAGAAAACATAATAATTAATATAAGCTTTGTAGTAAAGTACTGCTTTCCAGAAAAATAGTTGATCCACACCAAGGTCTATTAGCTGACAAATTTTTGCAGTTGTGTCTCTGTGTTTCTGTCTCTGTTTGTAGTCTTGCTTGGATAAATAATTTATTGGTGTACCTATTACAGTAAATCATCGGTAATATTTACTTTATTCTTTTGGATCATGTCCAAGTATACCGACCTACAAAAAAAACTGTGTTGTTACATTGTCATTAGTTATGATAATACAGCAGTTTGTAAAAAGCAGGTGCATACGGCATACATGCACGTGCCACATGTCACGCATCCGTTTTGATCAATTTCTGTGAATATACTGTTAGTACTTGTTGAACTATCCCTACACTCAACAAACTGTTATTTGCTTGTAAATTGTTCGAATAAAACAATGTTTTGTAAAAACAGGTGCACGTATACTAGTATAATAGTATTATATGGCTAAATAGTGTCTAAATAATAAAACAAAGGTTTCAATGCGCTGATGTGTGTTTTTTACTTGTTTCAGATGGAGATGGAGGATGCTGACCAAAGAGTACACCACATGGGCTCAAGACACAAATGTATCATCCACAATGGACTCAAGTGTACTGACATGTGTGGACTGAGAGACTGTGCAAATCAACTATGTGATGAAAATGAAGATAAGATAAATGCAGAACTGGACGCAGATACTAACCAAAGTGATGAGGGTGATGATGACTATTAACCACACTGTAAACATTCATATTCCGTGTATATAAACGTTTATTTCATGAAATGAACTAGAATACGAGTGGAGTGATAAGTTTTTTACATTTTTATGGGCAAGTGCATTGTCAAATAGCTACTTCCATGTTAATTTGTGAAAATATGATTAGATTGCTGTGGAATAAAATGATGTTTAGATGCCTGAACCACATTGTTGGCGTTCCAAAAAGTTTGTACAGGGCTTCGTGGCTGAAATACTCGAAGAAAATAGATTTTTGCCATCTTGAAATTCAAAATAGCTACCTAAAATAATATTTGGTGCCAGAATTTGATTCCTTTCCCATGAAAATGTAGAGTTACATGTCAAACTCAACTTATGTTGCTTAGAGGCTAAGAAATTTATAGTTGAATTTTGGTGTGACTGCCATCTTGAAATTCAAGATGGCGGCATTAAGCTACAAGATCAACAGTGCTATCACATAAAAATGTTATATGGGGATACTAAGCTTGTGAAAAAACATTACTGGTACTGGTGACCTCATCTGGCTGATACACTACTAGTGATGTTTATCGTATCCAAAGGAACAATTTTAGCATGCATGCAAAACATTAACAAAAAATGCCATAAAAACTTTTTCTAGGCACTTTTAGGGGATGTGCAGTCAGACTATATACCTTGGTTAACTTTGGCTTTGCTTCCGCCCAAATTGTTCATGCTGACGAAGGTTAAGCTTGTTGTTGTATCTTAGATCTACAGCTTAACGTGGAATCTGAACCACGACCCACCACGGATGGTCAGAAATTACAAACAGACTCGATCTCACGACTCCCCAATCAGTAGCCCTGCGTCTTAAATAGAAGGCTACCCAGGGGATAGTATGACCGCAAAATGGACGAGTGCAGAGCAATTGCAATGTTGATCAAGTGAATGCCAGTACCAACCCCGTAGGGTGGCACAAAAAAAAAAAAAGAAAGGGAGAATTCCCCCAGCAAGCTGGGGGAATCCACCTAACAAAAGAGACTTTGGGGGAGAAGTTAGGACGGCCTCACCCCCAAAAGGGGTATACCTAGCTTAGGAAGGTAAGAGAGAAAGAGAGGAAGATAGAACATCCTTCATCTGGCTCCGCCAGACGCATAATATGAGATCTTCACAGCATCATTTGGCTTAGAAGTGTCTTCCAGCCAGTTGGCTTGATCTGGCTTAGAAGACGTAAATGGCTTGTTTAGGTGTATGTGTATATATATTAATAACGTTTGAGTTGCCAGATTGCGCTATTTATTTAATTAATCGAGATATTCTTGAAAGTTGGCTTAGAAATCCGTCAGTCGGCTTAGAAGGCGTAACCAGCCATTTGGTATTCATATATATATATATATATATATATATATATATATATATTGAAGGTGCATTATATATATATATATATATATATATATATATATTATATAATATATATATGAGATATTCCCATCTCCCCAGTTATTCCTTAATATCGTTTATATATACAACCAAAAGAATTAAATAAAACACCATTACATCATTCTGTTTATTTAAACGAATTATTGGAATATATTTCTTGAAATATATAGAAAATATACAATCAAAATAGTTCATTCTATACACACGTTAAACGACGAATATATATATATATATATATATATATATATATATATATATATATGTGTGTGTGTGTGTAAAAATGAACAATGAATAATCAATATTCATTTTTACATAAGAACCAAAATCGCTTAACGCGAGTTTGGATAGAATTTTTATTTGTTGCTTTCTATTTTTGTTTCAGTGTCACAACCATGCGACCTACCATTTCTATGGTTTGGTCGTGTCCATATTTCCATTTTTATTTGTTATAGAATTTGTTATATTTGATTGTGGTTGTCTTGCATCTCACCCTCGTCCCTAGATTATGAATACACATTGCATATAACAGGATTGGAACCTGTAGTTGTACTTCTTAGTCCTTAATACTCGCTCTTTGTCTCTAATTCGTTTCTTTTAAATCCTCCCAATAATGACTTATACACTATGACGTCATAAAACAACTTAAATCACGTGTTTAGTATTTGGATATCCTCCGTATTCAATGTATGGTAAATTCTTTAATATAAAAAACTTCATTCTCTATACGTCACTATTTATTTGTGGTGTTATGCAGTATAAATATTATCATTCAACCATATTCGCCCATACGTCCATATCTTATCTTGACCATTATCCTATATCAATTCTATTAAATATTCGTTTTTACTCGTGTCAGTCTATGGAATGCAAAACTTTATGCATTCGTATCTGTTCCTTCGAAAACGCGCAAATACGTTCTCGTGTATTATTTTTTTATTTTTATTTTTAATTATTTCGCCTCCCACAATGAACTTGAAAATGCTTAGGTAAGTGATCAAATTCCGCTAACTACGGCAAAAGCGAACTCTTTTAAGATAAAAATCTCCTCTCGCTCTGATTCAAATTTATAACATATTATAACATAATATAACATATTATGTTGTATATTATGTTATATACCGTATGTGTACATGTACTTTGTACTAATAATCATATATAAATATAAAAACACTGTAAGAATTGTAAGTGACTAATGTACTTAATAATGTAATTGATGTAATGTACTTTAATAAAATTGTAATTAAATGTAATAATTTAATATAATGTAATGCACTTTAATAACGATAATTAACGATAATAAGCGAATGTGAATTAATTGGTAATTGTAATCGTAATTGTAATGAACCAAAATTACAACCTACTCAATGATGTACTTAGATTGTACTTATGTACTACTACGAAATTATATCGCCTTCAGAAATGTATACTCGGCGAAAATACGATTAGTTTTTATTTTGTTTTTTTAAATTCTTATTTGGAATCTTTCATCTGATCATGTGTTTAAAAGGGTGGAACTTAACCTTCAACTGCATTCCCCCAACATTTAGACTTATATGATACATGTAATTGTAAAATTAACTTCACTCTTCTTTGGTCACTACTACGAGACTCCCTTGTTAGCAGCCTCGCTGCGAGGAGGGGGCAGAGGCCCCTTGCCTCCTTAATTTTTTTAGATTCCGGCCTGAGCCATGGTCAAAAGAGGTCGAACCTCTACCCCTGTAAATTCAGAGCACTACCTGTACATTTTTTAGAAGTAAATTACAGTAAGAGAAGCTTTTTATTTTCCCCTTCGAGTTGGGCTCTTTCAGAAGAACTTAGTCAGTAAAATCGATAAGTTATAAAAGAAAAGTCGATAATTTTAGTATCAGAGAAAGCATCAGAGTATTATAGAAAGAGAAGAATTAACAACTGTCGATCCTATAGCGAGAGAAAAGAATTAGAATGTTATAGAAGAAATATCCGTTGCTGCCTCTTAACCAGAACCCCCGTCGACTCCGAACCACCCTAGGGCCATAGACGGAGAGATATATATAATATATATATATATATATATATATATACAGGGCCGGATCTAGAAGTTGCGAGGCCCTAGGCAGATCTAGAAATTGCGAGGCCCTAGGCCTATATATATGAAAATATGGACTTAATTATCGGTACTATACCAGCAATATTAGAATCCCGCATAGACAGAACTATGCCAGCACTTAAAAATTAAACCAAACCAAAATAATCACGCATGGAAATTGTATAAGAAATATAAATAAACCATACAAATAAGTATAAATTATAATATGAATCAAAATTTGTATCGAAAATATAAGACAATGATTTCTAAGATTTATATAATATTATAGGTAATGACTTTCCATAGTATACAAACGTTTTTCATATGTGATGTATAAGAGATGTTGACATTTCATTTTTTATAATAGTGAGCGATCGACTTATCAGGCTAAATATTAATGCTTTAATATTTGGTTCAGATGCTCCTTGAATATTACAGCAATGCTTTTCTACTTTTCTTCGAGCTAAACTCTTCAATTAATTGAGAATAATCTAATGAATTTGTTATATCGTTTTCTATTGATAACATAGCTAATGATTGCAATCTCGCTTGAGACATGGTGGAACGCAAATATGTTTTAATAAGTTTGAGACGCGAGAAACTTCTTTCAGCCGAAGCAAAAGTAATTGGGATGGTTAATACTATTCGAAGTGCAACATAAACATTAGGATAAATCTCACTTAGTTGTTTTTGCACTGTATAAACAAGGGCATTTCCGAGATCTGTTTTCTCAGGTATAAACCTGCAAAGTACTTTAAGTTCTTCATAGAGTTCTAAATCATTAATATCACTTGAACAGAACGCGCAAAACGGCTTGAGCGAGGACCCCTTTGGCGCGAGGTCCTAGGCGATCGCCTAGTTCGCCTATAGCTAAATCCGGGCCTGTATATATATATATATATATTCCTCGTTTAAAGTGCGTATATAATGAACTATTTTGATTGGATATTTTTTTCTATATATTTCATGAAATTAATTCCAATAATTCGTTTAAATAAACAGAATGATGTAATGGTGTTTTATTTAATTCTTTTGGTTGTATATATAAACGATATTAAGGAATAACTGGGGAGATGGGAATATATATAAACAATGCACCTTCAATAAATATATATATGAATACCAAATGGCTGGTTACGCCTTCTAAGCCGACTGACGGATTTCTAAGCCAACTTTGAAGAATATCTCGATTAATTAAATAAATAGCGCAATCTGGTAACTCATATGTTATTAATATATATACACATACACCTAAACAAGCCATTTACGCCTTCTTAGCCAGATCAACCCAACTGGCTGGGAGACACTTCTAAGCCAAGTGATGCTGTGAAGATCTCTTATTATGCGTCTGGCGGAGCCAGATGAAGGATACTCTATTTTCCTCTCTCTCTCTCTCTCTCACCTTCCTAAGCTAGGTATACCTCTTTGGGGGGTGAGGCCGTCCTACTCTATCCCCCAAAGTCTCTTAGGTTAGGTGGACTCCCCCAGTTTGCTGGGGGAATTCACTTTCTTTTTTTTGTGGCACGCTTGGGGATGGGGGTGGTACTGGGGGATGGGGTGGCCCTGGGGGGGTTGGTATTGGCATTCATTTGATCAACATTGAAACTGCTCTGCACTCGTCTATTTTGCAGTCATACTACTCAGGGTACCCATTTATCTACGAACCAATTTTTATTATATGGAAGAATGAACAGCGGATTGCTGTGCGCCGACTGCCGTCAGTGGGAATCGAACTCGGGGCCGGTGGATTCGAAGTTAGCAATGCTAACCACTACACCACCGAGGCGGATATAGATATAATCATCAGTGTATTCACAGTTTAAATGGAAGTATGAAGAGTCAAACATCTTTTTACATAGAACACCACTTCGCCCATACGCCCATTTCAGGGTACGAGCAATTCGCAGCATTGCTAAGCAAATAGAGGGTCAAAGTATTGACAAAACCTTCGTATGTGGTTCATCAACACTAAAAGCAATAATGATTCGTGTTAATCTAGTCCCATGAACATCCGTAATCATATTCAACTGATCGTAATTTTCGATAATTTGTATTGCAGACACCCCCAGTTATTATTAGTCTTGGTACATAATTCTTCAGGAGCAAGATGCACCACAAATTTGTGTTTCCTTCACAAGACAGCACAAATTTACCTGCATCAATCACAGTCACACTCGTACTACCTTAGGCCTGCTCTACACAAACTGGACCAAAAACCACAAATATCCGCAATCGCAAACCGTTTCGTTTAGAATATTTTTTATACATACTGTATTTGTAGACTCAACACGTAAAAAGTGTCTTTGTAAACTCAAACTGAATAGAATTTAAAGAAGACTACGTCTTATGATGTAATAACCTCCAAAAACCAACCTCAGAGTCTAATTCTGACAAACTTTTAATACCTTAAAATTTCTTTGTTTTGCAGTCACGATTTTAAATATACTGTACATCTTTATAATCCAATTTAGCCCCTTCGTCCTCAGTGCTGCAAATATCATTGAGTTTTTTTCCCCTCTATCCCCTCCATTATCACCAGCATTAATATTATTATTATTATTACCAATGTTACCAATATTAGTGCAGTACAATTTCGCCTTCACACTCCGCAACTTTCACCCTCCCTCAACTGTTTCAATCCCTCCCACCGTCCACTTCCAGAATTTCATCATTCTATTATTTCTCCATCCACTTCCCTCACGCTCGCACTTCCGCATCCCACTATACAGTATAACTGTTTGCTCTGCTCTGAAACTGTATTTTATATATATAGTCTTATACCCTTGCTCGCCTATCTGGTTTTAATTGTCCCCAGATTTCGTATTACTTAATTATGTTTATTGTCTGAAATTAATTTCTTTTGTAGTATACCGACTAAGGAATCCTAAACGCTTGTATTGTCGTAAAAAATTAGTCTATTTTTATTAGTTTACATTCGAATATGGTTCCCATATTCATTTTTCATACATCTCTGAATATTGTCTCTCAATACACACACCCACTCGCATTTCCCTTCTGGTTCGCAATTCTGCATCTCATTATTGTATGTACAGGGTGGGCGGAAAGTAGCTCCTATTTTGGATTGGTAAAAAAATACGTATATTATCCATTTATTTCAGAAGAAATAATATGAAAAGGTAGGCATACATGGTAGGTTTTCTCTAAAATTCAATGTGGGTTCCAACTCTTTCCACCAGCTTCTGGAGCCGCCCAGGAATGGCGTCCACTGACTTTAGCAGGAACTCCGGCGGGATGGAGGACATGACTTCCCGAATTCGGTCCTCCAGTTCTTCCAATGTCCTCGGTTTGGTGCG
This sequence comes from Bathynomus jamesi, assembly GCA_023014485.1. Lineage (NCBI taxonomy): Eukaryota > Metazoa > Arthropoda > Malacostraca > Isopoda > Cirolanidae > Bathynomus > Bathynomus jamesi. The sequence goes on from JAJOZX010000790.1 coordinate 884,495, forward strand.
GTAGACTTCTTCCTTTACCCACCCCCAAAGAAAGAAGTAGCACGGTGTCAAGTCGGGGCTCCTGGCTGGCCATTGATGTGGACCACAACGACCCATCCAACGCCCAGGGAAGTGGGCATCCAGCCACTCACGGACAACAAGAGCGAAGTGCGGAGGGGCGCCATCTTGCATAAATATCAGATCGTCGATGTTCTCCCATGTGCTGACAACCGGCCAGACCTCGTTTCGCAACATAGCAAGGTACCGCTCAGCATTCATGGTGTTGCGCAGAAGGAACGGGCCCACAACCTGATCTGAGGTCATACCACACCACACCGTTACACTGAACCGATTCTGCCGTTTTTCAGCGGTAACCATGGGATCCTCTCCTGCCCAGTAGTGGCAATTGTGGCGGTTGACAAAGCCTCCGACGTGGAGCACCGCCTCGTCGCTCCAGAGGATGTTGCGGAAGAGATGGGGCCAGTCTTCATGCCAAGCCAGCATGATTTCCCCGAACTCCATGCGAATGTCGCAGTCCTCGTCCGAGAGAGATTGGCAGTAATGCGGCTTCCACGCACGCCAGTTCAGCTCCTTCTTCAGCACAGTTCGCACTGAGTAGCGGGAGAGTCCACTTTCCCGAGCTGCCTGGCGAGTTGACTTTCGTGGACTCCGTGCGAACATTTCCTGAACTGCCTGCACCGTCTCCTGGGCCCTGGATGTCGAAGGGCGACCACATCTTCGAACATCTGCCACAGACCCCGTGGTCATGAGCTTCGAGTGGCAGTTCTTGATTGTTTTCGGGTCCACTTGGGCACGTGGTCCGTGAATGGCCCGCCACCATCTTTGAACTTGAACGACAGATTGCCAAACTTCGTACCGTGCCGCCAACTGGGCACGCTCCTGCAGTGTTAAACGCTCAGCCATGTTACCCTTCAATCTGAAATGAAAAAAAAAAATGAACGTTACAATTGTACCACTTTAGAGAACACAAAGAGAACACTTTAGAGAAAAAAAGATTACCGTTACAATTGTACCACTTTAGAGAACACACCATAACAATATAACAATACAATCACAATTTATATATAATTTATATGTAATTTAAATTAGGGAGCTACTTTCCGCCCACCCATTAATTGTATTTATATGTGGTATGTGTAATTTAAGAAACAAGTCACGAGCAACAATTACTTTAATTACAGTAAATACAGTTACTAATTACAGCTACTAATCAAGAATATCTATGTGTACACCATCATTTTCGTTTCATGCATGGTTTCATGCCGAGGTCTTTTGTCATGTGATCTCTCACTGTGGACATGGGGACTGCAAGTTCTTGTGATCGTTTCCGAAGTGATTGTTTTCGGTGAACGAGCCACCGATGCAATCACACCTTCAGTGGCGGATCTACTATGAAACTAATGAAGCTTAAGCTTCAGGGCCCCTAATCCAGGAGGGGCCCTGAAGCAACTTTTTTTTTAATGAGTGAATTTTTCAACAAAATCGATGGAGTTTTTTTAAGTGTTTGTTATTAAAATAAGGCTATTTTAGTAATAGAATCATAAGCCAATGGGTTGAAGTACTTAATATTGACCTTAGAATATGCTCTAATACCCATTTCATATGGCCTCAAAATGCCCCTGTAATTGGTCAAATTTCAAAATTTTCTCGGGGGCTTGCAGCGCCCGAACCCCCAGCTGTATGGGCTCGCTGAGCTCGCCAGAATCTATTCAAGGGCAAGGGCAGCAAGGCCCTTTGAACCTTGCTGGATGTTGCCCTATTGTTGCTGGTTGCGAAGGGGCCCCCATAACAGTTCAAGCTTCAGGGTCCCAAAAATGTAGGTCCGCCACTGCACACCTTCACATTGTTCTGCTCGCGTTGTTGGTCTTCCCGACCGTGGTCTGTCTTTGATGGAGCCAGTTTCAAACAGCTTTTTCGCCCAGCGTAATGCCATCTTGTTTGGTGGTGCAGCCTTATTGAATCTTGTGTTGAAATCATTCTCGATATCATGCATCGTTTTGCCAGTATGTGACCTTTCATGAGCCTATGTGCTCATCACTATCCTTTCCTCCAGAGTGTAAGTGGACTGGTCTACCATTGTTCACACAACTCTAATACCTGGAAAAGCAAAAAATGTCAATGAATTACATATAAATTCAATTAATCACACAAAAATAAAATTGGTATTACAATATGTACATTTTGTAGGGGGTGACGGGACTTTTTGAACACCCTGTAGTATACCGACTAAGGACTCCTAAACGCTTACAGAGTCGTAAAAAATCAGTTTATCTCTATGATATTTACACTTCTATATGGTCCCCACATTCATTTTGCATCTCTCTCTCTCTCTCTCTCTCTCTCTCTCTCTCTCTCTCTCAATATAAATATTAGGATGACCTTTATTTTTGAACTTTTGTTTTTTTCATTGGGGCACCCCGGGGAGTTTTGGGGATTAGTAAAAAACTAATCTGACCAATTTTTGCAAAATACTGTAGGCCCCTATATTGAGATTTAAAAGTCGCCAACAAAATTTCAAAATTTTATCCTGTACGGTGGTTCACCTCACGGATCACCTGAAGATCAGGGCCCCCAGCCTTCTTTAGTTAGCTTTATAAGGCTAACTAACAAAAACATCACGACCTAACCTAACCAATCGTCAAGGGCGTACAGTTGACCTAACGATTGATTAGGTTAGGTCGTGATATTTTCGTTAGTTAGCCTTATAATGCTAACTAAAGAAGGCTGGGGGCCCTGATCTTCAGGTGATTCCAACTCACTCATACTGTACTTGGGCCCTGATCTTCAGGTGATTCCAACTCACTCATACTGTACTTGTTGAACGGTTTAGTTTGCTCTCTCCGTTGAAGTTGGATTAGTTTTGATTCATTTAATTTATTTCTGGGATGAGTTAATAAATACTTAATTACTCACTCTTCTTTCTTTTCAGATAAGCAGACTTTTTGTAAATTAAGATAACGTAAAAAGTCTTTATTTTTGTATAAAAGGTTAAGAACTAAAGGAAAGTAAGTTTAAATTAGACATTAGTAATAATTTTTTATTATCTGAGGATCAATAGACGAGGGATTTAGAACTTCATAAGCATTCACTAAGATGGTAAGCTAAAATATATTTTCTTTCATAATACTGATTGTCTGAATTACGAAAAACAAAGTGAATAGGTGTCATTACTAATACTAACAGTCTGCTTATTGTATCCTTTATTAGAACCCCAACTGGGTAGGAGTACCGGAAAGCTCTGTTAGGATTACCTGTGCACTCATTTTTCAAGAAGGGTGAATTCGTTATTTTTTTTTTAACTATATAAGATTTTTTGAAATACATAATTAGTTATTTGATGTATCGGAAGTAAAGCGATTTTTTTTTACCTTCTAGCTTTCGGATTCTCTGCTTTACTAAGTCAATGTTTTTTCTGTTCAAAGCAGAGTTGGCAATTAAACGCTCCTCCCCCTAAAAAAAAACTAAAAAAGCCACATGTGAGTGGGTTTTACTGGGTTTTTTAAGTGTTTACTTTCTGTCAGGATATTTTTCATTAGACATGTACTAGAACTGTACTTTAGGTAAGTACTCCTCTATATACCTACCTACTTTTGCCAATAATTATAATCATTGAAAGAGTTAGTATTTCTCTTAAAATGTATATTAAATATACTGTATACATTGAGAGGGTATTTAGTTACCTAGTAGAGTAGACTAGTGGAAAATACAAAAGAATGATCTAACAAGTTAAAATTAAATTAATTATTTCATGATGGTTAAAATGAAGGGATCACCTGAAGATCAGGGCCCCAGCCTCAATTACCAAATGATATCTTCGTTAAAACTAACGAAAATATCACGACTTAACCTAACCAATCGTCAAGGGCGTACAGTTGACCTAACCGGGCGTTTAATTTAATTTATTGTATTTGGTACTGTAAAGCAAAAAACAAGAATACATGGGGGCCCTGATCTTCAGGTGATCCAAATGAAGTTTAGCAAGTTATATTTATTTAGAAAATCATACACCTTTATGATCTTGACAAAATACAAATTGGACAAAAAGAAACTAAACGTGGAAAGAATATTAATAATAAATTCATAAAAAAGTAACTCATAAGCTCATTGAAAACTCTTTAAACTTAAAAGACTAGAAAATCAAGAGATCATTCTGAGGGCAGATTGTTTTTCTTGGGTAACATAAGTTACAAAAATCATAATAGCAAAATTTTAATACCAACTATTACCTATTCATAATTCTTTAAAACCACAGTGTATGAAATAATAGAATTACTAATCCATTATGTATATTATTTATAATGAAAAGTGCATAAATAAATAGAAAACCCAAATTTGTAAAAAAAAAATGGTTTTTTTTTAAACTTTGGGTTTTTTCCAGCCCTGGTTCAAACGTCCGAAATTAGTACATCTGTGTATCACGGCTAGGTCAAATCAGACTCGACTTGTAGGCCCTCACCAAGCCCAGTTACTGGCACGAAGCTTCCGTCCAAAAGAAAAATGATGGTTCTCTTTTTTTTTCACCATCATCTGACTGAGAAAGAGACGGTTCGTTCAAGTGCCTCCTCCGTCGCGGATGCAGCTCTGGAGGTGTGGGATAATAGCTGACAAGGTCGAGAAACTCTTTGGTGAGTGGAAAAAACTCAAGAACAAAGAAAACAAGGGGAAATGGTCGGACAACCTGAAAGCCAAGGAGGAGAGCTTCAAAGAGAACCTGGATTATTTCTTTGACGTCACCCACGCCGAGGCACTTGAGATAATAACAATCGAAGAGGACGCGGCGTTCGTCTTGGCGCAAAGAGAGAAAGGACGTCTAGGCAAAATGGGAGCAGTGGACACCACTTTGGCCAGAAAAGAGGCGAAATAAAGGAAGCAAGAGAAAGAGGTGCAGCAAGCGTCGCATCAAAGAAAAACAGCGTCAGAAAGAAGACGGATATGGGACATTGATCTTGACCAGCTCATCTAGTACTGATGGGACTGATACCGATGATGAAGACTTCGCTTTTCTCGTCCCCACATATCTAGGTCATCTGTGCCCTCGAAGCGAGCTCAAACACCTTTCTCAGTCCTGGATTGCTAGAAACACCGGACCGCACCAAAGTGAGTGACCGAAAAGCCACTTTTCTCTTGACTTCAGCCGTGGATTGTTTGGGTCATGCTATCTCAATGCTTGAATTTTAACCGTTCGTTGATTCAAAGGCAGCGAGCGAAACTCCAGGAGGAAACTACACGGACAACCAAGGTCATTCGATCCTTAACCGTCCACTGGAATGGAAAGTTGCTTCCAGAAATGACTGGGAATGAGACTGTCTGGAGGAGGAGAGGAGCAAATTCTGGGGGTTCCCAAGATGGGACGTGAAACTCGTGTGGCGATGGCTACTGCATTAGAAAACGCAATCCGATCCTGGAAGACTGAAGACATGGTACGATCCATGTTTTTCGATACCACGGCCTCGGATGCTGGGAAGTTGGAGAAAAGCTTGCTCCACTTCGTCTGCAGACATCACATCGTCGAGGTGATGCTCGAGGCAGTTTTCTCAACTTCCATGGGGATATTAGCTGGGCCAGACATTTTTCTCTTCAAGCGATTTTGGGATAAGTGGGGATTCCTGGACTTATCCATGACGAAATTCTTGCGTTCATTGAAGAAATGCTTCGGACTCAGCAACCCAGAGATGACTATAGGGAACCCTTTGAGCTGGTGATGATTTATCTCGGAGGAACGCCACATCGAGGAGTTTGGTATATGGCTACAGGAGCGATGCATCGCGCCAGGTGGGTGGCGAAAACCATCTGCGCTCTCATGGTCTTCATGTTCCAAGTCCAGTTTAATCTCACGGTCAGAGAGAAGGGCGCGATGCGAAGAATTTGCATATTCGTGTCCACCATTCATATCAAAGCATGGTACCGAGCCCCCCTCCCAGTGTCCGATCTACAAAATGACCTACAGCCCCTCCAGGCTCTTCAAGCCTACAAGACCTCGGATCCACAGGTGGCAAACGCCACACTGAAGAAGTTCATTCGCCACCTTTGGTATTTATCTGAGGAGCTCGTCGTTCTCGCCTTCTTCAACGAGGATGTGTCCGTGGAGACCAAGCGCCGTATGATCCAAGCTCTCGATAAGCACGGGAATGAGGATCGGTAGAACAGAGTAACAATCGAGGAGAAGGACTTGGAGACAAAGGCCAAAGCACTGGAGAACTTCGTCATGAACAACAGCGTCCAGTTTTTCGAAACCATGGATCTCAAATCCAACTCCTTCATCTCCAAGGATCCAGGCCAATGGGAACATGACGAAGAGTTCTTGAAGGGGAAACATGCAAACAGTTTCCTGTCGTCAATGACATCGCGGAAGGCGGTGTGAACCTCATGAGAGAATTCAACCAGCTTCAAACCACAAACGAGGACCGAAAACAGTACCTTCTTTTGGTTGTCAAGGAGCATAGGAAGAAATTTCCTGATGCGAAAAAGAGCACCATCATCAAAGCTGTAGGAGCGAATGTTCTTTGATTATGTAATATGGGAGCATACTGCAGCTTCGAACAATTTATTTTCCTAAACTTTTTTAGTAAATTTGTACTTTTTTTCCCTCCCGCTTCACTGAATGTTTGAGAGAATTTTGCATCACGTATGCAGCTTTTTGTTTGTTTTGGTAGCTCGGTGTATGTATGATGCACACTGAACAACACGCATCAAAGGGGAAAAACTTCAAGGGCTGGTACACCTATATATATATATATATATATATATATATATATATATATATATATATATATATATATATATATATATATATATATATATATATATATACAGGGTGAGTCAAAAGTTTCCATACATAGGCAAAATGGTCATGATAAATAAATGATTATATATTTTTTATTTTTTTGCAAGTGATGTGCTGAGATGCCTTTGTCCCAAGAAGAGCGTATAGAGATCATTCTTCTGGCAGGATCAGGAAGCTGTCGCAAGGTTGCCGAGGATTTTAACAGGAGACACGCCCCCGGCACGCACATCACACACGACACCGTTGCCAAACCAACCGAGAAGTGGCCGTCCACGAACAGCCACCGATGAAAGCACAGCGACCGTGGTGCTGGCAGCGTTCGCAAAGAGTCCCCAAAAAAGCACTCGACGGATGTCTGCAGAATGCGGTGTCAGCCAAAGGAGTATCGTTCGCATTATGAAAGAGCACAGATGGCATCCATACAAAATGCAAATGTTGCAGTATCTTAGCGAAGACGACCCGGACAGGCTGCTGGAATTCTGTGAATGGGCAAGAACAAAAGTGGACGAAGACACGGAGTTCTCGGCTGGCATCCTGTTTTCAGATGAAGCCAACTTTTATGTTCATGGAGAGGTTAATCGTCAAAACGTACGTTATTGGAGTGATGACAACCCGCACTGGATGAGTCCCTCAAAGACGCAAGGCGCTGGAAAAGTGATGGTGTGGTGCGGAATATGGGACAACACAATTGTTGGTCCTTTTTTCATTGACACCAATCTGAATGCCGAAATGTATCTAAACATGCTGCAAGACACAGTCATGCCGTCCCTGCAGAACGAGGACGGAGGATTTCCTGCGTACTTTCAGCAAGACGGGGCGCCACCCCATTACGGTATCTGCGTGCGCCAGTGGCTGGATCAGCAGTTTCCGGGTCACTGGATTGGCCGCCGTGGTCCCGTGGAGTGGCCTCCGAGGTCCCCAGACCTCACCCCCCTTGATTTTTACTTGTGGGGTCACTTGAAGGCCATGGTGTACCAGGTGAAAATACAAAACACGGACCACCTAAAGGAACGCATTCGTGATGCGTGTGCACGCATAACACCAGACGTGTTAACGCGCGTTTGCCATGACTGGGAGGAACGCATCCGTATGTGCATTCAGTCATAGAGAATATTTTGTGACTTACAAGTGATTGCATAATAAAATGACCATTTTGCCTATGTATGGAGACTTTTGACTCACCCTGTATATATATATATATATATATATATATATATATATATATATATATATATAGGGTGTAACAAAAGTCCGTTCTCACAGGGATATAAGATATAGTAGAAATGAACGAGAAAACAGTTTTAATTATACGTTACAAACAACACAATCAACTTACTAATTAATTAATCAAGTAATTAATTAATTACCAGTTAATTAAGTAATGATAATTGTGGCGATTCACTGTTTCATGTAAATGAAAACAAGCATCGTCGCTAAATAAAATATCGGAAAAGAGCCCTATGAGAACGGGCTTTTGCTATATATATATATATATATATATATATATATGGGATTGAACTCAGAATGGTCCCCTGAGGTTTTTCATGATACACACAGACCGTGCATGGGACAAGGAACTCTTCTGGGAAAATTAAATCTACTATAGTCCGAATAAGTACTGGTAAATGACAAACACTATATTTTTTTTTCATGATGTTAGTCCGACGTGGGCAACGGGTCACTCGCAAAGAGGCCGCAAAAATATAGTTTCCCTCACCAGCCTCTTTGCGAGTGACCCGTTGCCCACGTCGGGCTAACATCATGAAAAAGAAAAAACTATACTGTTTGTCACTTACCATAATTTGTTCGGACTATAATGGATTTAATTTTCCCAGAAGAGTTCCTTGTTCCATGCACGGTCTGTGTGTATCATGAAAAAACCTCAGGGGACCATTCTGAGTTCAATCCCATCATGAAACGGACATGTTATGTGCCTTGAAAAGTGGACGCTTAATTTTGCCAGTTGAGATTTAAGTTTAGTTTTTGGCTAAAAATACAACAGTTACCCGCTTTTTCTTTGATGTATTCAATCCCACACGAATGCAACGAGTCTTTTGCTTATACTGAGTAGGGTGCTCCGAAAATTAAAAGATGTTGAAAAGAGCTCATAAAACTTTGCTCCCCGGGCTTCTTCTCATTCTTTTATATCATACAGTATTAATGCCAGAAAAAAATATTAGCTACATTTAAACATACTAAGCCTTGCCACCAGGACAGCTGAAAAATATGCTGTATTGAATTAATTTATTATACTTAATACTTACATTTTTTTTTTCAGATTTACCTATCATAAGTAGCGTATCTATTAAATAAATCGTAGTTTTACTTGAGTTTATATAAACTTAAATAATTATTACAAAATTTAATACTTATTTTTTTGCCAAGAAAAGCAATAATTAATTACTTTTCAATGGCAGACGGAAACGGTAATAATAATGAAGATGATCCAAATAAAAAATCAAAGGATAATTCAAATATTTCCTTAAGAAAAGATGATATAATATGGCTAATAGAAAAGCCTATCGAAAAACTCTCTGATGTTCGAATCCCAACGAAGGGGGACATTTTCTGCTATTTTTTCTACCTAAAAGATGGACCAATGAAGAAAGAGAAATTTAGAAATTTTAACGATACAATTGCTGAAAAAGTATTAGAAGATACAGAAAAGCAGTGGATGAAATCAGGAATCGAAACACAACGTAAAGATAAAGTCAAGAAATTTTTTTTAGACCTTTACGAGAATTATAGGACACTCCAAAAAAAGAAAGGCTCCAATTCCAACAAGGTAAAGGAAGAAAATTTTGTTAGAGACCTTGACTCCTATTTTTGTATTGCCCATAAAGATGCTGAACGCAGAGTTCAAACTGATCGGTTGAGGGCGACAGAACAGAAAAAAGAGGATAGACATGCGAAGAAGAGAGCTACAAGAGGCTTCAACTAGCGAACTTAACGATGAGATAGACATTGTTGATGAAGATTATTTAGAACTAGATGATAGTGATAATGATGAAAATGTGATTTCAAATTCTGATAAAAAATCGAAAAGAAAGCGTTCGAAAACTATCACACTAGAACTTCCACGAAACCCATTCAAAAGTAAAAAAATATCTGAAATGGCTGATCGTTTAAATTTATCTTCTGGCCAAAGAACTGCATTTATGGCTGCCATCGCAACAGAGGGGGGAGTTGATTTGGAGAATATCACGTTGTCTAAAACAAGTACGAGGACAGCAAGTAAAATAGTGCGGCAAGAAAAAGGTGAAGAAATCAAAAGTAATTTTGTATGCCCATAATTTCAAGAAAGGGACACTAAACCATCTTCTGTGAAATCAAAATAAGATCAAAACGGACTGTTTATAACTGCCAAAAGGAAGAGGCCCACTCCTGCTAAAACAAAAATAAACCTGATGGCTAGTTATAACAATTACGCAGGAGTGAGGGGGCATCAACCTCGGTAAAGGCCAATCTTCATCTAATTTCCCTAGAAATAAGAAGAAATACCAAATTTTAAGCTCGTCTTTGGTTTTTTTTTTTTGCACATATACTTATACTATATCAATGCTTTGTATTTTTAAATCAATTCTAATTAACCCTAATTTATTTTTATGAGGTTTATGTAACTTAATCTTAAGTAATAATACCTACAAATCAGACCTAATTGCATAATTCGAAAATCACAAAACCTAAATTTTACATGAGGCTGGTGGCAAGGCTTAATATGTTAGGATCGAGCTAAAAATTCCAAAAAGTATTCAGAAGCATGATAGCAATGAGAAAATAACTGGGGAGCAAATACTCAAAATCATGGTTTTTTTTTGGAGCACCCTAAATTATTGAGGTTCGGGATATATTAGGCTAGATGTAGCTGTACCCCTAGATCCTGTCCCAAAGCTGGATCCTATCTGCTTTGCAGATAGTTGCTGAGGGAAGCTATATTTTTGGGGCCTCTTTGCGAGTGACCCGTTCCTCATGTCGGGCTAACATCATGAAAAAGAAAACTATAGTGTTTGTCATTTACCAGTACTTGTTTGGACCATAGTGCATTTAATTTTCCCAGAAGAGTTCCTTGTTCCATGCACGGTCTGTGTGTATCATATACTGTATATAATCATCGTGTTAGATGCACTACTTTCTGCATGTTACGATCGTATAGAATTAATACTATGAAATAAAATCCTCTTTCATAGTTTTTAGTGATAAAAACAGAGGAGGCCCGGTCTCCCATGCCTCCTCTGAAAAGTCGCCACTTATATATATATATAATATATATATATTTATATATATATATATATATAATATATATATATATATGCGCCTCGGTGGCGTAGTGGTTAGCGTCGCTGACTACGAATTCATCGGCCCCGGGTTCGAGACCCGACGGCAGCCGGCGCGCAGCAAAACCCAGCTGTTCATCCTTCCACACAATAAAGAAAGTGGTTGGTAGATAAATGGGTACCCTAGGTGGCCTAGTGGTTAAGACGCTGGGCTGCTGATGGGGCGTGGTTCGGATTCCACGTTAAACTGTAGGTCTAAGGTGGAGTGAAAAGCTTGACCTTCGTCAGAATGAACAATTCGGGCGGAAGCTAACCAAACGTTATATACACTAGGGGCATTCAATATATTTTGCTCCACCGTTTTTTCTTAGCTAAATAATGGGCCATGGGGCTCAAATGTCTTTTGGGCCGTAAATTTGAACTTTCTGCATTTCACATAATCGGATTTTTCCCCTCCCCCTACCTTCATGTTTGTTTGTTTGTTTGTATAAAACAGCTTTTAAACGCCCTTGTATAAAAACCGATGGTTAACGCAGTTTCGAAAATGGCGTCTGACAGTGATGTGCGTCGTAAACAGAGAGCTGTTATCGAGTTCTCAACCGCAGAGAAGGAAACGGTTGGAAATATTCACAAACGTCTACAAAACGTTTACGGAGATGCTGTTGTTGATCGAAGCACAGTTGAATGCTGGTCTAAACGTGTGAGATCATCGGAGAGAGGGAGAGCCAACCTCGATAATGAGCCACGCAGCGGTCGCCTGGCATCGGCTGTGCCATCTCACACTGTGCAACGTACTAACAGCATCATTCTATCAAATCGGTGCGTCACATACAAGGAGACATCACTCGAGCTAGGAATCAGTGAAGGAAGTGTGAATACGATAATTCAGCAACTGGGATACTCAAAAGTGTGTTCACGGTTTGTTCCTCGCCACCAAGATAGATAGATAGATAGAATAACCTTTATTAATAATAATAAAATAAATACATTTTTCAATTTACAATGACATGAATAATTGTGAAGCTCGACTATTTATTTAATTTAATTTGGCCCTTAAGCTTTAGGCTTTACTGGGCTCTTATGAAAAATAAGCAGCTAGTTGTTATTAATTAATAATAATAATAATAAATAAGTAAATAAGTAAATAAGTATTATTAATAGTTAAAACATGTAATACAATATTAAACAATATTAATGGACAATATTAAACAATATTAGTGGACATTAATCCTAGATTTTTGTTAGTATGGCATTATTAATCGGGATTTCAACTTGGTTTTAAACAAATTTACATTCACAATATTTTTTATATCGGCATGCAAGTCATTCCATAGTTTCAATCCAATGAAAATGGGTTTTTGAGATGAAGACAATCTAAATTGAAGTATAACAAGCTTTGATCTATTTCTGGTCTGATACGAGTGGATTTCTTGATGAGTTACAAAATATCTATTTACCCATTGAAAATTAATGATTTTGTTCTTACATTTGTAAATAAAAATAAAATGCGCCAGTTCTACAGATCTACAGAAGCTAAAGCTAACAAAGACCCTAAGATCCATTCTAAGGTTAGCCCGAGAGAAAGAAGAAAGTAAAGGGTTAAAAGAAGAGAATAAAGGGTTAAGTAAGTAGCAAAACCTATCACTCTGGTTAAAATTCATTCAGAAAGAGAGAAAGAAAGACACCATCACCATCCACCGGCCACTGCCGACAAGTCGGAAAAATAGTCGAAGAGAATACTTCCAGCTGTTTCAGACCAGTCCTCCACTCCATAAGGAGGTAGAGGATGCAGCCCTCTCTGCCGGAAAGGCGTGAAAGATCAAAAGAAATAAAATAAGAACGCATTACAAACCATGCAACACATTCTTAATTCAAAGAACAACACATTCTTAACTCAAAGCAACACATACCTCCAGCAGTTGCAGACCGGTCCTCTACTCCATAGGGAGGTAGAGGACGGAGCCCACTCCGCCGGAAAGGGGTGGAAGATGAAAAGAAGTAAAATAAGAACGCATTACAAACCATGCAACACATTCTTAACTCAAACACTATCATATCATGCAAACTACAGACATGCAATGAAGAGAGTTACAGACATGTAAATAAGGAGAGAAAAAAGTATAAAGAATAACAAAAAGTGGGTTAGTTTACGCTACGAGCAACATCTAAGTTCGTGTTAGTCTAATTTTTTTTTTTTTGCTGACATCACACGCTGGCATGTCACAAGCTGACATTATCGTCAACAGACTCATCCTCGATCACCACCCCGAGAACTCCTTTTGCTAATTGTTTTATTATATTAAACAACGTTAATAATTTTAACGCGGGAAAGGGAAAAGGGTGAGGCTCAGAAGGAAAAGGGGGAGGCTCAGAGGGGAAAGGGGGAGGCTCAGAGGGGTAAGGGGAAGCTCAAAGGTGAAAGGGGGAAGCTCAAATGGGAAAGGGGGAGGCTCAAAGGGAAAAGGGGGAGGCTCAAAGGGAAAAGGGAGATTGTTTTATTATTATATTAAACAACGTTAATATTTTTAAAATGCCTATCTAAACGGTTCTTAAACATATTAACGCTGGTAGAGTTCACGACGGGCGCGGGAAGATTATTCCATTTATCAATTACTTTAAACGTAAAGAAGTTTTCAGCGATATTAGTAATGAAACGTCTGCCACGCAATACAATATAAAGTTTACAAAATGTTACATAATTTTAAAACAAATGATTTATTGTATATTTACTAGAAAATAAATGATGCTTAATAAAAAATATAAAAAAGAATAGATTACGAAATTAAAAGTGCTTAATGAAATTAGTATATTTAAAAAGTTGATTATAAAATGGGAACTTCATTATTATGGTAAAAATGGCAGTAAGAGCTAATGAGGGGCTTTCTTTTAGTGATTTGCGAAATACACTCAGTGATGAAGCATGCCTGATATGGATGGGAATTGCATTTCATACATATGCTCCTTTGAAAGAGAGTGCATTTCTACAGTTTCTATTGTATAGTTAAGTTTGTGTTTAAAATCCCTGGGAAGTCTGGTATTATAACGATGGTTTGTTTGATATGGGTGTGATTGCTCTTTGAATGGGTAATGTGTGTTGATTTTTAGTGATAACTAGGGCCCGGATGTTCAGGCAAAATGCCATAAATGCCTTTTTCTTGCCTATTCATGCGTTTATAGGAGAAAGTGCTTTTTTCGTCATGAAGTGCTTTTTTCGTCATGAAGTGCTTAATTTGCCTTTTTCCCATTATTTTCTAGTATTATTCCATTAGAGCTCAAAAATCGGCCTATCAGTTTCTGTTATATATTTCAGTTTTATATATATATATATATATATATATATATATATATATATATATATATATATATATGTGTGTGTGTGTGTTAACCCCTCCCCTCCTCCAACCCCTTCGAAGTTGACGGGGGTTCTGCTTAGGTGGCAGCAACGGATTTGTTACTCTGGAGGAGCTGGTACCGTAGAGGGAATCGCAGTAATTTTCTTCTTACTACTCTCCGAATTCTTCTTGTAGTGGATCGGAGGATTCTGTGGAGCTTACCAAATTCTCTGAAGGTTCCCCGATTCTTCTTGTAACGTATCGGGAAATTATTTTTCTCTATTTAAGACTACGTTCTCTGAAGAGAGCAAGGCTCGAAGGAAAAGACAAAGATTTTTTCTTACTGTAGTTTTACTGCTAAAATGTTACAAGTAATGCTCAGCCTCTAAGTTAGATCAGTCAAATCAGAATGACATTTTCAAAAATTACATGAGTTTATGTACCCAAATTTTGTGGACATCATTATTATTTAATGTTGATTTCTTTTGTTTTTACTCTCAATAGGCTGCATTATATTGCAAAATATTTGAAGATAAGGTAAATATTTTAGTTGTAGCAATGTCTAAACAGATAAGCAAGATATTTGAAGATGAAGCCATATTTTTATTTTAAACCGCACATTGACAGATCTGATGTTATCATGATCTGCCGAGTTAACTAAAAATGGAAATTGAAATGTGCATTTTATTATGAATTACACTTAAACACGCATATGAACAAAATTTAAAGGCTTAAGAATTAAAATTAAACGTTAAGCAAGGCATGACTTTGTAGTGAATACTCTTATTTTAGTTTCAAGATAAATGTTAATTTTACCGTCTTGAATTTCGGAATAGTATAAATTCATTTTAAATTAGTTACCCCATTATAATTCAATTGTGAACCACATTAATACTAATTTTATGTATACTATATTATTTTATTGTATGTAAACATAATTAATTATATATCACAATTGTCAGTTAATCATTTATATTCAAATATTTATTTTAATCTAATGCCATGTCCATTTACAAATAAATAATAGAAAACCAAAGGTTATATTTTCCACCTTTGGTACTGTCGTAGTTTCGCCTAACGGACTCAATACGGCTAGTGAGATAATCACTGGTTGGCACTTAACTAGCGGCAGTGCTTATGGCTACATCATCCAGGTTAACCTATACGGATAGATGCGCTACGGTCCCAAGCCGTAGCTGCCTAGGCCAACGACGACGACGACGTAAACCAACAATTGATGACCCCGGAGCTGGATTACCCCTTCTACCCGAACGACTAGGACTAGACTGTAATGTCGTTCGTGCCCATCACCCCCCTTCACCCGAACGACTAGGACTAGACTGTAATGTCGTTCGTGCCCATCACCCCCTTCACCCGAGGCGACTAGGACCAGACTGTAACGTCGTTCGTGCCCTTCACCCCCTTCACCCGAGCGACTAGGACCAGACTGTAATGTCGCTCGTGCCCTCTGCCCCTCACCCCTGCCCGTGCGCTCTGTGCCTGCGCTCGTCTCAACCTCCACTCCTTCGTTGGGAACTTGTCGTCTTGCTTGTACGTTAGCAAGCATAGGAGAAGATGCCTGACGACGCTGGTGCCATCTCCCACTTGAGCGTAAAGCTCCCCGTCTTCTGGCCGGGTGATCCAATTATTTGGTTCCACCAAGTGAATCACAATTCAACTGGGAAGGATCACCACTAGCAGACGAAATACGATCATGTTTTGTCCTCTCTACCAGCGAGCATCATCTCTGAAGTCCGTGACGTCATCGTATCTCCTTCCACGAGTGAGGACCCGTACAACGATCTGAAGTCTGCCATCCTGCGCCGCACCACTGTCTCCGAGCGTGAGAAACTACATCAGTTAATCTCAAAAGAAGAACTTGGAGACCGTAAGCCCACTCAAATGCTGAGGGCTATGCAGTGCGCTCTAGGCGAACGCGCACAAACCTTCGATAAGGACATCTTTAGACAGTTTTTCTTGCAGAAACTTCCTCCATCAGCTCAGCGTGTCTTGGCCACTATGGATCCTGCTACTCCAGTTGATAAACTAGCAGAAACTGCCGACAAAGTAGTGGAGATTGACACAGCTCCGGTCAACAACGTGAACACACAATCGGAACTGGAGTTGAAAGTGGAAGAGTTAAGTCAACAACTCAACCACGTTTGTTCTCTGCTACAAAATCAACGGCAAAGAAGCCATTCTCGGTCAAGATTTACGAAAAGGCATCGTTCGAGTTCCGGGAAGATCTGCTTCTACCACTCGAAATTTGGAAAGAAGGCTAGGAAGTGCATCTCCCCTTGCAATTTTTCGTCGGAAAACCCCAGCAGCGAGTCCTAATGGCGTCTAGTACTCGCACTGCCAACCTGTTATTCATAAAGGACAGGAACTCTGGTGTCAATTTCTTGATTGATACCGGAGCGTCAGTCAGTGTATTCCCTCAAAAATCTGGTCATAAGCACTCGGAATCTCCGCCTCTATCGCTGCTAACGGTTCACGCATACCCACGTACGGTACTCAGTCGCGTGAACTAAACTTGGGCCTTCACCGATCCTTCAAGTGGATTTTCATCTGTGCTCAAGTGCGGCATCCCATAATCGGCGCTGACTTCCTCCAGCATTTCAAACTCCTGGTGGATCTTGACAAGCGACGCTTATGCGACCAGGCCACACTGCTTTCTGTTCTTGCCAACAGGTTGCCCTTCCGGACGCCTCGAACTCTGCACTTTCCCTCGTTCCCCCTAATTCCATGTACCAGTGCCTTTTCCAGCGATATCCAGGAATTCTTCAACCGATGCAGATGGGTGATACCATTAAGCACACCATTACCCATCACATTACAACAAAAGGTCCCCCTGTGTTTGCAAAACCCAGACGTCTTGCCCCGGACAAACTGACAGCTGCCAAATCGGAATTCCAGCTTATGCTGGATCTTGGGATAATAAGACCTTCCAAAAGCAGTTGGTCCTCTCCCCTACACCTGGTCCAGAAGAAGTCAGGAGACTGGAGACCATGTGGGGATTACCGGTTTTTAAATTCGACAACCATCCCGGACCGATATCCGGTACCAAATGTCCAAGACTTTACTTCTCTTCTCCACGGCAAATCTATCTTCAGTAAAATAGATCTCGTTAAGGCTTTCCACCACATTCCCGTAGAGCCTTCGGATATCCCAAGACTGCAGTTTGTACACCATTTGGGTTATTCGAATTTTTGAAGATGCCGTTCGGGCTACGGAATGCTGCGCAAACCTTTCAGAGGTTTATAGATGAGGTCACCAGAGGCTTAGACTTTGTTTATGCCTACATCGATGATTTGCTTGTGGCCAGCTCAACGGAAGAGGAACATAAGGAACATCTTTCACTCCTCTTTCAACGCTTAGAACAATACGGTGTTACTATTAATGCATCTAAGTGTGTGTTTGCACAGCCAACCTTGGAATTTCTTGGTCACACGATTTCGCAGCACGGAATTACCCCCCTTCAGGACAAGTGTGAGTGATAAAAAATTACCCAATGCCAAATAATCAGCGTGAGTTACGTCGGTTTCTAGTTTGGTAAATTATTACCACAAGTTCATTAAAAACTGTGCCAGTGTTCTTGCTCCTCTACACGCTCTGATCACACACAAACGCAAGGTAACGAAATTGTTATGGTGTAGCGATAGATAGTTACAGGCGTTCGACAATGCCAAAAATGCTATCAATAGTGCATTGTCTCTGTCATTTCCTATCAGTGATGCCCCCCTAACTCTGACGGTCGATGCATCAGATGTTGCGATCGGTGGAGTGTTGGAACAAACCATTAACGGTCAACAAGCACCCATCGCGTTTTACTCGAAAAAGCTGCAGCCAGCCCAAACGCGTTATAGTGCTTTCGGACGTGAACTTCTTGCTATTTACTTAAACGTGAAGCATTTTCAACATTTCCTTGAAGGCCGAGAGTTTTGTGTTTTTACCGACCACAAACCTTTGTCACTGTCTTCAATAAAAACAGCTGTAACCACTCTCCCAGAGTCATCAGCAACTCGATTATATCTCGCAATTTACCACAGATATCCGCCACATCAAAGGTGTCTTGAACACTCCAGCGGATGCACTTTCAAGAATAGAGATTACTTCTGTTACCCTCAGCTCTACACTGTGGAATGCTATTGCACAGGATCAAGATAAGGATACGGAACTACAAGACCTGCTCAGAGAAGACTCCACTCACTCACTTTCCCTCAAGAAAATGAGTATGCCAGGATTGTCTGTGCCCCTCTATTGCGACGTATCAACAGCTGCTATTCGCCCTTATGTCCCTCCATGTCACAGAAAAGCAGTCTTCATGGATCTTCATAAGCCCTCCCATCCTGGTATCCGTGCTTCGCAACACCTGGTTACCTCTCGCTTTGTTTGGCCCTCGATGCGGAAGGATGTCAAACATTGGACCAAAAACGTGCCTTGCCTGCCAGCGTGCCAAAGTCCAAAGGCACACCAGGTCCCCCTTTGACGCATTTCCGCCCCCATCCCAGCGATTTGAGGTAATTCATGTAGACATTGTTGGCCCTCTTCCAGTGATTCAAGGCCAACGTTATCTGCTCACCTGTCTCGACCGCTTTCCAGATGGCCTGAAGCCATTCCACTTCCTGATATCCAAGCGGAAACTGTTGCAAGAGCCTTTCTTCATGGATGGGTATCAAGATTTGGATTGCCGACAAAAGTCATCACTGACCAAGGTCGCCAATTTGAGTCTTCGCTTTGGAAGAAGTTTACCAGCTTGTTGGGTACAGTACATGCGCATACCTGTGCGTATCATCCGCAAGCTAACGGCCTCGTCGAACGCTTCCATCGCCAGCTGAAGTCATCCCTTATGTGTCACGAAGACTCCCATTGGATGGATAAGCTTCCACTCGTGTTGCTTGGTATTCGCTCTGCATTTAAGAGTGATCTGAAGACTACAGCGGCTGAACTAGTCTATGGAACAACACTGCGGCTACCAGGTGGCTACTTCACTGCAGGGATAAGTCATGTGATCCTACGGAATTCGCTCAAACACTTTCCTCTCACATGCAGTCCCTTCAGCCTGTTCCCCCTCGATTGACTAGCCAACAGAACATCTTTGTTTCCCCAGCCCTCCAATCTTGCACCCACGTTTTCGTTCGTGTACCTGTCCCAAAACGGCCTCTCCAATGTCCATATGACGGACCCTATGAAGTTCTCCGACGTACGCGCAATCATTTCTCATCCAGCGCGGTTCCAAGTCGACAAGGTTTCTATCGATCGTCTTAAGCCTGCGTTTTTGGAATCAACCTTAAGTGAGGTACAAGTAGCTACCAAAAAGGTTCAGCGGAAATCTGTGTCGTTCGGAACTCTTTGAACTTCCTCTCTGGTGGGGGAGTGTGTAGTGAATACTCTTATTTTAGTTTCAAGATAAATGTTAATTTTACCGTCTTGAATTTCGGAATAGTATAAATTCATTTTAAATTAGTTACCCCATTATAATTCAATTGTGAACCACATTAATACTAATTTTATGTATACTATATTATTTTATTGTATGTAAACATAATTAATTATATATCACAATTGTCAGTTAATCATTTATATTCAAATATTTATTTTAATCTAATGCCATGTCCATTTTACAAATAAATAATAGAAAACCAAAGGTTATATTTTCCACCTTTGGTACTGTCGTAGTTTCGCCTAACGGACTCAATACGGCTAGTGAGATAATCACTGGTTGGCACTTAACTAGCGGCAGTGCTTATGGCTACATCATCCAGGTTAACCTATACCGGATAGATGCGCTACGGTCCCAAGCCGTAGCTTGCCTAGGCCAACGACGACGACGACGTAAACCAACAACTTTATCTTTTATAACGAAGAGAGAATGTACACAGAAAATGAAGATTGCGGAATTTAATCAGGTTTCATATTAAGCTAAATCTAAAAAAATGATTAAGTAATTTTAAAAAGAAACAATTCACCAATTATTTGGCAGAAATAAAATCGAAAGCAAATCAAAAATTTATCCAAACTCGCGTCAGCGTTTATGCGATTTTGGTCTCTATGTCAAAATGAATATATGAATATAACTGTATACAAATATAAGTATTATATGAATATAATGAAGGATTATATAAATATAAGGATTATATAAATACAAGGATTATATAAATATAAGGGTTATATAAATATAAAGATTATATAAATATACGAATTATTCATTGTTCATTTTTACACACACACACACACACACACATATATATATTATATATATATATATATATATATATATACAGGGTGTCCCATAAGTCCGGCATCATAGGAAAAATAATAAAAAAAGGCAAAACAAAATTTTATTTACAGAACGTGCTCAATATGTCCACCATTGTTTTCAATACACAAATTCAGACGTGATACCCAGTCAGCAAGCACACGGTGAATGATGTCAGGAGTAATGGTGTTACAGTACATGCCCCAATAATGCGCTGCCGCAAATGTTCAACACTCCTAATTTTCTCTGCGTATACCAGCGCTTTCAAGTGGCCCCAGAGATAAAAATCTAGTGGCGTGAAATCCGGGCTTCTAGCTGGCCATTCCACAGGCCCTCGACGTCCTATCCAATGACCAGGGAATTGTTGGTACAGGTACAATTATGGTTTGTAGAAATAGAAAAATATGAATTTCTCCTATGATGCCGGACTTATGGGACACCCTGTATATATATATTTATATATATATATATATATATATATATATATATGGGTGGGCGGAAAGTAGCTCCCTATTTTGGATTGGTAAAAAAATACGTATATTATCCATTTATTTCAGAAGAAATAATATGAAAAGGTAGGCATACATGGTAGGTTTCTCTGAAATTCAATGTGGGCTCCAACTCTTTCCACCAGCTTCTGGAGCCGCCCAGGAATGGCGTCCACTGACTTTAGCAGGAACTCCGGCGGGATGGAGGACATGACTTCCCGAATTCGGTCCTCCAGTTTCTTCCAATGTCCTCGGTTTGGTGCGGTAGACTTCTTCCTTTACCCACCCCCAAAGAAAGAAGTCGCACGGTGTCAAGTCGGGGCTCCTGGCTGGCCATTGATGTGGACCACGACGACCCATCCAACGCCCAGGGAAGTGGGCATCCAGCCACTCACGGACAACAAGAGCGAAGTGCGGAGGGGCGCCATCTTGCATAATATCAGATCGTCGATGTTCTCCATGTGCTGACAACCGGCAGACCTCGTTTCGCAACATAGCAAGGTACCGCTCAGCATCATGGTGTTGCGCAGAAGGAACGGGCCCACAACCTGATCTGAGGTCATACCACACCACACGGTTACACTGAACCGATTCTGCCGTTTTTCAGCGGTAAACCGTGCGACTTCTTTCTTTGGGGGTGGGTAAAGGAAGAAGTCTACCGCACCAAACCGAGGACATTGGAAGAACTGGAGGACCGAATTCGGGAAGTCATGTCCTCCATCCCGCCGGAGTTCCTGCTAAAGTCAGTGGACGCCATTCCTGGGCGGCTCCAGAAGCTGGTGGAAAGAGTTGGAGCCCACATTGAATTTTAGAGGAAACCTACCATGTATGCCTACCTTTTCATATTATTTCTTCTGAAATAAATGGATAATATACGTATTTTTTTACCAATCCAAAATAGGGAGCTACTTTCCGCCCACCCTGTACAGTATATATATATTATATATATATATATATTATATATATATATATATATATATATATATATGTTAAACACAGACCGTGCATGGAACAAGGAACTCTTCTGGGAAATTACATCCACTGTAGTTCGAATTAGTAATGATAAATGACAAATACTATAGTTTTTTCTCTTTTGTGATGGAAAGCCCAACGTGGGCAGCGGGTTACTCGCAAACAGGCCCCAAAATATAGCTTCCCTCACCAGCTATCTGCAGAGCAGATAAGATCCAGCTTTGGGACAGGATCTAGGGTTTACAGCTTATACCTAGCCTACTACATTCAGAACCTCAATATACGCAAGAAACTCGTTGCATTCACGTCGGATTGAATACATCAAATAAAAAGGGGTAACTATTGTATTTTTAGCCAAAAAACAAAACCGGGACATTGAACGTCCTCTTTTCAAGGCACGTATAACACGTCCGTTTAATATACACAAACTCAGAATGGTCCCCTGAGAAACTTATATGTTAAACACAAACCGTGCATGGGACAAGGAACTCTTCTGGGAAATTACATCCACTATAGTTCGAATAAGTAATGATAAATGACAAATATAGTTTTTTTCTCTTTCGTGATGGAAAGCCCAAAGTGGGCACCGGTTTACTCGCAAACAGGCCCCAAAATATAGCTTCCCTCATCAGCTATCTGCAAAGCAGATAGGATCCTGTCCCAAAGCTGGTGAGGGAAGCTATATTTTGGGGCCTGTTTGCGAGTAAACCGGTGCCCACGTTGGGCTTTCCATCACGAAAGAGAAAAAAACTATATTTGTCATTTATCATTACTAATTCGAACTATAGTGTATGTAATTTCCCAGAAGAGTTCCTTGTTTCATGCACGGTTTGTGTTTAACATACAAGTTTCTCAGGGGACCATTCTGAGTTTGTGTATATATATATATATATATATATATATATATATATATATATATATATACACACACAGTATATATATATATATATATATATATATATATATATATGATGCAAACCACAAGAAAAAAAGAAAAAATTATTTCAAGGCTTTTCGATTATTCAGAAATACACCTCCACAAGGAATTCTAAAGTAAAAAGATTCCCTGATGAGGTGTCTTCCTGAATACACGAAAGGCCTTGGAATATTTTTTTCTTTTTCCTTCTGGGTTCGTATCGTTCATTCATTTTACGTGTTTAAGCGTGAAATTCTTCCCATTATATATATATATATATATATATATATATAATATATATACTGATGTTACTGAGTTAGTTTGCCGGTGTGACAGTTACACGTGTTTCGATCGCAGTCCGAATAAAAGCGGTATTACAGTAAAAATCCTGCAGTTAATCAGTTTTAAACGGTGCCGATATTGTGAGTTAATTCATTGTGCACAGTGGTATTTCTCTTTAAAAAGTAAAAATCGCGGCATAGTTAAAAAAAAGTAAATAAAAACGAAGCGAATTAATCTATACAGTATTTTTCCGAATGTTTCTTTGTGAAGGAAATTAGCTGCCCATCAAAATTCCTACAAATACCCCTCATTATCCCCAGCGGCCACAGTCGCGAGCACCAATCAGTGAGAAGTATACCGCGTGCCACATCTCCCATCCCCCGAAGTAACAGAGAATACTTTCCCTCACTCAGCTTGAGTCAACCCCCACCCAATACTTCCCATAATACCCCTTTTGAGTCAGTTATGTGCACCAGCGGTACCCTCTATCAGTAACATGGAAACAGTAAATAAATTCCTGCAACTCTGTGGTGTCTGTAACGATGCAACAAATGAGGCAAAGGCGATGAGGTGCGATCTCTGCCAGTTGCTTTTTCATTTCAGATGCCAAGAATGGGAAGATGAAAAAATCTCCCTCACAATGAACGCGAAACAACTTCATGGGATAAAATTTTTCTGCGAAAACTGCATGACCGAAATAAACTCTTTTACGGTATTTAAAGCAGAAAGAGACTCCGAGAAGAATATAAAAGAGGAAAGATTGAATAAAGAACAGAGGAAAACAGAAGAAACGAAGAAAGGCGAAGTAGAAATAAATCAAATACCGTCACACAACGAGGCCAAAACCATACAGGCAAAAGAGAGTATAAAGACAACAGATAGTATAAAGGCAATGAAGGACATTAGCATAAATAGCAAAAATAGGAAAAGACAAGAGTGCAATTAAGAAAACGGAGTGAAACTGTCCCCCAATAAGGAGCAAAAAACAAAGGCCCCGAGTAAATATAGGGGAAAAACTATATGCAGATGCTATATAAAAGATAATTGCAGATAAAAATGAGGACAATGTGTATATATGAACATCCCCCAATATGCAATTTCTTCTATAATAATGGTCATTGTAAATTTAGAGACAGATGCAAATTCTACCACCCGACATCTGCAGGACTTATGCAAAATATGGAACCTGCAAATACGGAAAAAATGCTACTATCAACATCTCCCGACGAACCCAAAGGACAAAGGACAAAGTTTAAAGGACAATAGGAATAACAATAGGAACACAATAAGCGAACAAAAACATTTTTTCAACATCGCAGACACGATACGGCTGCTTAATGTCATCCAACGCATGCAGTTGACACAGCTACCGGGCAAGAAGCTACCAGAACAGGTAGGCGGAAACGGATCTCTCTCGGAAGATCATAGGGCAACGAAACAAGCGAAACCGAAGGAAAACGAACTTCAAATGCACAAGGGGCAACGAAAAACATATTGTCCTGGCTAATATTCAAGGAATAAGACCAAACCAATCACTAAACAAAGTTTCGTACCTAAAAGGATTTATGGACGAAACCAGGGCGGACATCGCATGCCTCACAGAAACTCATCTTAAGGATTGCCAAGGAAATTGTGAAACCTGCGAACATTGTATTGATAAGAAAGAGATAAATATACAGGGTTTCAACCTACTAAGAGCGGATAGAACAGCGAGACGTAAAGGTGGCTGTGCTATATATGTACATGAAGGTCATATGACAGAGACGGTAATAAGTAAATTCAACACCTTTGTGAAACTCCTAACAGTGAAAATAGAAAAACTAAACGTGATACTGATAGTCATCTATAGACCTCCAAACACTCCAACCGAAAAATTCTCGGGGGCCATTGATGATATCAGAAACCTAATAAAGGCCATAAACCTTCCATCCCCCAATATAATGATTTGCGGAGACTAACTTCCATTTATAAAATACAAAAGGTGTAGGAATATATATAATATATATATATATATATATATATATATATATATATATACACCAGGACAATGGGGGCACCAGAGAAGACCAGGAGCAAGCAAAAATGTTGATGGCTCTCACAAATGAGTTTATGATGACACAGGAGATAACAGAAAATACCAGAAAAAATAACTACCTACATCTGGTATTCACGATTAAAACGAACTTGATTGCTGATATAAAAATAACCCCAACCATTATCTCAGACCACAACTTAATCGAGATATCAACAAATATGACGATAACATTAAAAGACAATACACACATTGAGGAAAGAAGCAAATTTGGGGCCTTGAACTTAAACTCCAAGACTATAAATTGGGAAGCAATCAGATCGCACATGGCCCAAATAGAGTGGAGAACAGTTTTAGAGAATAAAACAACTGAAGAAATGCTAACAACCTTGGGAGAAAAGACGCTGAGAATTTTAGAAAAAATATGCTCCGAAATCACAGCCAAAAGGAAAGAAGAGCTGGCTAGAGAGGCAAAAGAGAAGAATATTCCGCAAAAGAAAGAGAGTGGAGGCAGGCGAAGTTAGCCAACTGCGGAGATTATGCCAGGAAAGTAATACAAGAAAACCTGGAGGGTATCGATAGAGGGAAGAGGAAAAAGCGGTAGAAGCAATAAAGGAAAATCCATGCGAAAAGGAAAACCAAAACGCGCGCCGCGATTGGGCCCTTAAGGAAGAGAAATAATGAACTAACCGACGATCTAAAAGAAATATCTGAAACAATGAGAGCCCAGTATGAATCAGTTTTCAGTACCCCAAAAAGTGACAAAGCGATACCTGACATAGATGCATTCTTTAAAGAGAAATTGCAAGGAGAATGTATAACAGACATTGGTTTTACCCCAGAAGATGTAGCGAGAGCTATAGGACAAATGAAACCACATTCAACTGCAGGTCCGGACAATTGGAATGCATTATTGATTAAAAACTGTAAAAATGAAATAGCTACACCTTTATACTGGATATGGAGAAGATCCCTAGACACTGGGGAAATACCGAGCATCTTGAAAAGAGCAAACATTGTCCCTATATATAAAGGAGGGGACAAATCTCAAGCAAAGAACTATAGACCAGTGTCATTGACGTCCCACCTCACCAAAGTGTTTGAAAGAATAGTTAGAGAGAAAATTTACGATTTCTTAAAGACACGGGAAAGATTCAACGAGAATCATTACGGATTCCGATCAAGTAGATCATGCCTATCACAACTAATAGAGCACTACACCAATATCCTACATACACTGGAAGGCAATGACAACTACGATGTCATATACACAGATTTTGCTAAAGCTTTCGACAAATGTGATCATGGTATAATAGCACATAAAATGAAATATATGGGAATAACAGGCAAAGTGGGAAAATGGATCTACAACTTCCTCAGAGAACGTCTACAGGTCGTCAAAATTCAAGGTATATCATCATCAGAATAGGAAGTACGCATCTCAGTACCACATGGTACAGTACTGGCCCTACTCCTGTTTATTATCATGCTAACAGACATAGACAGTGGAGTAAACAGCAACAGTATAGTAGCATACTTTGCAGACGATACAAAGATCAGCAGAGGGACACGAACAAAATATACAAATGGTCAGAAGACAAAAACATGACATTTAACATCGAGAAATTTCAGCTCTTGAGATAAGGTAGAAATGAAGAACTTAAACAGGTTGCATATTATGCTCCAGATAGACAGGAAATTCAGAGAAGCAAGAAAGCGATCGATCTAGGGGTAATAATGACCGATGATGCGAAATTCGAAACACAAAATCAGATAGCTATAAATAAAGCAAAAAGAGTCGTGGGACAGGTACTAAGAACGTTCAAAAGAAGGGACAGGACAGTAATGATTCCACTGCTAAAACATTGATTATACCAAAACTTGAATATTGCTCAGTCTTGACGTCCCCATATAAAAAGGGGTCAAAGTTGAAGTGTTCAAGAGAAGACTAGATGCCTGGCTCAGGCGGTACCAGATGAGCTGAGTGTACCTGGCTATGTGAGGTGGAGAGCGCAAGAAAGCAAGTCACTCCTCCACCAAGCCAGACCTAGAGGCTGAACCACCAGCTTGACCTTCTTGTGAAGAGAGACCATCGCACAGAACAGCAACGAGGTTAACGAGGTTATATATCAGAAAGTGAGTGTGCATAATAGTATTATTTTATATTAAACATTTTTGAAATTTAAATCTTTGTCAATATTGTGTAACCAACATTTTCAATACCTAGTGTTTTGTTCCCGTGGTTCGAATCTCACGTAAAGCTGTAGGTCGCCTCCGTCATATGACCTTAGATGTTGCGAAAACGTTGCTAAGGACCCAAGGAAAGAGTTAAAAACTTACAGTTTTGGTTTACGCTCTAGCTATTGTGATCCAAACGATCTTGATCTAGCCTTAAAACGCTTCCAAAATGAACGTCCTCCAATATGGATGGAATTTCTTCAGCATTTGTTTTCCACCCGGAATGTATCAGATAGCAACAATCAGTTGATGCTGAAGTGACACTATCTGCCAGATGTTGTTTTACATCCTTCATAATGGTTTGGAGCCCACCCCATTGCATGTCGGATTTGCTCAAACTATACATAACCTGTCACAGTCTAAAGATCTTATTGAAATTGCAAACAAACGGAGCATTTGTGTAGGATATCAAGAAGTTCGCAAAATAAATTTTGCACTAGCAAAACGTACAATATCTTTATGTGGTTCACATAGAGTTCCAGTTCCTCCAGTATTTGATCAAAATTATCCAATTCAAGCAGCAATGGATAATTTTGACATCTTGGAATTGGTTCGACACACGATACGGTGCTATTTTTATTCCAAAATGCTCCATTGAGCTCTGCACCAACACAACAGCATACTAATAAGATCAGTGAAGCTCCAGAGTCAACCCTCCGGCTTGGCAAGTTACAAAGCGTTCTTCCTTGCCAAGAAATTATCTCGATTTGACCAAGACATGAACGAGGTACAATAAGTCAAGATTTCCAAGTCTCTGAATACAAGGCAAACGATCATTTACTAGAGACTGTTAATCTCGACCATTTCCTGTGGTTTGTGATGCGATACAAACATAGAACAACCACAATACAGTGCTCTTCAACTAACTCAAATACTGATAATGATGACTTTGTTCCAAGCTTTGTTGCTGTCAAAAGCCCTTTTGTAGGAGATAGCTTGAAGCCTACAACTATTGCTTTCACTCCCATACTGCCATACAAAGCAATTGAATTTGATACCATTTTTACAACAATGATTAACTTTCAGGACGTGCTTAAGCAGCAGAATAAGCCATACGGTGCACTGTGGTGTCATGAAGGAGTTTATGCTATTGCGAAGGAAATTCAGCTCCTGAAGAAAGATCTGTTCAGTAATTTGTTTATCGGATTGGGTGGATTCCATTTTGAGAAGATTGTACTTGCTTGTATTGGATCTTATCTTCATATATCGGGAATTGAATATGTTTTGGTTGAAAGCGAATGTTTCGGTCCAGACACAGTAAAATCCGTTATGAATGGCAATCATAATGTGAGAGCCAAGCAAGGATTATCTTTCGTGCACGAAGCAATAACAAGCATTATGTTCGATGGGTTTTTGAGTGTCGATGAACACCGTAATTTATATCAAGATGCTGCAACTAAAATTTCAATTATGATTGCAGAACAAGAGCAATGGGACGACTTTAAGTCTTCGATATATACTCTGTCTCAATCCTTTCAACAATATATAAAGCAGAGGTCTGATAGTAATGAAAACTTTCATTACTGGTATCATTTTACCAATAGATTGTATCCAATCATCAGATATTTAACCTACTCAATGCGGGCAGGTGATTGGTCACTATTTCTTTCTTCCATACAGAGATCAATCCCACTTTTCTTCGCCTACAATAGAACCAACTACGCCAGATGGGCACCAATCTTCTTTGAGGATTGTTTAAACCTTGAGGTACATTTTCCTGATCTCCACAAATAATTCCTTAGTGGTGGTTTTGTAGTGAGGAGAACGACACGACAATGTAGTGGAGTTCCAATGGACCAGGCACTTGAGCAACATTATAATAAGCCTGCAAAAGTGTCCGGAGGATTAATTGGCTTTACTCGGAGAAAGGAAGCAGTGGCACTGTGGAATATTATTAAACATGAGAAGGACTTATATTCTTCACAAATGAGAGGTTCCGGCCAGTTTGAAAATCGTGACGAGTATGATATTCATCATGAATACTCCAAGAGCCATGCCTTATCGAGCTCCAGTAATGTCCAAGCTATTCAACAGTACATTTACAAAGTTGGAAACACATTGAGCAAAACATTAGATGGCAAACCATTCAGAAACATTGCTACCGGTGAAGAGGATAAAGAGTCTTATACATATCACATTACTTGCCTGGATAGAGGAGATGTTGCTTACAGGAATTTCAAAACCGAACGGCTTGAGAAAAAACAGAAACTTTGTTTGCAGCAATTAAGAGGCCAAAACCCGCAACAGCGAGGAACACTTCCAGAAAACGAAAGGAATATGACATAAAAAAGAAACCATTGCAGCACTGAACTACATTGCATTTGCTCAGCTCAGGGAATTTCCATTGAATCAATTACTTTTCCATGAAATTACACCTCTTCCATTTTTCTTGTAGACAGTGATGGTTTTTTGAAGAAATCTAAGAAATCGGAATTGGGATCGGAACTTGAAAAGAAACTGAGTGAAGACCTCCCATTGTTGTTAGAAGGGAATGATGCAATGATCATAGATTTTATGGCTCAAGTAAGGAAATTCCCGGTGAAAAAAGCAATGTTGAAAACATTTGGTGAATTTGCACAATCACTTTTAAATATGTTTTTGAGTATGGGATCCAAGTCAACCACAATTCATATCTTATTTGAAAATTACGAGGCTTCAAGCATCAAGACTGGAGAACGGATGAGACGATCAATTGCGCATTCGAAAATACAAATTTCCATAACATCACCTGAGCAGAGGCTTCCAATTGACTTCAACAAGTATTGGAGTTCCACAGATAACAAGGCAAACTTCAAAAAAAAATTTGGCGGCTTTTTCATGGAAAACTACCATGGAGATAAAGTAATTGTACTGGGAGGTGGCACTCTTGAAAAACCAGAAGTTTGTGTCAAATTCCAAAATGGGAAGGTCTGCGAAATTCCTGAGCTTTGTTCTTCACAAGAAGAAGCAGATGACAAAGTGATGTTACATGTAAACTATGTGGTGGATAAAGCAATGTCTGGTGGTGGAGCTACAGTTTCAGTAGCTACCAGTGATACTGCTATCTTTCTGTGCCTCATCTACCATTTAACAAAATGGATTGAGCATGGCCTGAAGGAATTATGGTTTGTTAAAGGCTCTGGAACAAGTCGCAAAATCATTCCTCTGCATGGCCTGCATCAAAAGCTTGAAAACGATTTGATCCAAGTTTTTCCTGCCTTGCATGCTTTAACTGGCTGTGACAGTGTCAGTAAAGTAGGCACAAAATCTAGTGCACTGAAGCAGTCAAACTACTTTGATGAAATTAAGGACTTTCGCAAGGAACCACTTACAGAGGAAATAATCGAAGGTGCCGAAAACTTCCTGGTTCATTGCATCAAACCCAAGTCAAAATCCATATCATTTGATTAACTAAGATCTGAGCAATACTACAAAACTGGGGAAAAAATCGATTTTACTCAGCTTCCTTGCTCTTCAAAAAGTATTAGACTGCATATTAAACGGGCATATCTTCAGTGCAAACTTTGGCTTGACTCTCCATATGGCTCCATATCTGAAAATTTAAATCCACTTGACCATGGTTACGTAAGGTCAAAATGCCCTTGCACTGCGTCATCCATACCATGCTGCTCATTCTGCAAGTGCAATCAAAGAACGTGCCAAAATCCTAACTCCTGAATTTCAGCAGGTAACTGAATAAAATTACAGATGAACAAATCCGTACATTTTACTTCTGTTTCATTTTCATGGTGTCGGAAGATGATACCACAAAAGCCATAGTACTTTTATTTGTAAATAATGTTTCAATAAAAGTCTCAAATAAACAAAAAAATTAAAAAAAATGGGGCCTCATCATTAAATGAGGTCGTTCCCACTCAGTTAGCTATAACTTAGCCCATTGCCGTGGTGCTGCACCGGGAAGATGCACCTGAGTCACGGTAACACTCTTTCTCAATCACATAAGCGGCCTTGACAGTTTTTATCATTTTTGCCAAACTCTTTGCCACTTTTGCAAGATTTTCAGTCAACTTCATCATCAGAAATAATACATGATCTTATCTCACAGTCTTTTACAACATGCAAACCTAAGAGTTTTATAAAATTAGCACTATTTTTTATATTTTTTTCTATTTTTTCAAATATTCTACAACCATTTTTAATCATTGTAACCCAAAATTTAGACATTTGTACATGTTTTTGTGTTAGGAAATTTTAGTAGCGCTATTAATATCTAATTTCTTGACTATTTAGTTCGATAAGATTGGTTAGAGCTAGTTTATGCACCAAAATAGCCAAAAATTTCATTTTTGCAATTTTTTGACAATATTTACTTGATTTTTTACTATTTTTTGCTGTTATTTTTTGACATTTTTGTCAGTTTTCTTGGTTCAGGCAGCAGTATGTTACAAACACAGATTCTCAAACAAACAATTGCCCTTAAAAAAATTTTCAACTCAAGAATATGACAAAAATACGAAAAACTGATAAAATTTTACCATTTTGGCCAATTTTTTGCCATTTTGACCACCTTCGCACCAATTTGGTGCGATGGCATAGAAAAATTCGGATTCTACGCCCCAAAATTAGTCGAGATCAGTCGTCAAAACCTCTGCACCCAGAAATTTATACGAACTCTAGGCCAGATCCTGTACTATGTCTACTTGAAACAAGATTGCATTGCATTGCGTTGCATTTGAGGAACATCACAATGATGTAATCGAGACCATCATGCCCGAGACCGAGAACGAGACCGAAGCACCCGAGACCTAGACCAGAAAAAAAAAGTCTTGAAACTGGCCTCGAGTCCTACATCACTGGTGTAGATTAGATTAGTAGTTTAGTATTCATGCTATCATTTATTTTCCGCTATCTTCTAATGCCTAACTGAGTACATAAGATAAGTGAACGCATGGTGTGAATGAACTCTGAAGCTATTTTTTTCATTATACTTTTCCTACTTTCCTATAAAGCTTCTTTCACCACTATTTTCCGTCAGCAGTGGCTGGCGGAGGAGTGAGAGAGCCTTCTTTGTTCTATACTTTACTATTATTACTATTCCTGTGTGAAAGTTTTACACGTCTATAAATGTAAGCATCTTATAAATTTTCAGTGATTTTTTTTTTCATTGCTATTTCTAATTTTTCTACTTCCTTCTTGGGCTATCCTAGAGTGGATCTTAGGGTCTTTGTTAGCCTGTAACTCTCTAACTCTCCAACTCTATTACGAGTTCCTTAAATCTATATTTAAAGAATGATTGTGGTGGTTTAATTTTCTTCGTAACAACTATAAGGTCATATGACGGAGGGGAACTTGCAATTAACATACTCTTCTTTCAGATCTTTTTTATATCTCTATTCTAGGGGAATGTCGAAATATGTAAATGAACGCAAATAAAATATTTAAATTTATAAAGTATTATTTTCATCCTTGTTTTGAACATGTTTAGATTTCTGGTTTTGTGGGAAAGTGGGCCTGGAGAGATATTTAGAAGGGTGTTTAGAAGTAAAACATAGTTTTACATTGATAATCATCTATTAAAAAGGGTGTAAACACCGTAGATTTTGAACATTATTATATTTTTTTATGAATGTGAAAAAAGTGGAGGTGAGAGAAATGTTTAGAAAAGTGTTTTTCCTTTAAACGCGGTTTTTATATCAGTCCTCGTGCGACAGAATATGGTATTATATTCATTTCAGATATTGAGACTAGCAGTACTGTATTTTTTGGCATTCAACGATATGATGTCTTATATTTTATATTGGATAAAGAAAAGAAAAATCCTTTAAAAAAATGCATGTATAAATAGATTATGTAGTGTAGAGTTATATCGACATTCTCATAACCTAACTTAACGGAACCTAAGTCTAACATAACCTAACTTAATCTAACCCTAAAAAACTTAGATAAAATGTCACGTCGACGATAAGTCGTCAGCCCGGTTTGTAAGGCATCTATAGAAAATAATTAGAGAACTTTAAATACTCGAACAATCGAACTTGTTAACAAGGATAAAACAAGTTTTAAATGAATCTAATTGGAGATATATGTAATATCCGGCTATGAAGTCTGTCTCGGATTGGAGATGGAAATACAAACTGAAAATTTTATTTACTGTGGTAGATTTACTTACTTGTTTACTATAGAGTGCATCACTAATTAATATGATTTACTACACCACAAAGACTTTCCAT
Organism: Bathynomus jamesi; assembly: GCA_023014485.1. Lineage (NCBI taxonomy): Eukaryota > Metazoa > Arthropoda > Malacostraca > Isopoda > Cirolanidae > Bathynomus > Bathynomus jamesi. The sequence continues at coordinate 918,242 of JAJOZX010000790.1, forward strand.
TATTATCATGAATGTGTAGAATGGTCATATACGTGAATTGTATACATATACGGCAAATGTGAATTCTAAATAGAATGAATTTGTTTCAAACAAATTATGTACCGAAAAGGGAGTATGAAAGTAGGAAGGTTATTCCAGAGAGAGAGGGAGCCATCCGTGATATTGCCTTTCTAGCAACGTTAGATTGCTGCAAGCCCATTTGCAGATTTCCATCATTCCCAACATTCCTTTTCCGATGATGCTATTGGCTTCATGGAAAGTGTATAACTCTCGATTAAAGTTTTGTGCGCAACTTTGTATATGCAAATGCGCAGATGTTCGCTCTGTTTTCTACTTTCTCTAAAACGAGTCATGATAAATATGCTTTTAAAATTCCCCCATACTACTGTTACTGCAAATTTTTACCCTTTCTAAATTTTACTTAAACATGAGGAACATTGAATTCAATGATGGAATGATGCATCCTGCGTAAGTATTAATTATATTTCACTAAATTTTGGTTAAAAATTGTTAAAAATTTGAATCGGATGTTAATTTTTCTTTTTGTAAAGTGGAGCGAGTGAACCCCAACAGAAATTACTTTTCTTATATTTTTTTATGCAGGAAGGAGGGGACAAGGGAAAACGCCCGTAAAACGCCCGTAAAACGCCCTCCCATAGAAAGAGAAGAGAGCCAAAATACAAAAAAAATGTTATTCTTAATCCATTTTATTTAATTTTGAAAAGACTGTCGTGTGTACGATGCATGTACGTGTAGTGAGAAATAGAGAGAGAAGTGTGTGTTTGAAAGCATGCTGGACTACTTACAGGGTAGACGAGACAAGGAAAAAGAGGACAGTGACAGGAGAAACTAAAGAGTACAGTGACAGGAGAAACGGGAGTTCCAGTTCTGTCTCCTGCCTAACGTTACCCCAAGGGGTACTTCCCTGGTCGATTGGTATCCACAATTTCTTCCTCCAACTATCCTCTATCTTAATTTAGGCAACGCCCATACAGCAAAATAGATAAATGATTACAATTTCACTAAATTATGTAGAATACACTAAAAGTAGGGCCAGTAAAGACACTGTCTAGAGACACGGTCATATTTTTTCCCAAAGTTAATCGTATAGTGGTTTTATAAATAAAACTTGCTCTCTATTTCTACAGAACATGTATATTTTATATGCTTTAGAATTAAGATATGAATTATATAATTTGTTAAGAATCAAACGGCTTGGGGTGCCGGGAGAGAATGAAATTGCAAAGCTATGGAAAAAACACTACTCAAACATTCATAACAGTGTGAGTGGGGATAATCTTAAGATAGATTGCAGCGAAACGCCTGTGGGAGGGACAAGAGAAGAAACTTTGATATCAGTTCCTGAAGTAAGGAGGTTAATTAAAGAGTTAAAGACTGGTTCTGCGTCAGGAGTAGATGACCTATCGAATGAGCACTTAAAATATGCCAATGACGTGGTATGTCTGCATATACCATTGCTCTTATCAGCCATGCTTGCTCATAGTTACAGTGTATCCGTGCAGAGTTCATAAGGGTATATATCTTGCCCCTGGTCAAAAATAAGTATGGAGACATTCGGTCCAGCAATAATTACAGGTCTATGGCTGTCGCTTCCTGCTTCTCGAAACTACTAGAAAAACTCTTGTTACTCCGATTAAATGATTACCTACGAACATCTCGTAATCAGTTTGGTTTTAAAAGGTCCCACTCAACTGACCTGTGTATCTATGTACTTAAGGAAATAATATCTAAATACACTGACAGTAATTCAACTATTTATAGCTGTTTCCTAGATATAAGTAAGGCATATGATAGAGTAAACCACAATATTTTATTTAAAAAACTAAAAGAAAGGAAGGTTCCCATGTACATATTAAATTTATTGAAATTTTGGTATTCCCACCAATCTTTTACCAGTAGGTTGGGAATGTACTGTACTATCCGAATATTTTGGCTCCTCTTGCGGGATGATATAAGGCTCCTTGCTCTCTCCTATGCTGTTTAATGTTTATAGTGAGACATTCGGTCCAGCAATAATTACAGGTCTATGGCTGTCGCTTCCTGCTTCTCGAAACTACTAGAAAAACTCTTGTTACTCCGATTAAATGATTACCTACGGACATGGTGTTAATAAGTCCTTCTGATAAAAGTCTGGATTGGCTACTAAAAGTCTGCGAAGTGTATTCGAAGAAACATGATATTCCTTTTAATGTTACAGAAACTAAGGTTATGCAATTTCATCCTAAAAGCTGTAATCAGCCAGCTGATATTAGGTTTAAAATGAGAGGTGAAATAATTGAGGAAGTACAAGAGTTTAAGTATTTGGGTCAAACTATCATTAGCTCCTTGAGTGATGACTCAGATATAAGAAAACAATCTCGTAGCCTTTGTGCTAAAGCGAATATGACTATAAGGAACTTCCGGTTCTGTACAATTGAAACTAAAGACATTCTCATACTTTCTGCAGTATTATATACGGACAGCAACACTGGGCGAATTATGAAAAAAGGTTCTGGCAGGACCCTAAATTTGCTGTACAACAGGTCTTTTAGACTCTTACGTAAATTACCCCCCCCGAGATGCTCAGCTTCGCAAATGTTTGCTACCCGCAATGTCCCGAGCTTCCCGGAGGTAACAAGACGTGCTCAATACAGTCTAATGCAAAGAATTAAAAATATCAACCAACCTGATTATCCAAGCTATCCATGAGTCGTCGTTTGTCCTCTAAGGCGGCGGCGCCAGTGTTTCCCAACCGGGGGCCATATGGCTCCCTGGGGGCCATGGCACATTTGAAGGGGGCCAGAGGAAAATGTTATTTTGTAAAATAGAGTTAATTCTGCATATTACCTACTGAAAATAATGCTTATGGGGGCCACAGGAAAAAATAAGGTTCCTAAGGGGGCCATAAGCCAAAACCGGTTGGGAACCACTGCCCGGGCGGTCTAAGCTATGGAATTCTTGGTACTAAAACGTCTGTCTGTAGCTCTACCTAACCTCGACATTACTGTATTATTTCTAATCGGTTGTATATATTTCTATCCTTAGTATGTGAACTGTCATTGTATTATTAATATTTGTCACATGGATTTTAGTCTACCAATAAAACTTTTCATTTTCATTTTCATTTTCACATATATATGAGCGGCAGAAAACCACAATAACCGAAGTTGATTTTAATACGAAGAGTGAAGTAAAGCGTGCGACGCAAGTACAAACCCTTCTTGGGGTTACACGCTTTACTTCATTTTTCGTATTATTATTATTATTATATATATATATATATATATATAATATATATATATACACACACTAGGGGCACTCAATATGTTTTGCCCCACCCCCTTTTTTAGCTAAATAATAGGCAATGGGGCTGAAATATCTTTTGGGCCGTAAGTTTGAACTTTCTGCGCTTCACATAACCGGATTTTTCCAGTTTGAACCTCCCCTCCTTCTATAAAACCGCTTTTAAACGCCCTTGTATAAAACCGATGGTTAACGTAGCTTCGAAAATGGCGTCTGACAGTGATGTGCGTCGTAAACAGAGAGCTGTTATCGAGTTCTTAACTGCAGAGAAGGAAACAGTTGGAAATTTTCACAAGCGTCTGCAAAACATTTACGGAGATGCTGTTGTTGATCGAAGCACATTTGAACGCTGGTCTAAACGTGTGAGATCATCGGAGAAGAGGGAGAGCCAGCCTCGATGATGAGCCGCGCAGCGGTCGTCCGGCATCAACTGTAACTTCTCACATTGTGCAACGTGCTAACAGCATCATTCGATCAAATCGGTGCGTCACATACAAGGAGCTATCACTGAAGCTAGGAATTAGTGAAGGAAGTGTGAATACGGTAATTCAGCAACTGGGATACTCAAAAGTGTTTCACGGTTTGTTCCTCGCCAACTGACTCAAGATCACAAAGCCTAAAGAAAAGAAATTACTTCTGAGTCGTTGGTTCGATACGAGAAAGAAGGGGATGACTTCCTTTCACGAACTGTGACGGGATGAGACTTGGGTACACCACTTTGAACCTGAAACAAAACGCCAATCCATGGAGTGGCATCACGCAGACTCACCACGCAAGAAAAAGTTCAAAATGGCTACTTCTGCAGGAAACGTTATGACCACCATCTTCTGGGACATGAAAGGGGTGATTCTGGTGAACATTATGAAGAAAGGACAAACAATCAACTCAGAGGCATACAGTATATTGCTACCCTACAGAGACTCCAGATACGTATAAAGCGAGTTCGACCGGAGAGAAAAGTGGAAGACGTCCTTCTTTTGCACGATAACGCAAGACCACACAACAGTTTTCAAACAAGAGAGGCCATCACAAAAATGCGCTTCACTGTTACCCCACCCTCCATACAGCCCGGATCTGGCACCTTCAGACTTCCATTTGTTTGGGCCAATGGAGGATACTATGCGTGGAAGAAAGTTTCAGAGTGACGATGAGGTTGTTGAAGAGGTTAAGAGGTGGCTCCAGCGGAACCCAGCGGACTTTTACAGCAAGGAATACAAGCCCTTGTTTCGAGGTGGAGAAAAGCCGTAGATAAGGATGGAGACTATGTGGAAAAATAAAGACGCAAAAAACGTATGTAACTACTTGTGTACAAAATTTTTGGAACTTACAAGGAAACTTGGAAAGAAAAAAAAAGTGGGGCAGAATATATTGAGTGGCCTTCGTGTGTGTGTGTGTGTGTGTGTGTGTGTGTGTGTGTGTGTATATATATGTGTGTGTGTGTGTGTGTGTGTATACAGTATATATATATATATATGTGTGTGTGTGTGTGTATATACACAGTGTATATATATATATATATATATATAATATAATATATATATATATATAATATCATGTATGAACACTCATGAATTTACATAATACAAAATTACCTCCACCAGATTCGAACCCAGCCGGGTTAATTTTGCAAATACACACACACACAGACACACATCCCGCAAACGAGGCAGGATGCTGCAGTAGGGCGGGTCGTACTCAGGTGACAACATGAATCTGAAGGAAATCCTACCATCAGGGGTGTCTAAATTATGTGTTTTTACATAGGGAATTCAAATATGAGCTTATTTTTTGGATATGATAACTCTAACCTACATCATTTTGTATTTCTAAATTGCCAATTTTACCCTTTTGAACCCCTTTATAATATATTAAAAGATATAAGGTAAATCATTTATATTGACAAGGCCAAATCAACTTTACATATATTTATTAATAGGTGAACTGCATGTATATCACTGGATATAATTACAAAGATCATTCTCCTGACATCTTGAACTTTGCCAGGTTGCACAAATCCTGCTTTGACTCAGACTTGGACATCAGCTTCCTGCTGGTCTCCTGAGCCCTGAGCCCTCCATCCCTCTTTTCCTGTGAGAAGTACTTAGCAGAAGCCTCAGTCACCATTTTAACAACCCTCTCAATGCTTTGTGTGTGGCAAGGCCAGTTGCGCACCTCCATGGGGGTGTTGATGAAGTTTTTCACCTCTGAGGTGCTTAGAGAGCAGGTGAGAGGTGGCTCTGACACACCTTCTGACCAGCTGATCAAGTCACCGATGCTGGAAGCATCACAATTGATGTCAGGTGTCCTTCTGCTCCTAACAGAGGAGTCCCCCAACTGAGTGTCCGGGTCCGAAGCTGCTGGCTCAGGGTCAGTTTGAGGGAAGAGCTCAACTTCAGGAACAAACTCATCTTCATCACCACTTCTCTCCAATTCCAGATCCTCATCACCATCTGCCAAAAATCTCTTAACATCCTTCCTGGCTGCCTTCTCTGCTACTGCAGCACTTTCCTCCTTGCTCCTTCTCCTTTTCTCTGCCTTCCTTTCCATCCACTGCCTTTTCAATGTCCTCACCTGTCTCTTGTGCTCTGGTAGATCAGGACCCCCTATTTGGTGGGGTCCCTTACTTCCAACCTTCTCTTTCTGTCCCTTGATGTATGCAAGATCTTTCACAGGAATCTTTTTCTCTCTGCTGCAGGAACAGTTAATGTGGGCTTGGATAACACAGCCCTCACAGCCTCCCCCCTCACAACTGGTAATCTGACACTTGCAAGTCAAAATATCAAAGAACTTGTCTAACTTGACAATGAACCTCTCTTTGGCATCAAGTTTGCCCTTCCCAAGAGAAAACTTCACTGCCTGATTCCAGACCTCCTTGAGCTTGGACATGATGGTCACTTTTTCATTGATAACAGGTGGCTTGAAAAGAGCATTAGCTTTGCTCCACTGACAAATCAGACCAGGGTAGATGTCACTCACCAGCTTGTCCACTGGGTAGTTCCTCCTGTCATCTTCACTTTGCTTCCTCAAGTAGATGCCATACCTCAGGATATCCCTCACAGTTGGCAGTTCAGACACCAACAGCTCCCGGCCAGTGCCAACAAGATTACTCAGATGAGAACTTGATTTCGTCCTTGTTCTGACTTGAGCCATTTTCTGAATGAGTTCACACTGAAATAAAAACAATAATACAACAGTTAAGTATCCACTACAGACAGGTATTAACTCTTTTTAGCGCAAAATTCTTGGTTAAAGAAAGAGCTGAAATGGGCAATAACAAATTTATCTGCAAATGCTAAACACATTATGCTTTTTTGGTTTCAAAATGTTATAAAATGCTAATTTATCTGTTGTCTGTAATGCAAATAATTTGTTCATGTACTCTAAAAAAACTAAAGAAACACATCCTAAAAATATTCTTTAGAACATTGAAATAGGCCTCATACTGCTCAGTTGTACTAAAAATGAACCACCTAATTTTAGCTCAAATCAAAGTTGTTAATTAAATTTTGCTCAATGTATCACTATAATATGCGTAGAAATAGCTTTTTCTAAAATATAACAGAATAATACTCACATGTGAACAGTAACAAAAAAAATATCAGTAGATAATCACTAAATCTATCCCCTCACTGCAAGCCGAGGTGGTAAAATAGCTTCATAAATCATGAGTCACTTCAAATATTTCACAAAACGTTTTAGAATGTTCTGAAACGTTACATTCTAGCCTCTGAGAAAGGTGGCTCAGAAAATGGCCTTATGCGCGCCAGAAAACCGTCAAAATATTTCATATACCAAACTGTATGATAATTACAATTAAGTGGAATGGCACACCTTTTTATTTGAGTATTTAAATATTATTATTATTATATGAATTACATTATATGTGTTTATATGAATTAGTTAGAACAATGCTCTATGAGAGATAACGTGAGCAGCCATGATAGAAAACGTGAGAAGACATATTCTGGGGTAACTACAATAGTAAAATAATCAGCAATTTAATAATAATCAACTGCAAAATGATGTAGGTTAGGGTTATCAGAATTAAATATTTTCTTCAGAATTGTGTTCTATACACCAAAATATGTCATTTGAACACCCCTCTCCATTGATTTAAAAAAAATGCATAGTATGACCCGCCCTAATGCTGCAGAGGGGTCGATCCTGAATCGTCGTTCAAACCCTCATGAAGCATAAAGCATGAAGCGACATGTATATATATAATAATGTTCATGGAATTTTACTGTTTTAGTTATAGTTATGTAAATATATACGTTAAATTTGAAGGGCAATTTCTTTTTCGTTTTTGTGGAGAGGAAAACTTTCTTTTTAATACTTTACCTTGACTATATTGTACAAAATGAAAGAATGCGCCGTGTCATTTTCTAACATTAGAGAAATTTGTTTCTATGGTACAAAAATAAAAACCTACACGAGAAAAATTTACTAAATTAAATACATTTTGGTACTGAACCCCGGGGGCCCTCAACAGTTCGAGTGAATCATGTATCAGTAAAGGAACCCGCAATATTGCCCGAAACCCACTTACGGTTTCCATCTTTTATGGCATCGATGTTTTGTAATCACCTGATAAGGGGCCCAGTTTTAAAGGTCGAAACCACATAATTTCAATAAATACAGGGTAATTTAATAAAATGTTACCACTAATAGCTTGTTACATACAGTTTCTAGAACACCTTTTCGGATCACCCTGTATTTCTCGTTCGGGCCTTTTCTTGTACTGATATCAGCATTGTGTTACTGCTATATTTATGAAATAGGCTGGTTTATCTAGATTCAGAGTGATATTATCTTATAAAATTTCTACTGTATTTTTTTTAACACAGGATCATCCCCCAAGTGTAAACCTTTTTTTTTTTTTAAGTTTCATCTCAGTTTCCAAAGAATTCATAGCAAAACAAAGTTTAATTTTCGTAAAGTAAAATGAATGTTTTTAGAACGCCAAAATGATTGTAAAATTAAAAACTTATTAAGAATATTGCTGATCTAATTTACATAAATTTAAAGCCTATCCTCTGCTGCATCAAAGTTAGCGAAATTGTAACTGAAATGGGAAAAGAATTCCTTAAAGGAATATTTTTTTAAACATATCAAAGGAAAATTCACATACTATGCGAGGTAACCTTTCATTGGTATGTGAAGTCAATTGTAATTCTTTTAAAGTCATTCCTTTGCTACGTTGTCCATTTCATGTTGAACTATACTGCATACTGCACTAATCTCAAAGATGTGTGTGTGTGTGTGTGTGTGTGTGTTGCGCGCGCGCGCGTTACAAGCTCACAGGGAAACGAAAAAGCAATTTTAAGGTCTTTTCTATATTTAAATACCTCGTTAAGAACGTGTTTAAATACAGAAAAAACATTGAAATCGCTTTTTACTTTCTTCTGTGGATGTATAACGTTTATTAATTTCACGTGTTAAATATGAAATTCATGCCATATATACTTACTTCACTTACTTCTGATACTTTTCATGCCTTCAAACAACTGTTAAGGGTTGACCTGCACTGAAACTAGAATTTTTCTAGAAATTATGAACGGTCAGTCATCGGGCTCTCCTGATGATTAATTTGTCTTCAAAATGATGAACAGTAACTCATAAACATTAGTCCTGATGATTCAGATTTCATGATTTTCATATATATATATATATATATTTAGGATAAAAACGAAGACGTAGAGCAAGAAAGTCATTATATTTGGCTGCAGCCGACGTTTCGGGCAACTCTACCCATTTTCAAGGCCTAATAAATAAAAAGCTAAAATTAATGCATGACAAAAAAAAATATACGAATGTCAAAAACAAACTAATTCATAGCACAGAATAAAACCACTTAAAGAATAAAAATTAAAAAGCGTAAAACAAGCATAAGCCAAAAACAAAAATTAAAAATTATATACATGACAAATAACATGATAAAAGTAAAACTTTAAAACTAAAAACATTCAAACAAATTAGTTAAAAACTTCACTAATAAAAAGTTAAATGACAAAACGCAAAAGTGCACGAAACATACCATGCTCACTTGACATCCTCAAACAACTGAGGCGAAAAGGAAACAAGGTCAAGGGGAAAAACAGAAAAATTTAGTTGGTAGGCATTCTAATTAATATAAAGGGGGTAACAGCTAGAATCAATATTTAAGCTGGAGTTCAGAAATTTAATGCACAAAGATTCATAAATACGGAGAGAGGACGGACATTTTAATGATTTAAGAATTTTAAAGTTATTAACGGAAATATCAACTTTACACTTAACAGAATGATTTCTAATGGCAGACTGTTCCTTTTTAGATAAAACTTTTCCTGTCCTATGGCTAATACCCATATGGGAGCAAAATCTTGCCTGCAAAGAACGAACTGTGCTGCCAACGTAGTTCCCCTGGGAACACCCAGGGCAGGTAAACAAATAAACGACAGAACAGTTCATCGCAGGGGGGATTTTGTCCTTACAACGGAAAAAACATTCAAGGGTATTATTATTCACAAAAGCAACCTTAAAATCAGTGTGAAAATAAAATTTCCTCACCACACTCAACAATTGCTTTTTCACAAAAGTGTTAAATTGGTAGAGATCAGGTAAAACAAGATATTTACAATTCTTAGGAACATCATACGTTGGGATAAGTTTGGGGGAATAAACATTATTAAGTAATTTACCAATAATACCTTGTACAAGAACCCGTGGAAAACCATTTTTAAAGAAAAAATCAGTAAGGAATTCAAACTCATTATGAAGCAGAGCAAAGTTTGAGCAAATATTATAAGCTCTATGCACTAAAGTGCGAATCGAACTTAGTTTGTAATTAAAATCGCAAAAACTATAAAAATTAAAACCTAAACCCGTAAAAGTAGGCTTCCGGTATGTAGAAGTTAAAACAGTTGAGCCTGATTTGGAAACCAAAACATCAAGGAAAGGAATAGAACCTTGAACTTCCTTTACGCAGGAAAAGGAAGTTCAAGGTTCTATTCCTTTCCTTGATGTTTTGGTTTCCAAATCAGGCTCAACTGTTTTAACTTCTACATACCGGAAGCCTACTTTTACGGGTTTAGGTTTTAATTTTTATAGTTTTTGCGATTTTAATTACAAACTAAGTTCGATTCGCACTTTAGTGCATAGAGCTTATAATATTTGCTCAAACTTTGCTCTGCTTCATAATGAGTTTGAATTCCTTACTGATTTTTTCTTAAAAATGGTTTTCCACGGGTTCTTGTACAAGGTATTATTGGTAAATTACTTAATAATGTTTATTCCCCCAAACTTATCCCAACGTATGATGTTCCTAAGAATTGTAAATATCTTGTTTTACCTGATCTCTACCAATTTAACACTTTTGTGAAAAAGCAATTGTTGAGTGTGGTGAGGAAATTTTATTTTCACACTGATTTTAAGGTTGCTTTTGTGAATAATAATACCCTTGAATGTTTTTTCCGTTGTAAGGACAAAATCCCCCCTGCGATGAACTGTTCTGTCGTTTATTTGTTTACCTGCCCTGGGTGTTCCCAGGGGAACTACGTTGGCAGCACAGTTCGTTCTTTGCAGGCAAGATTTTGCTCCCATATGGGTATTAGCCATAGGACAGGAAAAGTTTTATCTAAAAAGGAACAGTCTGCCATTAGAAATCATTCTGTTAAGTGTAAAGTTGATATTTCCGTTAATAACTTTAAAATTCTTAAATCATTAAAATGTCCGTCCTCTCTCCGTATTTATGAATCTTTGTGCATTAAATTTCTGAACTCCAGCTTAAATATTGATTCTAGCTGTTACCCCCTTTATATTAATTAGAATGCCTACCAACTAAATTTTTCTGTTTTTCCCCTTGACCCTGTTTCCTTTTCGCCTCAGTTGTTTGAGGATGTCAAGTGAGCATGGTATGTTTCGTGCACTTTTGCGTTTTTTCATTTAACTTTTTATTAGTGAAGTTTTTAACTAATTTGTTTGAATGTTTTTAGTTTTAAAGTTTTACTTTTATCATGTTATTTGTCATGTATATAATTTTTAATTTTTGTTTTTGGCTTATGCTTGTTTTACGCTTTTTAATTTTTATTCTTTAAGTGGTTTTATTCTGTGCTATGAATTAGTTTGTTTTTGACATTCGTATATTTTTTTTTGTCATGCATTAATTTTAGCTTTTTATTTATTAGGCCTTGAAAATGGGTAGAGTTGCCCGAAACGTCGGCTGCAGCCAAATATAATGACTTTCTTGCTCTACGTCTTCGTTTTTATCCTAAATGTAAAATTACGTCTCCTTAGGAGGGATCCTATTCATATATATATATATATATATATATATATATATATATATATATATATATATATATATATATATATACACACGATAGAAACGCTTTCTTTGAAGAACTACAAGGGGAAAAGTATAACGGACTTTGATTTTACGACAAATGATATTACACAAGCTATAGGGAAACTAAAAGCACACTCAGCAACAGGATCGGACAAATGGAATGCCACATTGATCAAAAACTGCAGGAATGTAATCGCTGAGCCGCTATATTGGATATGGAGACGATCATTAGACACGGGAGAAATACCGGGCATCCTGAAGAGCACGAACATAGTCCCAATATATAAAGGAGGAGATCGATCCGAGGCCAAAAACTATAAGCCAGTGTCGCTTACATCTTATCTGACTAAAATATTTTAAAGAATAGTTAGACAGAAAATCTATGGCCTTTTGGAAACTCAGAAAAAATTAAATGATAACCAACATGGGTTTCGGTCAGGCAGATCATGCCTATCACAACTAATGGAACACTACAACAACATTATTGATGCACTGGAAAGTAATGAAAACTATGATGTAATATACACAGACTTTGCCAAAGCGTTCGACAAGTGTCACCATGGAATCATAATACATAAACTGAAGTACAAGGTGTTCGGAAAGTCACTGTGCACTTATATAATTAATGTTAATTAATGAAGAACTGAAAAAGGTGTTTCAAAATAAAATAAGACGGGTCCAGGCCTGTATTGCTGTTAAAGGACATCACTTTCAACACCTTTTATAAGTTCTGATGGTCCCATCCATAACCTCTATCATATATGCAATGTTATACTATTGTATGCTATTAAATAAATATAAATGCACAGTGACTTTCCGAACATCCTGTATATGGGAATAACAGGAAAAGTAGGGAAATGGACATATAATTTCCTTAGTGAGGGCAGCAAGTCGTTACAGTACAAGCAGTATCTTCATCAGAATCAGAGGTCCTCAGTTCAGTACCACAAGGAACAGTATTAGCTCCACTACTCTTCATAATCATGCTAACTGACATAGATGAGGACGTTACCAGAGACAGCACAGTAACATCCTTTGCGGATGACACAAAGATCAGTAGAAAAATAAGAAACCCAGAAGATATAGGATCTCTACAAACAGACATGAACAGAATCTACAAGTGGATGGAAGACAACAATATGAAGTTTCACACTGAGAAATTTCAGCTGTTACGTTACGGAAAAAGAGAAGACTTGAAATCCATGGAATATTATACCCCAAATGGACAGGAATTTCAGAGAAATTCTAAAACAAAAGATTTAGGGATTGTAATGACTGATGATGCGAAATTTGAAACACAAAATAAGATAGCAGTAAACAGAGCAAAGAGAGTAACTGGGCAGATACTGAGAACCTTTAAACGAAGGGATAGGAATATAATGATTCCTCTACTGAAAACACGGATCATACCCAAATTGGAATAATGCTCGGTCCTAACATGCCCATATAAAAAAGAAGACATTAGACAACTAGAAGAGATTCAGAGAAGCTTCACAGCCAAGATCAACGGGTGCAAAGAACTAAACTACTGGGAAAGTTACGCAAATTAAACCTATATTCACTGGAAAGGAGGAGAGAGAGATACACCATTATTTACACTTGGAAAATAATGGAGAAACTAGTCCATAATCTTACTCTGAACCCTGTAACTCCCCAAACAACAGTGGAAAGTAGAAAAGGAAGACTGTGTCGTGTTCCGAAATTAAAGGCTAGACAGGGAACATCCTTAACCCTGAAAGAAAAATTTTGTTGTGAGACAACCAAAACTGTTTAATCAGCTGCCCAAAGACCTAAGAAACATAAGTGGTGTTGCAGTGGACATCTTGAAAAGAAGATTAGACGCCTGGCTCAGAACAATCCCCGATGAGCCGGGCATACCTGGCTATGTCAGGTGGAGAGTACAAGAAACCAACTCACTACTTCAACAGGCCAACAAGCTTGACCTTCGTGAAATGAGGAATCATCGCGCGGAACATTTGAAAGGTTGAAAGGTATGCATTTTTATTTGCACGTTACTTTATAATGGATATATTTTGTTATTGGGGTTTCTTCCTCAGAAAGGTAACAGATTATACTATTTATTTCGCATATACGTATACATTTCTAATCTTTCATTACTTAATAGCTAATAAATATTTTATATTAAAATCATTCTTTCACCTAAACGTTTAGGAGCCATTGTTTATCATACACTGACTATTAATGTACACGTGGCTGCGAGTAGAAGTCTGTAGTAGGCGGAGCTTAAACATCATCTAATCACGTGGATAAAGTTGGTTGGTTGACTTACAGTATTATTAAAGTTTGTTGGTTAGTTGACTACGTTCAGTACTGCTTTATACAATTCCGGTTAATTGACGTTCCGGATAGTTGACGTCCGGATAATTGACGCTCTACTGTATATATAAATATGTTTATGCTAGTATAACCGTGGATTATTCTTATGTGATTTTGATAATCAGTTACTGTTATTCAGATCGAAACTGTTAACAAGTTCTGTGTAATAATCGATAAGCCAATTCCCACTAACTCTCTCTGCCCCTCTACCTCGCTCTCTTTCTCACACTGTCTCAATCTTTTTCTCGCTTAATGTCAGTACATATATATATAAAATCGTGTACATTCGTAAGTTAGTAAAGGTTTAAAGCTGCACACGGACTCTACAAAGCGCTTTATTTGTATTGTTACATAATGATTTAATATATGCGAGACTGGTAGGTGGGGAAGAGGAATGAGGGAGTGTGGAGGATGGTTGTGTAATGTCTATTTTTGGTTCAAATTCACTAGTACCGGGTGTTTCAAAAGTACCTCACTAATTTGATTTTCAATTTTCTTTGCAGCTAATCGACCAACGACGTTCATCTTGTGGTAAACTCTTACTCAGTAGTTGAGAATTTTTTTGAGTTTACATTTGAAGTTTTGCTCCGTTTTCTTCTGCTACCATGCTGACTCTAAAGCAGAGGTGTAAAATCGCTGCATGGCAGGAGGTTTTTCAATCTGTGGTCGAAGTGAAGCGACGATTCCGGGCAGTCTACGGACAGCATTATGCACCGGATAGGAACACCATCGTCGCCACCCACCGGAAGTTTATGGAGACCGGATCCGTAAAGGACAAACCACGATCAGGAAGACCTCGAAGTGGGCGGAGTGAGGAGAATGTCGAAACTGTCCGTGAGGAGTTTACTCAGAGTCAAGGAAAGTCCATTCGGCGAGCTGCTGCGGAACTGAACATCAGCGCGACATCTATCCAACGGATTTTGCGGCGTGGTCTCAAGCTGTATCCGTACAAGATCCAGGTGGTTCAGAAGCTGGAACCTCAAGACTACGATTGCCGGGTGGAGATGTGTGAGACACTGCTGCATCACTACGAAAGAGACCCATCGATCCTGGAGCACATGTGGTTCAGCGACGAAGCTCTCTTCCACCTTTCTGGTCGCGTCAATCGGCACAACACCCGCATCTGGGGAACTCACAATCCTGCGGAGATCCGTGAACATGAAAGGGACACGCCGAAATTGGTCGTCTGGTGTGCCATCTCCTCAGCTGGGCTGGTCCGTTCTTCTTCCGGGATCAAGATGGAAATTCCGTGAACGTCAACGGAGACAATTACCTTCGTATGCTTCAGGAGTTCTGCATCCCCCAACTGTCAGCTGTAGCTGACATGCAAGAAGTCATTTTCCAGCAAGACGGTGCCCCTGCTCATTACTCGCGTGAGGTTCGCTCATTTCTGAATAAGCAGTTCCCGGATCGGTGGATTGGTCGCCGTGGTCCCATCGAATGGGCTGCTCGCTCGCCTGATCTTACCCCATGCGACTTCTTTTTGTGGGGCTACATTAAGAGCAAAGTGTACGCCACCAAGCCGCGAGTCCTCCCCACACTAGAAGAACGGATCAGGAATGCGTGTGCTTCTGTTACGACCGAAATGTTGTCCAATGTCGGCCAAGAATGCGTAAAACAGTGGCTCGCTTGTTTCGAAAAAGACGGTGCCCATGTTGAGGTGTACCAGTGACTTTCCAGTAGACTTATGAAGCCAAGTTTGATGCAACCAAAATTCTCATGAATCGTAGACTCAGCAACCAAATTGTCATTTGGTTCCTCTTGTAATTGCTATTTTAATAAAATTTTAAAAATAATGAGGGACTTTTGAAACACCCTGTATATAAAAAGTTGTATTGTGGTATCTGTTCATATAGACTTGCAGTAATCATAATGGAACCTTATTACTGTATAAGACTAGTAAACATGGAGATCAACCTGTTCACGATCATATTAATCGTTTATCTTTATGAACATGATATTACATTATAATTAGGGGCCGTTCAAAAATTAGTAACGCTATTTTCGCTAAAACTTGACACCCAGATCCTCCAGGAACGTTCTGTAACGCTATACCAGGCACCCCCTAAGATGTTATGTAATATTTCCCCACCCCACACGTTACGGACCGTTACAGGGGGTGGGGGTCAGGTTTTAGCAAAAATAGCGTCACGTAATTTTGAAGAGCGCCTTACCTGTATGTCAATGTTATATGTTGTTGGACTCGGTTGTCCCCCCTCCACCCCACCTTCCCCAAGGTGGGGTACCTTGACTATCGCTGCGGCTTTGCCACGTGTACGGAGTCGCCTGTGAGGCGAGAAGCATTAGATATGCGGGCAACTGTACATTCTTGTGTATTGCTCCCTTCTTTCCAAGGAGTAAGCTCTATAAAGTTTCAGGGATTGTAGTCTTGACCAGTAGTCTTCATCTTTCGAATATATTTGCGATGTCGTTTTCTGTATAGGCTTGTGAGCACTGAGAATACTCAGTTATTGATAGGAGTAAACTTGTCCATACGTTTAGTATGATGCTTGGTTCTCCTCAATCGACGCTCCTTCAGATAATTCCCATTATTTTTCTAGATACATGTTGCACTTTTCATTTTATAGTATTTTCTGAATTCTGCATCCAATGACATTGTTCCTCCAAGATCTCTGACTTGTGGATTGGGCGTTATCTAGGGTTTCTTTACAGGGATCCCGCTGTCTGTTTTTATTGGATTTGAAAATCCCGGGAATTGGACAAATATCCCTGGAAATCCCGGAATTTGAAAATGACTTAATTTATTTACCACATTTTATTCTACTTTTCTGCTTTCTTAAATGAACACCTACTAGCATTAGCAACTTAGAGCAATCTAAAAGTGGGCCCGTATGCCAAAAACTGGCCGAGGGAATGTCGCTAGCGCTGCGTATAATACAAGGAACCGAGTCTCAGTATATTATCTACGATCGCAGGCAACTCATCTTGCTCAGAGTTTAAGCAAGCATTTGAAACAAGAACTGCAGTTATTCGAGACAATAGGGAACAGAACTTCAAACATCATGAATTTATTTGATGCACTGAAAACCATTCCGCCAACCTCTGTTGAATTAGAAAGAACCTTTTCTGCAGCAGGTTTATTTATCACCAAGTTGAGAACTCGTCTTAGTGATAGAAGTATCGATTGTTTGTTTTTTAAGAAGCTATTTTAAAAATGTTGATTGACTCTTTAAATATTTTAAGATAAATATTTTAAGATAAAATATTTTAAGATAAAAGGATGAAATTACTTTTTCTAATGAAATTTATTTTATTTTTATTTTTTTGTATTGGCTAAATATTTTAAGATAAAATATGTTGAGATAAAAGATCTAAATTATTTTTTTAATGAAGTTTCTTTTTCTTTTTTTATTTGCAAATGCACTTAATTATAATTAAAGGAATATAATATTTTAGCCTTTTATTTGTTCCCTGCAGATGAATAGCATGATAAATATCATATTTAATAAATAATAAATAGCTACCACTGATTGGTAAACTCAATTCAAGTATTAGAATGCACAAGTGGTCATCTAGGCATAAGTAATTGGTTATCCCAATTCTAAAAGGGTATTTTATCACTGAACAACAACAAAAATTACCGTCCTCTTAAACATACAACCATTTCCTGGATTTCCCGGGATCCCGGGAATTGGCTTCATTTTTCCGGGAATTCCCGGGATTTCCCGGGATGAACAAAGCTGCACATCAGGAGAAACCCTAGTGTTATCTGTTTGTTTTGCAGTGTTTTGTATCCTATATTCTGTTGTTGTTGTTATAGGTACAAAGTGATTACAAATGAGCTTCCCGATTTTAAACATTTATTATAAAAAAAACTAACAAAGCTACAACGAAAAGCAAGATATACAAATAAAGAAGAACTCAAAAAGTTTTATTTACAAGCTATTGAAGTTCAATATGAGCTCCTTTTGTGGCTGTCCAGATATCAAAGCGGTAGCCTATTCTGTTTCCCTCCATACATTTTGTAGCATATCATACTGAACTTTTCTAACAGCCTCACGTATCCTTTCCTTCAAATGTTCCAAAGTTGTTGCCATTGGTGGAACAAAAATTTCATTTTTAACATAGCCCAGAGGAAGAAGTCAAAGGGGGTTAGATTGGGCGAATGAGACGGCTAAAGAATGGCCCCACCCCCAACGCTCAATCCAACGATCAGCCAATTGATCATTCAGGAATGTTGTAACTTCATTGTGAAAATGGGTTGACGTACATTCCTGCTGAAACCACGCATCAGCTCTGTCCTCTAGCAGCTGGGGCATCAGCATACCGCGGTAAATAATACCGTTAATTGTTTGTTCAGCAAAGAAGAATGAACCATGCACTTTCCTAGAGGTAAGAGCACAAAACACGTTAACTTTAGGGCTATCTTTGACGTGTTCAATAGATCCTATTACAAATAAAAATTCGCTGAAATATTCTTTATTTGTATATCTTGCTTTTCGCTATAGCTTTGTTAGTTTTTTCATAATAAATGATTAAAATCGGGAAGATCATTTCATTTGTAATCACCCGGTACATATCTTATACGCTCGAAATTTCGTCCGTTGAACTTCATAGTGTTGTCTTCCTCCCACCGGAATAATGTTTCACTGTCATTTTTCATTTTTTCATGTCAACTTCATTTGCTGTTTCCTTGCATATATCGGGTGGCCCCAAAAAAACGCCGTGAGATTTGAACATCAATAACTTCAAAAATATACAGTGTATATTGATCATATTTGTTGATAAGATGTGAATAATAAAATTTTTCCAGTTTATGATATTCGTTTTTTCACCATAACTCATTGTTCCCACAGTTGTGGAAAAAGTATTTTATGTAGAGGTCTGAAATTTTTATGATGGCTTATCAATATATTGAGGTAAAAGTATGTAAATTTTGGAAGTGTGAACTGCATATTTTTGAAGTTATTGATGTTCAAATCTCCAGAAATGTTTTTGGGGCCACCCAATATTTGTGTCGTCAGCGAAGGACATACGGCACTGTCTTTAATATTTGCATCTGTGTCTGCATTATCATAAACAGCAAAGGAACTAATGCGGAACAGAGGATGTGGAACAGAGCTGACGAATTCTGAGATTTCAGATTTAACTCCATTTACTAATATTCTTAGTATTAGTAAACTTTAGAAAGTTAAATATTCAGAAAATTAAATACTCATCGCCGAAGCTTTACAGGAATCTTTGTTTTCCTAAGTTTGTATGTTATGCTCTCATGATCACATTATTCAAAGGCTCTAGCAAAGTCAGTGTATATTACATCTATATTTTGACTTTGACAATGCTTCCAGTATTTTGTTTTGGTGATATAATAGCTGTGATAGGCATAGTCTTCCAGCCCTAGTATAATTTCTTGAATAATTTCTTTTCTGGTATAATTTCTTGAATAATTTCTTGAATAATTTCTTTTCTGGTATAATTTCTTGAATAATTTCTTGAATAATTTCTTTTCTGGTATAATTTCTTGAATAATTTCTTGAATAATTTCTTTTCTGGTATAATTTCTTGAATAATTTCTTGAATAATTTCTTTTCTGGTATAATTTCTTGAATAATTTCTTGAATAATTTCATTTCTGGTATAATTTCTTGAATAATTCTTTTCTGGTACATAGTAAGCAATTTTGCCTGTGATTACCTGTTAAAAGCACTTTATAAGTGCGAAGTGAGTGCTACTGGGAGATATAATTCTTCGGCATTGCTCTGTTAGCGTTATTTAATGTGAGTAAAATTCGTCCTGTGCCGAGTGATTTTATTCACAGTAAATATAATGGTTTGGCTACACTGTCTTTGCATTTTTTAACATGACACTCTACGTGTCTGTCTCTGGTGGTGAATTTTCTCGAACTGACAGAGCTTTAATTACGTCCTCTTCCGAGAATTGAAATTCAATTAATAGATTCCTGTTCGTGCCTATTAATGACTGATTTGTATCTATTATTTCAGATTTTCTATTTTCTATTGGTGCATATATAATAATAATAATGATTGCGTTCTTCTTTGCTACATATATATAAGGTATACAATAGGTACAGTATATAGAGACTAACATATACTAACATACATATATTGTATATCTATATATGATAGCATGACTCCAGATTCCTGGGATCTTGGGAGCATTGCTCCAGTAAATTTGACCATGAGAAAAAGTAAATTTGGGTTTGGGTTTTGTTCATCCGCTAGACGTTATGCAATTTTTTGCATATACGTTCTTGTACAAACCAATTTTTTAAATTACAAATTTAGTTATTTTAAGTTTAGTTGGTAATTCCATATTTAACAATTATTTTTATTTTTTGTTAAGCTTCAATGTTTGATAATTAAAATTTTATTAAAACGTATATTTTTTAATATAAAATTATCAGGATTGGACTATGTTCCATTGATCTCGGCCAGGTTTGATAAATTGGCCAGATAATTACTTGTGCGGTTTAAGTAATCCACCATGACTCTAGAATGAAAAGTTTAGTTAAGTTTAAACTTACTTTTACTTACTTTAACTTACCTACTTTTACTTACTTTCATTGTACATATTTACTAACTTTTACTTATTTTGTATTTTTTCAGGTAGTCAATAATCAATAATGGATCCTAATATTGATGAAGTTGGAGAGAAAAGTGAGGGTGTTAAAAGGGGTTACTTTTGTGGTCAATGCAAGAACAAATATTCAAAGAAGCAAAACTGGGAGGAACATTTTAATTCCAAAAAAAATATTGTTACAATACAAGAGGTCCCAGAGTTTGGGCCCACAGCTTAGATATTGCAGTAAAGAAATACCAGGATGAAGTGCAGCAAAGAGATACGGCAAAGCAGTCATTTAGTTTGTTCACAAAATGTGCTAGTGCTAGACCTCAGAAAAATGAACCAACTTCATCAACTGATAATCTAGAAAATGAAACTTTTTCACTAGATGTTTCACAGACTGAAGAAAGTGCTTCTCCTCCACCTAAGAAACAAAAGGTAAGTGAGGAATCTGCGCATCAGACTAACAAAACTGCTTTAGAGGAATTTGAAAATTCCCAAATCCAGAAGACATTGAATGCAATTTTGCGCCTAACAAAAGAAACTCACCAAGCTGTTGTGGTTAATAAAGAGAAGAGTCAAAATATGCCTTCAAGTTCAAGTGTTGCATCCAAATCTAGTAAAGCAAAAAGCAACAAATTTGACATTTCCATAGCCCATTTAAGCAAGTGTAAAACCCACCTGAAGAGACATTTAATTAAACTTCAGCATCATCAAAGAGCTGCTGTTTATGAAGTGATGAAAACATCTTCTCGGAACACTACTAAACGCATAGAAGACTTATGTGGCAACATCTTATACTACATAATGAAAAAAAACACTGCATGGGCTCTATATCCAGTACTTCTAGCTGTATTACATAGGTCAGGTTGTGAGGTTGGAAATTTGAATCATAGCACACATGCGTGCGAGACAATTTGTGAGCTATTAGATAATCAACTTAAAGAACAAACTGTAAAGTGGTTCTTAGAACAAACTTCAGTAACAATAACAGCTGACATTGGAACAATTTTGGGATTAAGCATGCTAGTTGTATTAGTTATGAGTGAAGAAGATAAGACTGTAAAACTTGCTGGGATAAATTTAGTACGCAGCAAATCAGGAGTCTATTTGGCCAATGAAATTTTTGATGTGTTGAAGTCTCCTAATCACTTGAAACTATCTGAAGAAGCAATTAAGTCCAAGGTATCTGGAATGGTTGGAGATGGGGCTTTTTGTAAGGACAACGAGCCATTTAAAAACGAAATGAAAAAGTTGTTTGGACAAAATTTCAAATTTCGATGGGACTTAATGCATCTTGTGAACAGAGCCCACGTTGATGCATTGAAGAAAATTTGTAAACTAAGTGAGCTTTTAGACTTTATTCAGAATCACTCTTCAAATCTGAGATCAGGCCTTGACTATACCAATATGGTTCTGACAATATCATTGGTTTTAAGAGACCAAAACTCAAATCTGATACTCGCATGGTTAATTACGAATTTGATCAATTGACAGATTGTGGAAAATTGGTGTTTTTTGATCATCCACAAGAGAAAGAAATTAGTGCCAAGTCTATGTATTGATTTCCTATGTAACAAAGATTATGTTGCAAGTAGCTCAAAAACCAGTTAGTGCAGAATTTGTAGAAAATATATTTATAAAGGAGGAAAACTGTTATGTTAAGAGTGATGGAAACAATTTCCAAATTAGCTAATGGAGGAAATGCAAATGATGTAGTTTCTGAATTAAGCACGATACCACAGGGCAGCAAAAGGAACTAACAGCTGAGGATTACATCCTAAATGAAGTTTACAAATGCATCAAGAAACGTTCTGATTACTACAGGTTGCTGAAGTTGCTAGACCATCCAGAACCAGATCTGAAAGTAGTTTACAAAAGACTCATGATAAATTGGCTGACAGAATATATAGAACAGCTGTGGAAAGGAATCACAGAGAGATTAAAGCATTTTGATAAAGATGGATCAACTGCCTGGAGTGAAGCACCAGCTGAAGGGACATTCTCCATTGGTTACATTGTTGAACACAAAGGATCCATTAAGCCATCTCATTTGACTAAGCTGTGCAGAATTGTGAAGGAGGGTCCAGCTCCAGGCACTAGATCTGCTGTAATGATCACACAGAAAGCCATTGATCAGTGGCCAAGCATACATGGCGGTAAATTCACAACAAATGCCTACATGCAAGGTCTAACATCGTCCACTGTTGCTGCTGCAATGAATAAATAAACTTAAGGTGAGTTATAAACTGTACATTATTGTATTATTATGTTTAGCTAAAACAATTTGTAATTGGTATGTCGTCAATTCAAGAGTTTACTATCATTAACCTATCTAGTGGTGTAAGGGGAAAAAAAGTAAATTCAGAGCTGTGCTCCAGTAAATTTTTTCAAATCTGGAGTCATGTATGATAGTGCGACCGTTGATGCATTCCATTCCTAAGCATATGTGGTGTAGGAAAATAAACAATATAAAACAGTATTCACAACCACAATAATAATATCACTATTACAATTTATTACTGTATTTATACGAGTTGATGGTGTACATCAGTTGCTACAGAAAGCATGCATACATACGTTCATATGTGACATATACATACATAACCATATATGTACATATATACTGTACATACACATGTCCATACCTACATATACTGTATATACATACAGACGCATACACACATGCATGTACATGCGTGTATACCCATAAATACGCACATGCACACACACACACACACACATATATACACACATGCCCATTATACATTCAGATAAATGGGACGGAAATATCTTTATATATTTACATAGCATAAAACTGCCATTAACAAGCAAATTTTGTGCTTCATTAGCAGAATGGAGTTATATGGTAAATCTTATTAGATAATGCAGAGTAGCGAAGTTATGTACACTAGTTTTAAAGGTATAGAGACAGAGAGAGAAAAGTATCATACATGGAGATTATCGGATGAAGTAAAGATAAGCACCCCCAGCCTTCTTTAATTAGCCTTATAAAGCTAACTAACGAAAATATCACGACCTAACCTAACCAATCGTTAAGTCAAATGTACGCCCTTGACGATTGGTTAGGTTAGGTCGTGATATTTTCGTTAGTTAGCCTTATAAGGCTAATTAAAGAAGGCTGGGGGTGCTTATCTTTACTTGATCCAGATTATCTGTTGGAAGGTAATGTACACACACACACACACACATATATTTATAAATAAATACATACAGTATGGATATTCAGCTAAGCTTACACATTCACATAGCTACTCAGCACATAATTACATATAGGTATTCAGCTAAGTTTATACCTTCGTATTTATTGGGATATTAGACGCTGAAATATAATTAAATATCGACTATTAATTACCTTGCTAATTGAGTATCTTAACAACCTTAACTCTAAATCTTGACGTTGCGCATATTTGGTTTTATTTTACCAGGTATTATTATTTTTTGTATCGCTATATAGAAATATAGATTCATTTATTATTATGGAAATAAGAGTATACTCGTATAGGAACATAGTTTAATTTTGTTATGGAGATAAGACAGAGGATACAGCATTATGGCTTGTATAATTTGATAAATTTGTTTTTCAGTTTTCTTTGGAAGGTTTTTAGTGTTCTAGATTATTTTATGTCTTCATGAAGTGAATTCCAAAGGTTTGGACCTGTTGAGGATAAAGATCTAGTCGCACAATCTAAAGTATAATTCGATTTTCTAATGTGCGTGTTTGAGTGTCTTGTGTTAAAACGGTATTGTGTTTAAGAAGCTAATGTTTTGTGGAGATGATTTCTGATGCAGCATTATTGACAATTTGATACATATATGAGGCATTGTTTAATTTGTATATTTCTCTTAATTTAAAAATTTTTAACTCGTGGAACATTTGGTCTGTACTTTCATTATGCTTGTCTGATTTATAGATTTTCCGAATTAATCTCAATCGCATTAGCATCAGTGGCTGTAGCGAATATTGACTTGCGCACTAATGCAGTATTGTTGGTGTAAGACTGTGGAGTGCGTCGAGACTTAGCTTTCCTCAAAGACTATAGCCTAGTAAACCCTTCTATGGCCTTACAAGGTTATTGTCTATTGTTAGCAGAAACATCTTTTCTTAGTTTCTACGAAATGAGGTAAAGTTATTACTCAAGTATGAAATGGTGAAAGAACGGTTTTAATATACAGTATTTATTAGTTATTAAGTAATGAGATATTAGAAATGTAGATAGGTATATTCATACACTGTTGGTAGATGCGGAATAGCAAAACCCAATCTGTTACTTTTTGAAGAAGAAACCTCAATAATAAAATATAAATCCATTATAAAATAATGGGTAAATAAAAATAGAGAAATTTTTTCACACACACACACACACACACACATATATATATATATATATATATATATATATATATATATATATATATATATGGAATGTGAGTGAGAGAAGATAAAAAAAATATGTACACAAATAGCAAACAAAACTCTTTAAACACAAATAGCAAACAAAATTTTTTCAATATCTCGGACACAATACGGCTGCACATGCAGCTGACACAGCTGGGAACCCTCGAGCCGGACCGCTTCGTAGCAAGAAGCTACCAGAACAGGTGGGCGGGAACGGATTAGAGATGGAACCCGGTTTTTAGCCGGAGATGAACATTTTTAATCATCATCGAAACCGACGATAAGAACCGGTTTTCATATTTTTGCGCAAGTCTTCGATCACTTTGGTTCACTTTCTATGAAACAAACGTTTCCAAACGTTTAAAAACATAGTAATTACGTTTTGCATCGTTTCATATCGTTTTTTGTTTGTTTATAAGTGTAAATAATTGATGCTTCAGTCTTGAATGTTATGTGGATGATTGCACATTGATCAGTTAAGATTGTAAGATTTAATACCGTACTCCATCATGTCAAAGAAATCAAATGCTTGGTATCATTTCACTCGTAAGAATAAAGAAGCAGAGTGTATGACATGTCACAAAGTTTTAAAGTGTTGTGGAGGTTCTACTTCAAGTTTATCATCCCACATGAAAAATATTCATGGCATAAACATCGACCAGATTAATCAGCCATTGAAGAAACAAAGAACAGTGGAAGAGTTTGTGCAAAAAAAAGTCCATAGAAGAGGAAATTTCGAAACTTGCGTGTGTAGATGGACTGAGTTTCCAATCAATTGCTAAAAGTGACTTCATTCAAGAAAGCCTAAGAAAGATAAAATACGACAAGTCTCATCCAACTTCTCTTAATGGTGTCAGAAAAATGGTGCTTAGTTTTTATGAGAAAAAGAAACATGAATTGGTCAACTACTTCAAGAATCAGGTGAGACAAGGAATCCGCTATTCATTAACTATGGATGAATATACATCTTTGCAAAACCAAACATATATTAATATTAATGTTCATGATGAAAATCAACATTGGTCTCTTGGTCTCATGAAAATAAATGGTTCTCTCGATAGCACCAAAACTATTGCAATCATTAGGAAAAGATTGGAAGACTTTGGCTTGGACCTAGATAAGTATATCGTGGGTTGCACCACCAACGGTGCCTCAGTAATGGTCAAATTTGGAAGAGAAATAGTACCTGATCACCAGCAATGCATTGCACATGCTATATATCTCGCGGTTTCGGATATCTTGTATTCAATGCTGAAAATTCAGTTGAAGGGGAAAGTGACCCTACCCCTGAAGATGAAGCCATCGAAGAAGATGAACACTCTGCACAAGAGTTAAGCGAAGATGAGTGTGAAATTTTATGCACTGATACAATTTTTTAGTCCGACATAGATGACGTAATTGTTCTTCCAAAACTTCGAGAAGATTACTTAAAAGTAATAAATAAGGTGAGAAAAATCTGCCGCATATTTTGAAAGTCTCCTTTGAAAAATGAGAGATTGCAGGATTTTGTCAAAGATGAATTTAATGGAAAGGAAATGAAGCTTATCCTTGCCTGTAGAACGAGGTGGAACAGTCTTTTGGCCATGATAGAAAGATTTTTGAAACTCAAAAATTGCATTCCAAAGACCCTCAGAGTGATACGCTCAACAGAGACGATTTCAGATGAAGAATGGAATGCTCTAAAGAGCCTCTTTGACACGCTTCGTCCACTGAAAATTGTTTTGAAGGGACTCTGTTCCGAAGATGCAAATTTGCTCAAAGCTGAATCTTCCATGAAGTTCATTTTGGATAAATTTGAAAGCAAAAACAATCCTTTAGCTTTTGAGCTACGTCAGTGTCTCATTGATCGCTACTCATCGAGAAGACAAAAAGAAGCTGTCGCCTTGCTGAGTTTTCTCCACAATCCCGAGGTCTTGAAAAATGAATCATCAGCACCGTTCCTCTTTCCTTCAAGACAAGCACTTAAGAAGTATGCGGATCATACATTTAAGAGGCTTTTTCCAGAAGCTTGCCAGATTTCAGAAACAGACGACCAAGTCCAATCAATTGCTTAGAAACTCGAAGATTCACAATGCAGCTCAGGTTGTGAAGTAAATGATGACGGTCAACTTATGAACGAGTACATGTGTGAGATGAACAAACTGAAAATGAAACCCAAGAAAGATTCTTCTGAGACCTTTGACGTAAACAATGAATTCAAATATTTTGAAGCTACTTTGAATAGAAGCGAAAATTTGGATCGAATGTACGAAGCGTTGCTTACAATAAAAGCCACCAGCGTAGAGTCCGAAAGAGTGTTTTCAGCTGCTGGTTTATTCGTCACAAAGATTCGATCAAGAATGTCAGAACAGACACTTAATGCTCTTTGTTTTCTCAAGTGTTATTTCAAAAATCAAGTTCGATAATAAACTTTTTAATTCAAATGTTACACATACTTGATTGAATCAATTAAAACCTTATTTCTGTTTAATATTTTGATCATTTACCTCCCTAAAAAGCATACAGAATCCCATCGGTGAAAACCGGTAAAAACCGGCTTTAAGAATAGAGCGACGGTGAAAACCGGTTTTACAATTTTCGGTTATTTTCCATCCCTAGAACGGATCCATCTCGGAGATCCATAAGGCTACAAAACACGCGACACCAAAGGACAACGAACTTAAAATGCACAAGAGAATCAAAACAAAGAACATTAACATTGTCCTGGTAAATATTTAAGGAATAAAACCGAACAACTCACTAAACAAAGTTTCGTACCTGAAAGGTTTTATGGACTAAACAAGGGCGGACATCGGATGCCTCACAGAAACACATCTTAAAGATTGTCAAGGAAACTGCGATAACTGCGAACACTGTATCGATAAGAAAGAATTGCATATCGATGGATTCAACTTAATAAGAGGGGATACAACAGCGAGACGTAAAGGTGGCTGTGCTATTTATTTATATACATGAGAGGCATATGACATAAACGCACCAGCTTCGTGGAAACCCTTGCAGTGAAAATAGAGAAACTAAACGTGGTACCGTACTGGTAGTCATCTATAGACGTCTAAACTCTCCAAATGAAATGAAAAGTTTTCGGATGCCATTGATGATATCAGAACCCTAATAAAGTCCGTAAACTCTCCATCCCCTAATAAAATACTCTGCGGCGATTTTAATTTCCTATTTATAAAATACAAAAAGGTGGGTAGAAATATATTTATACAGCAAGATAAGGGGGACACAAGAGAGGACCAGGAGCAAGCAAAAATGCTGATGGCTCTCACAAACAAGTTTATGCTGACACAGGAAATAACAGAAAATACCAAAAAAAATAACTACCTAGATCTGGTATTCATGAATAACACGAAATTGCTTGCTGATATAAAAATAACCCCAACTATTATCTCAGATATAATCGAGTTATCAACAAATATGACGATAACATTAAAAGACAATACACATACCGAAGGAAGAAGCAAATTTGGGGCTTTTAACTTAATCTCCAAGATCATAAATTGGGAAGAAATCAGATCACTATGCGAAAAGGAAAACAAAAACGCGACCTACTATCGGGCCTTTAAGGAAATAATGAACTCACAGACGATCTAAAAGAAATATCTGAAACATTGAGAGCTCAGTATGAATCGGTCTTCAGTACCCCAAAAAGTGACAAAGCGATACCTG
The DNA here is from genome assembly GCA_023014485.1 of Bathynomus jamesi. Classification (NCBI taxonomy): domain Eukaryota; kingdom Metazoa; phylum Arthropoda; class Malacostraca; order Isopoda; family Cirolanidae; genus Bathynomus; species Bathynomus jamesi. The sequence goes on from JAJOZX010000790.1 coordinate 946,842, forward strand.
ACTTAGATGCATTCTTCAAAGAGAAACTGCAAGGAGAATGTATAACAGACTTTGATTTTACACCAGAAGATGTACCGCGAACTATAGGACAAATGAAATCACATCCAGCTGCAGGTCCGGACAAATAGAACGCACTGTTGATTAAAAGCTGTAAAAATGAAATAGCTACACCTTTATACTGGATATGGAGAAGATCCCTAGACACGGGAAATACCGAGCATCTTGAAAAGAGCAAACATTGTCCCTATATATAAAGGAAGGGATAGATCTCAAGCAAACAACCATAGACCAGTGTCATTGACGTCCCACCCCACCAAAATATTTGAAAGAATAGTCAGAGAGAAAATCTGACTTCTTGAAGACACTGGAAAGATTCAACGAAAAATGTGATCATGGTACAATAGCACATAAAATAAAACAGAAATAACAGGCAAAGTAGAAAAATGGATCTACAACTTCCTCAGAGAACGTCTATAGGTCGTCAAAATTCAAGGTATATCATCATCAGAATCGAAAGTACGGTACGCAGCTCAGTGCCACAAGGTACAGTACTGGCCCCACTCCTATTCATTCTCATGCTAACAGACAGAGACACTGAAATAAACAGCAACAGTATGGGAACATCCTTCGCAGACGATACAAAGATCAGTAGAAAAATCAGCTATGCAAAAGAGGTGGAGGCATTGCAGAGGGACATGAACAAAATACACAAATGGTCAGAAGACATAACATTTAACACCGAGAAATTTCAGCTCTTGAGATATGGTAGAAATAAGGAACTTAAACAGACTGCATATTATGCTCTAAATAGACAGGAAATTCAGAGAAGCACGAAAGCGGTCGACTTGGGGGTAATAATGACCGATGATGCCAAATTCGAGACAAAATCAGATAGCTATAAATAAGGCAAAAAGAGTCGCGGAACAGGGAAGGAGGGAAAAGACAGTAATGATTCCCCTGCTGAGAACACTGATCATACCAAAACTTGAATACTGCTCAGTTTTAACGCCCCCATATAAAAAGGAAGCAATTCATAAACTAGAACAGTGGTTCGCAACCTTTTCACCACAAAGGACCCCTTTTATTTTTATTTTTTTCCCAAGGACCCCATGTTTTTGAAAGATTCCGTCTACCAAACAAACTGTTTTTATTAATAATAATTAACTCGTTTTCTCATTTTTCACTATCAAATAAAGGACATATAAGTGAGTATGCAATTAAAATACAGCCTATTAAAAAAAGTATTAATAATTCCAGCCAAGAGCAAGGAAACTTGAAATTTTAGCCTGAGCGCCCTTATCGTGGGTAAATGTACGATTTCCATTGGAGTCTCTCGAAATATTGAAAGCTCACGGAGCCCCAGTACTACCTTCGCGGACCCCCAGGGTTCCGGGGACCACAGGTTGGGAACCACTGAACTAGAAGAAACACAGACATTTCACAGCCAAGAGTGATGGCTGCAAAGAACTCAACTACTGGGAAAGACTACGTAAACTAAATCTGTACTCCCTGGAAAGAAGAAGAGAGAGGTACGCCATAATCTACATATGGAAAATGATCGAAAAACTGGTACCAAACTTCAAACTAAACCCAATTACCATCCAAACAACGCTGGAAAATAGGAAAGGCAGAATGTGTAGTGTTCCCAAATTGAAGACCCGACAAGGGACCTCCTCAACCCTGAAGGAAAATAGCTTGGTTGTCAGGGGCCCCAAGAATTTTTAACCAGCTTCTAAAGGATCTCAGAAACATTGCAGGGGTCAAAGTTGAAGTCTTCAAGAGAAGACTAGATGCCTGGCTCAGGACGGTACCAGATGAGCCAGGTGTACCTGGCTATGTGCGGTGGAGAGCGCAAGAAAGTGTAGTAAATATGTTTATTATTTTTTATAATTCATTATTTCTTTATTTACTTTCCTCTTTCTTCTATCATTATTCATTCTCTTTACACGCTTTTCACTATACTTTACAATACTTTATAAACGCGTGGTAGCGCGAACTGAAGTGAGTGGAAACCGTTATCATTTTAAGCAATACGAGGGAGACCGCGGGGATTAATCATACTCTTGTTTACACTTTTTACTACTTTATTATTGCCGAAACAGACTTAGTTAAACGGCGTAATGCGAGGGGGGATTTAACTTTAACATTTTAAGACAAACGAATATTCTAAATTTACAACTCCATCGTCACACACAAAAGCGCGCCCGACTAAACTCACTGCTGTCCATGACTGCCCATTTTTGGGTACCTCTGCTTGGGCCAATTCTCAGCGTTGCCAATTCGTATTTCTATATTTTTTTTAAACAAACCATTATTTATCGTAATTACATTTATTAAATATTATTATCTTCTTCATTAATCAAACATTATATTCTCATCTTTTTTATTAAACAAACATTATTAAGATTCTTAATTAGACATTACTATAAAAGCAACTCGCTCCTCCACCAAGCCAAGCCTAAAGGCGGGGCCACCAGCTTGACCTTCGTGTGGAGAGAGACCAACACATGGAACCTAAACGAGTGTGTGTGTGTGTGTGTGTGTGTGATATTCACATTCAGCGTGTGAACTTCTTTATTTTGAAATAACCCGAAGGAAAAACTGAAACATCCACTCCAAGTGCTTTCGTTTTTATTTCAACTCCTCTTCAAGGAAATAAACTCAAAAAGTATTCGGAGTGGATGGTTCACTTTTCTTTTACCTGCAGGTTATTTAATATATATATATATATATATATATATATATATATATATCACCTTTCACTTTCACAGCAAGTCCTGAGAGTAAATCCTCTAAATTTAGAAAATGTGCCTTTTAAATTTAATAAAAGCCTCTGCCTTTTGTGGATGAAATGCTTTTCATTACGGTTTGGTCAAGAAAGTAAATAAACCTTTTACTTCCTCTTCAAATAGAAAAATTGGTGTGGAATAAAGTGAACGTGCGTCTACTTTTGGTACAGAAATCCAGTACAGTCTGTGTTGAAGTATTTTAAAATATTTGCACTATATATATTTATATATAAAGAAAGAGGAACAGGGATACAATGACAGGAGAGAAGTGTGTATATCTATGTATGTATGCATGTGTATATATATATATATATATATATATATATATTATATACACCAGTGTGTGTGTGTATATATATATATATATATATATATATATATATATATATATATATATATATATAGATAACCATGTAGATGAACAAATATGACAATTAACTTTTCATCGTCATGTCATTCCTGTATTTCACTGTTAGATTTCATAAACCTCTTAAAATTTGTCTGGAAAAGCTTTAGGGCCATAAAATCTGAATATGGCCTCGTTAATTCTGGTCGTCATAATTCATAATTGTTTGTAATCATTACCATAATAATTAGAGTGGTCATTAGGCTCATAACCCGCAAGGAAGCGTATTCAGTTATTCTTCCCAAATTACTTTATTTTTTCAAATATACAATTTGCTAAGAAAATGGGGTTTAAATTTGCGATGCCACCCTTGTATAATGACCTCCATTACAGATATTATGATTAAAGAATTAAAGATTAAAAATTAAAACATTGAAAATTAAATAAATTTAGGAATTGAAGAAACTCCTAAACTTTTTTAAGGGACAAATTTAATAAAAATAATTATCGGCGCTCCAACATTGATTTGTTTTCAATGAAATTATTATTATTATTATTATTATTATTATTATTATTATTATTTTAATATTTATTTTTATCAATGAAGAGGTTCCTTTCATTCAAAGAAATTTTAAATGTATTCTCGGAACACAATGAGGTTGAATCTTACGACTTTCAGATGTTTCAGTTTGAAGAACCTCTTTTAACAAACTTTTTTTCACTAAATACATTAAAGAAACTCATTCTAATTCTTTTTATGCCTTTTATGCCCCCTTTTTCTTTACATCTTTACATTGTGACTGTACAAAGAAGGGTGTCGTTCTAAGACTCGCTCTTTCAGTCTATAGAATTTGTGACCCAAATTATTTAAATGAAGGAATTAATTTTTCGTGTCTTCGTTTTTAAGACTAGGCTGCAGCGAAGATTTTATTTCGGTTATATTTTTTTTTGTTAATAAAATGTATACAATACTAACCGAAAACAAAAAATACAACATCAGTAATTTGATCAAATTACCAATTAATATAGATTACAATCCTAAAGATATCTTGCCGCGGGAAATAAACTTTATTACAGAAAGTAGGAAGCCCGTTAAAAAACTTGGGAACATCCGCCTCTCTTTAGAAAAATAATTGCCAGTGTTATTTATGGCTTACGTAAGTTACGTTACAAAGGCTGTTTTAAGTGATAAGTAGGTAACGCAATAAGGCAATTAATTTAAAAAGATGGATCTATCAACATAAATATTCGATCAGAACGACGAATAGAGAAAATTTTATCTTTGAACGAGTTCTGGACTTCGATAATATAATTTGCATACTCTTTGCATGATAAAAAAATCGGAGAAAAAATTGATGGAATATTTTGTTAGTTCAATTATTTCAATAACTTTAATTTGAATAGGGGTGCATTACAACCTCATTATTTTATTTTAAACGTGTCCAGTTTGGTACCTAAAATAAAATCTATTTCAAAATATTTCCCTACACTTGACACATGCCAGATTGCCAGATACTGTATATGAGATTTTTGTTGTAAGGGCTCGCTCTGCTCTGCTTTAGGGTTTTATCGTCTTCGGATATAGTTTTTTAACCTTTATTGATAGCGTTTCTCTCCTCTCACGTTTACCAGAACTCGTTTACAGTTTTTTAATTTTAACTTGCAACCTCTTACCAATTTTATTTTAAAGTGAAGGGGACAATCTTTCACTAAAAGCTACTTTTACCTTCTTTGATTCACCGATTTTAATTCATTTTAAAATTGATGACGAGAATGGCAATCTTTATACATATATATATATATATATACATATAATATTACATATTCACGAGGAAATACAAAAGGCAATTCCAAGGCCTTTCGCTCTATGTTTTTCCTTGTGTGAAGTATTTACTAATTTTACGTGGTTAATTGTGAAATTCATCCTAAATACAGTAAAGTCCTAATAAAGAAAAATTAAGAAAGACGTTTCTTTTGATTTTCTTCTCAATTTCAACCTTGAATAACAAAAAATAATTGCAGTTTTCAATAATTTGCCTTATAATATTATATTTTAGAAATCTATGAAAACTATTTAAGAAATAAAATCTTAGTGTTTTATTTACTGTTTCTGTTGAAATAAAGATAGTAGCAAATGCTACAGTTGATTTTAATTCATCAAAATAAGTAAAACATAATTATTAATACTTAGTTGATCAGATTAGTTAAGTAACAATCATTTCTTTTCCTTACGTTTTTGTCACCCATTTCTTTCTTCGGACTAAATAGGTTTTGACAGTAACGTCATACAATTTCCAAAATGATGACAATAATGACAATAATAATTTTATATTTTATATATTTTACATAACAATAATAACAAAGCACATTAAAATTTTCAAATTCAAATGTTTATTGACATTTGTTGTTGCGTTTGGTACGCGAATCAAAGGTTTTTTATCGGTAAAATCTAAACTGTTTAATATCTTATTTTTATAATTTTTTATAAGGACTATGGAACAACCTTCCTCACTCCATCCTTTCTCCTGTTTATGATCTCCAATCATAGTCCAGGCACCTCTCTGACCTGTATATATATATATATATATATATATATATATATATATACATACATATAGGGGACGGTGGGGTAAGACGGACCCATGGGGTGAGATGGAACCCCCCCCCTCTAAACCCAAGCAGAAAGGGCGAGGTTCAGATATTGGTTGCTAGATGTCCTTCACGTCACCAAGCAAAAGCATGACACAAAAGAAAAAAGCAAAGCAAGCGAAAGCTGGGCCATCCTGGGCTCATGACAGTGACAGTGAGGATGGAGATTCAACCAAGTGCTTGTATTGCAATGACACGTTTGGTAATTCTGTGCGAGGGGAAGGGTGGGTTTGTTGCGCCATTTGCAAGAGATGGGCACATGAGGAATGTGCAGGGGTAGAGGATGATGAGGAAGAGGTTTTTGTGTGAGAGTTGTGCCAGTAAGGATGGACCCCTGGGGTCCATCTTACCCCGTGATTCGTTTTTGGTACAATAAAAATATTGATTTGGTAAAATCTCGTGTTTCAGTCTTTTCCTCTAAAAACCGTGACCAGGGTGTGGACTTTAAATATAACACCCCAAAGCACCACCACAACCCCTAAAAACCCCCAAAATTATATAAATGTGGTTTCTAGACTCATTTTTGTGTTAAGTAGTCCGTCTTACCCCACCTTCCCCTATATATATATATATATATATATATATATATATATATATATATATATATGTTAACTCTTCCGTCTATGGCCTTGGTCGGTTCGAAGGCTCTGCACTCATGGATCCAGAATGAGGCTGAGCGGCAGAGGGCTCTGCACTCATGGATCCAGGATGAGACTGAGAGGCAGAGGGCTCTGCACTCATGGATCCAAAATGAGGCTGAGCGGCAGCCAAATAACAAATATTTGTTTCAACTAAATCATTACAATTTCAGAGACTATAGGTCTTGATAAATTTTACTTTATTGAAGGAAAAATTTGCCACAATATTAGTTCACATACATGTTTATTTTAGTTTGGAGTATATTTAGTTAATTTTTCAGTTCTTTGTTCGCACAATATGTCCACTGCCACTGTAATAGAAAAGTAATAGACTATTATCTATTACTTTGCCTTCTATTACTATTACAGCCAAAAAATTATAATCTATTACTATTACTTGAAAAATCCTGTAATATTCTATTACTATTACTATTACCCCATGTCTGATCCATGGTAATACTAATATATCTGATAGGGTGTGTGCTGTAGTTTGAATATTTTCGAATGTATTTTGTAACAGAACGCAATTAATCTGGTCTGTTCCCGGGATATGTTTAACAGAACCGTGAATTTTACTTTCAAATGCTTTTAATTGGGTTTTTATCTGAAGGAGATTGGTTTTTATTCTAGCAGGGGGTTGCAAATTGATAAAAAGGTCCGCGTGTCCTTTCAAAAATTTACCTTCTGCGAGCTTTTCTGTAAGAACTCCGGTAGAAATTTTAATGCTAGGGCTACAAGGAGTAAATAATTTGGAAAAATTATAAGGTGGACAATTTTATTCACTTCTCCGTCTTAGATTATACGGAGTTGGAGGTTGCCGTGTGGATACTTGTGTTTGTGTGCGGAATGGTCGGCCTCACTTTGGTGGTAGTGGGGGTCGACGTTAAGCTCGGATTCTGAGCGGGTTCATTCTTTATGTGAAGGTTCTGTTAATATATTCTAATTTGGTTTGCTTGACCGATCTTAATCTATGGAATGACCACTTGCGTGGCTTTCCTAACTACCCTATCTAAGAAATACACAATAAATAAATGCACAACAATTTGCCTAACTAGGTAAAAATTTGAAAAAATTGTAAACAAAATAATAAAAAAATGTAAACAAAATTTCACTCGAAAGCACGGTAATATTATGCTTGGCACATTAAATAAAATTATTCTAAACTAATAGTCAGGTTCACTATGTATTTTTGTTCAAATTTTATGGAGATTAGCAAACCAGTACATTTTTGAGAAGCTTATGGCATCAGGAATATGAAAAGTAATGTTTACATTTGCGCAGATGCCTGCTTGGCGGCCATTTTGGCGGCAGTTGCAACAGTGTTTATAAATCCTGATGCTTCAATAATTTTGCAGTATTTTTGCAGTAGTGTTGCAATATTTAATTTTATACTGTAAAAATTTATGTTAACACAACTAATACACAATTATCTTGGTGTTGGTTAATATAGTGGTGGCTCTCTTTCTTTTCAGTGCCTGAGTCATCATGAGTGAAGACCCGGGAACCAGCAAGTTGAGTTCGGTCAAGTCGTCCATGGACACAGTAGACTGGAAGCAGTGCATTCTTTGTCAGGAGTCTACTGCCAGCAAAGGAACACTTGTTCAATATCCCAGAACAGAATCATACCAGAAACTACTCGATGTAGTGGAAGAAAGAGCCAGCTTACAGGATGGAAAATATGTTGACATCCAAAGACGCCTCAAAGACTTTACCAAAGAAATATTGATTGAAAGGAAACCCATGTGGTATCGCAGTTGTTATTCTGATGCCACAAATCAAATATCCATACAGCGAGCGAGAGACCGCTTGCAGCATGCCATGTCTACAAGAACCTATGCTGTGAAAAAACGTGGGCATAAAAGAACAAGCTCTGAAATGGAGCAATCAGCAACCCCAGGCACCTCAGCACCTTTCACTAGATCTGCGACAGAACCGTTGACAAGGGATCACTGCTTCTTATGTCAAGAAGATGATGACCAGCGTCTCTTCACCGTACGAACTGAAAACGTGGGGAAGGCACTTAGACGAGCTGTGGATATTTCTCAAGATCCAGTATTGATGACAAGACTAAGCAATATACTCTCACCAAGTGATGCCCATGCGATAGATGTAAGATACCACAAACCATGCTGGACACGATATGTGTTTCATGTCCTAAGGGATGATGCCAGCAACCGGGCCAAATCTACAAAGACAGACCTACCAATGCAAGTACCATGCTTGATTGAGATGATCAATCTCATTGTATATCAAACCCAAAATAAGGCAGAGTTACCAAGTGTGAAGTAGGTGAGGCAGAAAGACAGAAGAAAACCATCACTGTCCTGAAGCCTGCGAAGAAGATATGGTCTACACTTCCTTGATGCAAGATGCCACAAGTGAAATGGACAAGACAATGATGATATACAAGACAGCTAAGCTAATACGCAACAGCATTGCCAATTTCGCTGAGGAGAAGGAAACACACACAATTACAGTATCCAGCACAAGAGAGGATGTCCCGACCGAGCTGTACAGCCTTATACGGTGGATTTTGGTGGGATCTGAGGAGAAGCTGCAAACGGAGATGAGGAGCAGGACAGTTGACAGGTCAGCATTGACCATAAGTCAGAATATCATGTATGCTTTCAAGACCAGGAGACAAGTGCATCACGTGCCCAAGAAAGCCACTGACACATTTCGGACACCACACACACGAGAAAACCCACAGGTTGTAGGGTTGGCACTCACTGTACATCATGACACCAGGAACAAGGCGCTGATGGACCTCCTCCATGTACAGAACTACTGCGTATCACACAGCCGTGCCTTGCTCCTAGAAACAGCAATTGCCAATGCTGTTGTAGAAAACACAAAACAATTTGATGGATTGTATGTACCACCTTTCCTCAAGAAAGGTATATTTGTCTTCTTCGCTGTTGATAATACAGATTTTGCAAAGGACACTGTAGATGGCAAAGGCACCACACATGGCACAATCATCGCAGTGTATCAGAAGGCAGATGCGCCTGGAGAATCAATCGCACCCAATTTGGAAGTTAGTGAGGCAAAAAACCTGTCGGTTGTCCCTTATCATGTACCCATCGAGCCTTGCAAACCAAAACCTGGGCCAGTCAAGAGAGCAAAGGAATTCAAGGCGTGTTCCACAGGTGTTGCTGAATCCTATGAACTAACCACTCTTGGTTGGATGATTGCATCTGCTTTGTCTAGATCAACCGACAGTGAAACACAAAGCAGTATCCCAGGCTGGCCAGGCTACAAATCACTTGTGTCATCTAGTCAGTCACTGACTCAAGTCGGTGCCTTGTCACTGAACGTATCAATGGAGATGTTAGTGTCTGGGCACCAGTCAAAAAACAGAACAACAAGATGTACATGTCTGGCAGCAAGAAACAAACTTTCAAGTTCCGTGACCAAACAGTTGACCTAAAAGAGACCAAAGATCTCTATGGTCGGCTGATGGTTCTCACCAGGTCGAGCAGGGACATCGATCAGAAGAATGCAGTTGGCAACTATGAGTTCATATTGACTCCGAGAGCACTATTTGCACCAGACGGCTCAATGCTGCCATGCACTGACAACTCCAAGCTGATACACAGCCTTGAGAAGCTGGCAAAAACAGATGAAACCAAGGAACAGACAGAAGCTCTAGCGGCCAAAGAGCAGGATGATGACAGAGGTCCTGTATCATCATCTCCATCGTCGTCATCAAATCAAAAGATCGCCATTGTTGATGGAATGGTGCTTGTCCAGAAGATGACAAAGAAATCAGGGACAATCAGCACAGTCAAAGATCTAGCCCAGTGTTTCAATGACAGGCTCGTGAGCTTGACAGCAGGGTTCAGTGAGGTCATCTTGGTCTTCGATACATACAAACCTGACTCACTAAAGGAGGAAACTAAAGAGAGACGACGACAAGGAAAAGCTCCTATACCGTATCAGGTTGCAGATGATACGAACATCAAACACATCCTACTGGCACGGTTTCTATCGCACGAAAAAACGAAAGCAGATTTGACAGACTATCTCGCCAAAGCAACCCTTGATTACAACAAAAACTCACCTCAGTTAGTCATCACATCAGCATCAGGTCACGCCAGAAGCAACAGAAACATGCACTTTGAAGACAACAATCACGAGGAGGCTGACACATTGATGATCTGCCTGGCAGCGGAGCCATCACAGCGGTGTCCTGATGCACAGCTAGTATTCCTCACTCCTGATACTGACGTCTTGGTTCTGGCTGTGGCACACTATGACAAGCTCTGCAAAGAGACATCTATTTTGATGGTATCAGGTACAGTCGAAATAGAGCCAATCTGGAGAGCTTTGGGCAAAGAAATGGCCCAAGCTTTACCTGTATTCCACGCATTCAGTGGAGCAGACAATGTTGGAAAATTCTTAGGAATGGGCAAAACAAAATGGTTTCAGCAGTATATGAAAGCTGACATGCACTTACTCAGAGCACTGATGAAACTACCCGAGAAAGGTGACCTAACACAGGAGGTGAAAGACGTATTTGCCAAATTTATGTGCTCAAGCTACTGTCCCAAGGGTATTCACATTGCAAGTATCCCTGATCTAAGATGGTATCTGCTTTGTAAACACCTAGCTGAAAGCAACAACTTACCTCCTACACTCGGTGCACTTGAGGAACACATCCAGCGTGTGCGGTTACAAAGCCGAGTATGGTGCCAAGCCAATGTTATGCAGCAACAGCCTTTCGACCCCCTGAAATTTGGTTACTATCAGGACAAAAGTGGCAAATACTGCCAGTCACCACAAAGGTTCCTCCTGCCCCGCAAGACACCATCGAGTTCGTCAGATGCCACTGCAAAACCAACTGTTCTACACAGAGATGTTCATGCAGAAGGAATAACTTGCCTTGCACAGAACTATGCTTGTGCGGCACAGAATGCGAAAAAGATGCAGACTGTAATGTTGAATATGACACTGAGAGTGATGATGATGTGTAATGATGTGTCAAACTGAGATAGGAAATACGTCTATACGTATGCTGTTGTCACTACCAACAATTTGAGTGTGCATTTTTTCATGAAAATACAAACATAATTTCACAAACTTCTTCTTTTCTTGGTTTTTGGTATTCATAATCACTAATTTGACATAAGCTTTGGATTCCTTGGGCCTGGAAACATAGGATTAGCATTTAGAATGAAGTTTCTATATCAATTACAAGCTGAGATATTCGAAAATTCTTATGTTATGGCGGCCATTTTGAAAATCCAAAATGGCGGCTATGCAGGCATCTGCGCAAATGTAAAAATTGATTTTCAGATTCCTGATGCCATAAGCTTTCAAAAAATGCACTGGTTTGCTAATCTCCATAAATTTTGAACGAAAGTGTTTTTATTGACATAGTGAACCGGACTATAACTATAATAGTGAAAATAACTTTATTTCAATAAAAAGAAATGTATCACTGGTGTATGGAATATTCACTGTATTTTTTGTTAATTCTAGATTGATACTAATTATTAACTGTTAATAATAGGTGACTTCTCAAAAATGTGAAAAAAAGGATTTGTACTTAACAAGATACCTACGACGAAATACTTGGAGACGTGTCCTGAAGACGTGTCTCGCTGGCCACTTGTTCCTGAACGAAGAATGGGTGAGGAGACTTGGAGTCGTGACACACCAGTCGAATGAGGGATGTGAAGAACTGGAAGTCGTGACATGCCGGTCAGCTGAATGTTGGTTCTAGTTCCAGGGTCTGGAAGATTGGAAGAATCCTGGTTGCAGAGGTAGCCAGTTGTTAACCCCTCCGTCTATGGCCTTGGTCGGGTCGAAGTTCACGGAGGTTCTGGTTAGGTGGCAGCAACGGATTTGTTACTATGGAGTAGCGGGTACCGTTCGGAAATAGCAGTAGTTTCTTCTATACTACTCTCCGATTTCTTCTTGTAGTGGATCGGAGGATTCTGTGGAGCTTACTAAATTCTCTGAAGGTTCCCAGATTCTTCTTGTAGCGTATCGGGAAATTATTTTTCTCTATTTTATGACAAGTTCTCTGAAGAGAGCAAGGCTCGAAGGAGAAGATAAAGACTTTTTCTTACGGTAATTTACTGCTAAAATGTTACAGGTAATGCTCAGCCTCTAAGTTAGATCAGACTAATCAGAATAACAACTTGAAAAATTACCTGGGTTTATATACCCAAATTTTGTGGGCATCATTATTATTTAATGTTGACTTGTTTAGTTTCTATTCTCTATAGGCTGCATTATTTTTGCACAATATTTGAAGATAAGGTAAATTTTTTAGCTATGGCAACGTCTATACAGATAATCAAGATATTTGAAGATGAAGCCATATTTTTATCTTAAATCGCATATTGACAGATCTGATGTTATTATGATCTGCCGAGTTAACTAAAAATGGAAATTGAAATTTGCATTTTTACACTTAAGCATGCATATGAGCAAAAATTAAAGACTTAAGATTTAAAATTAAACGTTAGGCAAGACATGACTTCATCTTTTATAACGAAGAGAGAATGTATACAGAAAATGGACATTGCAAAATTTGATCAGGTTTCATTATTAAGCTAAATCTAAAAAAAATATTAAGTTAAAAAGAAACAATTAACCAATTATTTGGCAAAAATAGAAAGCAAATCAAAATTTTATCCACGCTCGCGTTATGCGATTTTGGTCCTGATGTAAAAATGAATATCTGAATATAAAAATTATATAAATATAAGGACTATATAAAGATAAGGATTTATACAAAATCGTATTTATGCAAATATAAGAATTATATAAGAATATAGGAATTGTTCATTGTTCATTTTCACACACACACACACACACACACACACACATATATATATATATATATATATATATATATATATATATATATATATATATATAATATATACATTTAGGATAAAAACGAAGACGTAGAGCAAGAAAGTCATTATATTTGGCTGCAGCCGACGTTTCGGGCAACTCTACCCATTTTCAAGGCCTAATAAAATAAAAGGCTAAAATTAATGCATGACAAAAAAAAATAAAAAAATTATACGAATGTCAAAAACAAACTAATTCATAGCACAGAATAAAACCACTTAAAGAATAAAAATTAAAAAGCGTAAAACAAGCATAAGCCAAAAACAAATTAAAAATTATATACAGGACAAATAACACATGATAAAAGTAAAACTTTAAAACTAAAAACATTCAAACAAATTAGTTAAAAATTAGTTAAAAACTTCACTAATAAAAAGTTAAATGAAAAAACGCAAAAGTGCACGAAAACATACCATGCTCACTTGATATCCTCAAACAACTGAGGCGAAAAGGAGACAGGGTCAAGGGGAAAACAGAAAAATTTAGTTGGTAGGCATTCTAAAATATAAAGGGGGTAACAGCTGGAATCAATATTTAAGCTGGAATTCAGAAATTTAATGCACAAAGATTCATAAATACGGAGAGAGGACGGACATTTTAATGATTTAAGAATTTTAAAGTTATTAACGGAAATATCAACTTTACACTTAACAGAATGATTTCTAATGGCAGACTGTTCCTTTTTAGATAAAACTTTCCCTGTCCTATGGCTAATACCCATATGGGAGCAAAATCTCGCTTGCAAAGAACGAACTGTGCTGCCAACGTAGTTCCCCTGGGAACACCCAGGGCAGGTAAACAAATAAACGACAGAACAGTTCATCGCAGGGGGGATTTTGTCCTTACAACGGAAAAAACATTCAAGGGTGTTATTATTCACAAAAGCAACCTTAAAATCAGTGTGAAAATAAAATTTCCTCACCACACTCAACAATTGCTTTTTCACAACAGTGTTAAATTGGTAGAGGTCAGGTAAAACAAGATATTTACAATTCTTAGGAACATCATACGTTGGGATAAGTTTGGGGGAATAAACATTATTAAGTAATTTACCAATAATACCTTGTACAAGAACCCGTGGAAAACCATTTTTAAAGAAAAAATCAGTAAGAAATTCAAACTCATTATGAAGCAGAGCAAAGTTTGAGCAAATATTATAAGCTCTATGCACTAAAGTGCGAATCGAACTTAGTTTGTAATTAAAATCGCAAAAACTATAAAAATTAAAACCTAAACCCGTAAGAGTAGGCTTCCGGTATGTAGAAGTTAAAACAGTTGAGCCTGATTTGGAAACCAAAACATCAAGGAAAGGAATAGAACCTTGAACTTCCTTTTCCTGCGTAAATATAATATTCTTATGAAGTGTGTTCAAAAAATTTAAAAACTGAACTGATTGATTATCCGTTTGGAATAAAGGGGTTGTTTACCGTCAGTTGGATGGAGTGGGGATGGGGAGCCCCTTGGGTCCCGTTTTTGCGAATATTTTCATGTCTCATCTTGAGGAAAGGGCCTTCTGTGAGTGCCCCCCTCACCTGAAGCCGAATTTGTACAGACGTTATGTTGATGACACGTTTGCTTTATTCCAAACGGATAATCAATCAGTTCAGTTTTTAAATTTTTTGAACACACTTCATAAGAATATTATATTTACGCAGGAAAAGGAAGTTCAAGGTTCTATTCCTTTCCTTGATGTTTTGGTTTCCAAATCAGGCTCAACTGTTTTAACTTCTACATACCGGAAGCCTACTTTTACGGGTTTAGGTTTTAATTTTTATAGTTTTTGCGATTTTAATTACAAACTAAGTTCGATTCGCACTTTAGTGCATAGAGCTTATAATATTTGCTCAAACTTTGCTCTGCTTCATAATGAGTTTGAATTTCTTACTGATTTTTTCTTTAAAAATGGTTTTCCACGGGTTCTTGTACAAGGTATTATTGGTAAATTACTTAATAATGTTTATTCCCCCAAACTTATCCCAACGTATGATGTTCCTAAGAATTGTAAATATCTTGTTTTACCTGACCTCTACCAATTTAACACTGTTGTGAAAAAGCAATTGTTGAGTGTGGTGAGGAAATTTTATTTTCACACTGATTTTAAGGTTGCTTTTGTGAATAATAACACCCTTGAATGTTTTTTCCGTTGTAAGGACAAAATCCCCCCTGCGATGAACTGTTCTGTCGTTTATTTGTTTACCTGCCCTGGGTGTTCCCAGGGGAACTACGTTGGCAGCACAGTTCGTTCTTTGCAGGCGAGATTTTGCTCCCATATGGGTATTAGCCATAGGACAGGGAAAGTTTTATCTAAAAAGGAACAGTCTGCCATTAGAAATCATTCTGTTAAGTGTAAAGTTGATATTTCCGTTAATAACTTTAAAATTCTTAAATCATTAAAATGTCCGTCCTCTCTCCGTATTTATGAATCTTTGTGCATTAAATTTCTGAATTCCAGCTTAAATATTGATTCCAGCTGTTACCCCCTTTATATTAATTAGAATGCCTACCAACTAAATTTTTCTGTTTTCCCCTTGACCCTGTCTCCTTTTCGCCTCAGTTGTTTGAGGATGTCAAGTGAGCATGGTATGTTTTCGTGCACTTTTGCGTTTTTTCATTTAACTTTTTATTAGTGAAGTTTTTAACTAATTTTTAACTAATTTGTTTGAATGTTTTTAGTTTTAAAGTTTTACTTTTATCATGTGTTATTTGTCCTGTATATAATTTTTAATTTGTTTTTGGCTTATGCTTGTTTTACGCTTTTTAATTTTTATTCTTTAAGTGGTTTTATTCTGTGCTATGAATTAGTTTGTTTTTGACATTCGTATAATTTTTTTATTTTTTTTTGTCATGCATTAATTTTAGCCTTTTATTTTATTAGGCCTTGAAAATGGGTAGAGTTGCCCGAAACGTCGGCTGCAGCCAAATATAATGACTTTCTTGCTCTACGTCTTCGTTTTTATCCTAAATGTAAAATTACGTCTCCTTAGGAGGGATCCTATTTCATATGTATATATATATATATATATATATATATATATATATATATATTATATATATATATATATTATGGGAATGAACTCAGAATGGTTCCCTGAGGTTTTTTGTGATACACACAGACCGTGCATGGAACAAGGAACTCTTCTAGGATAATTAAATCCACTATAGTCCGAATAAGTAATGGCAAATGACAAATACTATAGTTTTTCTTTTTGATGATGCTAGCTCAACGTGGGCAACGGGTTACTCGCAAAGAGGTCCCAAAAATATAGCTTCTCTCACCAGCTATCTGCAAAGCAGATATGATCTAGCTTTGGGACAGGATCTAGGGTTTAAAGCAGCCTAGCCCTGCTACATTTAGAACCTCAATATAAGCAAAAGACTCGCTGCCTTCACGTCAGATTGAATACATCAAAGAAAAAGGGGTAACTATTATATTTTTAGCCAAAAACCAAAACTTAAACCTCAACTGGCAGAATTGAGCGTCCACTTTTCAAGGCACATAACATGTCCGTTTCAAGACATGTCCAAAAGCTGGATCCTATCTGCTTTGCAGATAGCTGGTGAGGGAAGCTATATTTTTGGGACCTCTTTGCGAGTGACCCGTTGCCCACGTCGGGCTAACATCATGAAAAAGAAAAAACTATAGTGTTTGTCATTTACCATTACTTATTGGGACTATAGTGGATTTAATTATCCTAGAAGAGTTCCTTGTTCCATGCACAGTCTGTGTGTATCATATATATATATATATATATATATATATATATATATAAAAGGGTGGCACAAAAGTCGAGAGTCAAAGGGTCATCATTGCGTAAATTATAAATTGTTTCAACTAAAAAAGTAATTTTTATTTAAAAATAGTGGCGCCCATAGAACGGAGACGATCCATTCTCTCTGGCTCCTTTGGCCCCTGACTTTTGCACCACCCTGTATATACTCTGACATAATATGCACAACTTCACAAACTTCAAATAAATATCCAAATTAAATATTAACTCTGAGAGAGAGAGAGAGAGGACTCTTCTCTCAGACCGAATAAAATCTTCGAAATACTCATATTTCTTTATATATAATAATGGTTTTAATATCAACTCATTTAGAAAAGAATTACTGTGTGTGTGTATATATGTATTAACATTTTAATGAAAATATGTTGCTGACAGTAGTATGACCTTGCTCATGTCAACTACAATTTTGTATTTGTAAATTGTAAAATCGTCGTGGAGCTCATTTTTAACATGTGATTCATAAATGACTGCGTTGAATTATTTTATCAGTGGAATAAAACTTAGAAGTAGCTTCATTTTCAACAATATTTTGTACTGTAACTTTCATTCATATAACTGAAAAAAAAATTACAGCGCTTTAAAATGGTAACGATTTTTTGGAACACCCTGTACATGCGTTTGGCTTAAGACTTGCGAGTAATTATATTTACATAATTTTCTGAAAAAGGAAATAATAGCTACTGATGTCTTTATGGTTCTATTCTACCTGTCACCCTTATTGTAAGTATGATGGAATCATTTTAACTTCTTTCAGTATCGTTTACATCCTCGATTTGGGTTCAAATTTAATTATATGACAAAATCTGAGTGAGATCTTAAGTGGTCGGCCACATCTGCGCAAGGTTATCGTCGTCTTTGTCCCTCCATTTGTAAATGATTTGATGAACAATTGACACATGGATTCCATATTTCGCTGATATCTTCTTGTACCTCTCCCCAGATTATAAGCATTGAGAATGGCCCTCCGTAAGTCGTTCAAGATACCCGATGCTCTTTACGTTATCTGCACCAAAATGATGCCTGAAATGTAAAAGAAACTAATTATGAAGGTAATCAATCACATTAAAATAACATCACTACGTTCATACCAGGAATGCTACCTTATACAGAATGAAATGTGTAAGCAAAGCTCCTTTGTTCAACAAATTTATGACGATACACAAATGGTTCACTTACTTTCGCGCGACCTCCTTTTCACAATTGAGCGCACTATGGTTTCTGTGTGGAATGATACATGCGTTAACTATTTTCGAATGGTAGAACAGTGTTACCACGTATGCAGGTTTGTCTTTATGTAGGCACAAAACATATTCTCCTGTCGTAGTCATACAAATCGACTACAATGGATGGGTTCACTTACTTTTTCGCACATATGTATATATCACAAGTGTTTATGAAAACTTCATTATATATGAACTGTGCGTTATAACTGCGTATGCAAACCGTAAAGAGTTATCTGCTTTTCGGTAGGTTTGTTTAATATGTGGAAAGAAATAACGGGTGGTTTCGCGGGGCCTTCCTCAGGAGGTAAAGCTGTGCAATAACTTTAGCTCAACAGTTGTTGGTACGCCAGCTTCACCTGGGTTCGAACCCAGGGTCAGTGGATTCTAAGCCACCGACGCTAACCACTATACCACGGAGGCTCCATAACTACGTATATATTTTTTATGCAGGAAGGAAGGGCCAAGGGCGAATGCCCGCAAAAATGCCCTCCCCCATAAAAAAAAGCATATACGCAAAATAAAGGTTTGCAGGCTCTTAAAAAAGGTTGGCATTATTTTTTTTTTATTTTTAAAAGATTGTGTTGTGTGTAAGATGCATATATAATTGTATATGTAGTACGGAATAGAGGGAGAAGTGTGTAAGATGCATGTATATGTAGTGCGGAACAGAGGGAGAAGTGTGTGTTGCTAGGGCGGGTCATACTATGCATTTTTTTTAAATCAATGGAGAGGGGTGTTCAAATGACATATTTTGGTGTATAGAACACAATCCTGAAGAAAATATTTAATTCTGATAACCCTAACCTACATCGATTTGCAGTGGATTATTATTAAATTGTTGATTATTTTACTATTGTAGTTACCCCAGAATATGTCTTCTCACGTTTTCTATCATGGCTGCTCACGTTATCTCTCATAGAGCATTGTTCTAACTAATTCATATAAACACATATACATATAATGTAATTCATATAATAATAATAATATTTAAATACTCAAATAAAAAGGTGTGCCATTCCACTTAATTGTAATTATCATACAGTTTGGTATATGAAATATTTTGACGGTTTTCTGGCGCGCATAAGGCCATTTTCTGAGCCACCTTTCTCAGCGGTTAGAATGTAACATTTCAGAACATTCTAAAACGTTTTGTGAAATATTTGAAGTGACTCATGATTTATGAAGCTATTTTACCACCTCGGCTTGCAGTGAGGGGATAGATTTAGTGATTATCTACTGATATTTTTTTTGTTACTGTTCACATGTGAGTATTATTCTGTTATATTTTAGAAAAAGTTATTTCTACGCATATTATAGTGATACATTGAGCAAAATTTAATTAACAACTTTGATTTGAGCTAAAATTAGGTGGTTCATTTTTAGTACAACTGAGCAGTATGAGGCCTATTTCAATGTTCTAAAGAATATTTTTAGGATGTGTTTCTTTAGTTTTTTTAGAGTACATGAACAAATTATTTGCATTACAGACAACAGATAAATTAGCATTTTATAACATTTTGAAACCAAAAAAGCATGTGTTTAGCATTTGCAGATAAATTTGTTCTTGCCCATTTCAGCTCTTTTTTTAACCAAGAATTTTGCGCTGAAAAGAGTTAATACCTGTCTGTAGTGGATACTTAACTGTTGTATTATTGTTTTTATTTCAGTGTGAACTCATTAAGAAAATGGCTCAAGTCAGAACAAGGACGAAATCAAGTTCTCATCTGAATAATCTTGTTGGCACTGGCCGGGAGCTGTTGGTGTCTGAACTGCCAACTGTGAGGGATATCCTGAGGTATGGCATCTACTTGAGGAAGCAAAGTGAAGATGACAGGAGGAACTACCCAGTGGACAAGCTGGTGAGTGACATCTACCCTGGTCTGATTTGTCAGTGGAGCAACGCTAATGCTCTTTTCAAGCCACCTGTTATCAATGAAAAAGTGACCATCATGTCCAAGCTCAAGGAGGTCTGGAATCAGGCAGTGAAGTTTTCTCTTGGGAAGGGCAAACTTGATGCCAAAGAGAGGTTCATTGTCATGTTAGACAAGTTCTTTGATATTTTGACTTGCAAGTGTCAGATTACCAGTTGTGAGGGCTGTGTTATCCAAGCCCACATTAACTGTTCCTGCAGCAGAGAGAAAAAGATTCCTGTGAAAGATCTTGCCTACATCAAGGGACAGAAAGAGAAGGTTGGAAGTAAGGGACCCCACCAAATAGGGGGTCCTGATCTACCAGAGCACAAGAGACAGGTGAGGACATTGAAAAGGCAGTGGATGGAAAGGAAAGGAGAGAAAAGGAGAAGGAGCAAGGAGGAAAGTGCTGCAGTAGCAGAGAAGGCAGCCAGGAAGGATGTTAAGAGATTTTTGGCAGATGGTGATGAGGATCTGGAATTGGAGAGAAGTGGCGATGAAGATGAGTTTGTTCCTGAAGTTGAGCTCTTCCCTCAAACTGACCCTGAGCCAGCAGCTTCGGCAAAGGTACAGAAAAACTATGATGAGATTCAAAACATTGCCCTTGCTAGTGTAAGGTATGGCATAGGGCTGAGGCCAACTGCAGCGATAGCAACAGCAGCTCTGATTGACGCAGGAATCATCACAGAAGACAATACAAGTAAAGTGATTGATAAGAGCAAGGTCAAGAGAGCACAGGAGAAGTTGATGAGAGAGCTGGGGGAACAGTTCGAGAAGAAGTGCAGGGAGGAGGGGGGGATCTCTTGCATCCTCTTTGATGGGCGGACTGACCTGACCAATGTGATGATGGAAGCTGAGGGCAGTGACCAATCATTTCCCGCAAAGATCAAGGAAGAACACTATAGTGTTGTTAGTGAGCCTGGCAGCTACTATCTTTTCCACTTTACCCCAGAGAAAGCAACTAAAGAGGAGTCACATGCGGAGAAGATTGCTAAGGTCCTGTTTGCCTGGCTGAAAGAGAGGGGTTATGATAAGACCTTGTTGGCCATTGGAGGAGACTCAACAAATGTCAACACTGGTGTGAAAGCTGGAGTAATGCGGAAGCTGGAGCTGCACCTGGGGAGAAAGCTGGTCTGGTTGGTGTGCAACCTGCACACTGTTGAACTTCCCCTGCGCCATCTCATTGTTGACCTTGATGGCCCTACTCTGTCAGACAAAAAATTATCCGGGCCAATAGGAAAGCTCCTTGATTCTGCTACAGACTTTGATACTTCACCCGAATCTCTGTTCGCCCTCCACTGATCAAGCTTCCTGACAAGGTCATTCAAGATCTCTCAACTGATCAATACTATGGCTATAAAATTGTCTGTGCAGTCAGGGATGGAGTACTTCCTCCAGGGCTGGCTCTGTTAGAGATAGGACCAGTAAACCACAGCCGCTGGCTCACCATAGCGAACAGACTTCTCAGGCTCTGGGTGTCAAAGCACGGACTTAAAGGAAAGAACCTGAAGATTCTGCAATTCATTGTGGAATTCACCATTGGAGTGTATTACCCATGTTGGTTCAACGTGAAGGTCAAGCACTCCTGGATCGAAGGGCCTAGGCACATCCTCTTTCAGCTGGACTGCCTCAAGTCCCAGAGAAAGGAGGTGCTGGATATTGTGATGCCAACTGTGAGAAGATCTGCTTGGTATGCCCACAGTGAAGTCATCCTCCAAACACTACTCTGCTCTGAGGATCAGAAGGAGAGGATTGAAGGGGTGGAGAGAATCCTGGCCATCAGGGGAGAGGGGGACCCGGACACTCAGCTGGGGGACTCCTCTGTTAGGAGCAGAAGGACACCTGACATCAATTGTGATGCTTCCAGCATCGGTGACTTGATCAGCTGGTCAGAAGGTGTGTCAGAGCCACCTCTCACCTGCTCTCTAAGCACCTCAGAGGTGAAAAACTTCATCAACACCCCCATGGAGGTGCGCAACTGGCCTTGCCACACACAAAGCATTGAGAGGGTTGTTAAAATGGTGACTGAGGCTTCTGCTAAGTACTTCTCACAGGAAAAGAGGGATGGAGGGATCAGGGCTCAGGAGACCAGCAGGAAGCTGATGTCCAAGTCTGAGTCAAAGCAGGATTTGTGCAACCTGGCAAAGTTCAAGATGTCAGGAGAATGATCTTTGTAATTATATCCAGTGATATACATGCAGTTCACCTATTAATAAATATATGTAAAGTTGATTTGGCCTTGTCAATATAAATGATTTACCTTATATCTTTTAATATATTATAAAGGGGTTCAAAAGGGGTTCAAAAGGGTAAAATTGGCAATTTAGAAATACAAAATGATGTAGGTTAGAGTTATCGTATCCAAAACATAAGCTCATATTTGAATTCCCCACGTAAAAACACATAATTTAGACACCCCTGATGGTAGGATTTCCTTCAGATTCATGTTGTCACCTGAGTACGACCCGCCCTAGACTGTGTTGCGAGCATGCTAGACTATTCACATGGTAGAAAAGATCAGTTAAGGAGGATAGTGACAGGAGAAACAGCAGTTCCAGCACTACCTGTCTCCTGCTTTACGTTTCCCCGCCCCTCGGAGTATTTTTCTGGTCGATTGGTGTCTACACTCTCCTCCTATATGCATATAGAAATTCGAAAAAAAAAATAAATAAATAAATATATATATATATATGGTGAAACGTTTCAGTCCAGTTTCACTTCGCTGATCGAAGTTTTGTAAACTTCTCTCTTTTCATGGCCTTTGAATCTACAAATTTTCAAAAATTTTCATAATCTCCAGAGACGAAGTCTTTAATTTATTTTAAACACTAAGCTTTTAAAAGTTTTTTAAAGAAATGGATAACATTTTCAAGGTTTAGCGCAAGACGATAAAATTTTAAATTTTTTTAGCGTTAATTTTAAAAGTTTCTTTCAAGTAGCTGCTTTTATATTCAAACTTTCCTTTTAAATCAAAATGATTCAAAGTCTCTTATTGTAAAGAAAACCTGCCAAATATTTTGAAGAAAGAGGTGCCTAAACTTTATGTTTATTGCCTCTTACACGTAAATTATTAGGAGATGCTTGGATAATTAATGAAAATTTTTATTGGTAGGAAATAAATTCCACAAAAAGTATAATATGCGTAAAGGTAACAAACAATACGCTTCATATTTTCTACCAAAATTACAAAAAAAACAATAGATGTTAATAATAATAATTCATTTTTATCGCATCAAGATATAAAGAAATGACATGGAGAGTTAATCATAAACAATGAAACCTAATAGCCCACACAGAAGATTGTCTTTGAATGTTGTATTTAGTTAAAACAAATAAATTATACGCTTTCGCTATTTGCACCAAAATTTGAAAGATATATGACAAAACTGAACATGGTCTTAAACTAAAGGATTGGTTATAGGTGATGCACTCTACGCACTAAGCTTTACTGTTCTTTCCGGAAAACTAGGTACAATATGAGTGGCAAACATATAAGAATTTGAACATCTAATCATTATTATTATCAGTACATACATAAAAATAATATCGGGAACACTTTATATTACGTTCAATATTTTTTCCGTTTTCATTACAGGTGACTCATAGTTATTGACATTATACAGTATACTAGGATGAAACGTTTGGAATAACCGTTTTTTATTTCGGTTCTGAAGTATTTGAATGTCATTACTTACATACTTGATTTAACTCATAATTTATGGTATTCTTTTTAGCAATATCAGGAATGTCGTTTAAGGAGGTGTTGCGGAAGTCTGTTTCTTTATATTTTTCTAAAGAAAACATACTGGTATATTTAGCATGGTTTGTCCAAAATGGGAACTGGAAAAACCAGTTTGTTAGTTGCAACGTCCTATTCATATTTTTATCATTACGTCATATTATCGTTGTCTCGAGAGTTTTCAAGGTGTCCGAGGAAGTCAAATTTCAAATCACAAGAGCTGCATTCGATGTTACGTCGCATTTGTTTACTAATGTCGTTCGCAAAGTCAAACGTCAGTTCAGTAATTCTAAAACAGATGTCGATCTCTTCAATCCCATTAACCTGAAGTGGATACGCGAAACTTTATCTTTACAAATGTCTATGAACACTGCTCAGAGGTGGTCTGACATAAAACCTGAAATCCTGAACAGAACACCACGACTTTTGCAACACCTCATAGATATACCTACATTTAAATAACAGATTAATAGAAAACCATTTAAGTGAAATACTGTACTTTTGTGTCTAAATTGTTTAGGGTGGAAATATTTAACTTTTGGTTTATCTACATCAAACAGTGTCTGATCTTCTGCATAAGTTCCACAGCCATTTAACCCTTTAACTGATGAACTAATTAACACCATATTATTAACATCCAGTAAGTTATATAGTCTAATTTCACCTGTAATACGCCCAACGTTGACATTATTAAGTGCATTAGACAAACCATCCATAAATATACTGAACGGTAGGGATAATAGCAAAAGCCCTTGGCGTACTCTGCATGAGCATTTGAAAGAACCAAAGAACACATGTCCCAATTTAACTGTAAATGATGAATTTTATTTATATTATATTAGCAAATTCACTATCTAGAGCACTTCTTTCCATCAGTGTACTGAACGATACACCAAAAGAGTTTTCATTTAATTAAAAAGAAAACTGGGGGAATTTAGTAGATGAACAAAGTGCCGTGTTGAAAATTATCAGACTGTTTTGTTAAAATTAAACAAAATAAATGATGTTACTTCAAAATAAATCTCGTTTAGATTAAACTTACAGAAAATTATATTTACTTAGAATTGCTAATTTTCAGATTTTCCACACGAAGTCAAGCCCAAATCCAAGTAAATATACTTTCATATTTGGTTAATCTAAAACAAATTTATTCTGAAGTAACATCATTTATTTAGTTCAATTTTAACAAAAATGGAACTTTTTTTTTCGTGTAAAATCCAAACAAAATTTTTGTTTAAATTAAGTAAATACTTTTTTAAATGTACTGTATATTATATATGATTAACCGTATCATAAGAAAAACGAAAATATATTACTAAATTATTCTTTGTGAACATAATTACAACTTTACGAGTATATACATAAATACTGAACTCTTTTGAATGATTCCATTTAAAATCAAAATGATTAAGGAATAACCATAAATAATCGTGAAGCCCAATTACCAAGACTCTCTCGAATAGTTTAGAAAAACGAAGTAACTGTGGTTGCTTTGTGGTTATTACTGGATAATACAGTAGCCGAGTGGGGATGTAACAACGGGACAACATCAGAGAGAATAAAGATTAATATATATATATATATATATATATATATATATATAATTATATATATATATATGAAAATTATTTCACGAAAGTAACACGTGAAAAATATTTATGATGAATAAAACCACGAAGGAAAGGAAACACAAAATGGTGCTCAAGCGCTTTCGTCTAATGACATCCTCAGGAACACTCATCCTGAGGATGTCATTAGACGAAAGCGCTTGAGCACCATTTTGTGTTTCCTTTCCTTCGTGGTTTTATTCATCATATATATATATATATATATATATATATATATATAATTAAAGCCTTGTTTCGCCTCGTTTAACATACTTTCACGAACTTTTGCCATCATAATAAAGTATAATAAAGTTAGTGTCCCATGTTCTTAAGGGTCCTAATATTCTCTTGTTTGCAATACTGCAATATAGCCACCAAATGAAGGCCGTGTTCTACTTATAGCCAAGTATATCGGGTTTGTTCTTGGTTTAACGTGAGCAAATTCCAAAGGTCAGAGACATTTTTATTTTCTAATTTAACTGGTCACGAAATCACTCGAGCCAGGGGCCCAGGAATAACTTCAAAATGATGGCTCCTTGATTAAGTCGAGTTGGTTCCTGCTTCTCTTGAAGTAGTGTTGGCATAGTTATAATGTTCATCAATAAGATTATAAAGATCATTGTTAGAGCCATCATTACTGCACGCCACGTAAAATATAGTAATTCTAACCCGTTACGTAATACTTAAGATCTTTGGAATCAAACATTTGCTGGATATTTATATATGGGCAAATAATGAAGTCCCTTCATATCAATAATATTTAACATCATTTCAATAGGTTTGCGGTCCGAAAGATCCTACAACACTCGTACGTTTACTAATTGTTCATATAGATTGTTATTATTAAAAAGTTATCAACCATTTAGTTGCGCAGGAAATATCACATGTAAAACTGTCACTATCTATACCTAATTAATTAACATCACAAATTAGTAAGCTCGAAAAATTGCACGTATAAATTAAGCCAATGAAAAATTTAGTTCATATCTAATTTAAATTACCCTCTAATAAAATAACTAACAATTTTAAGCATCATCACTACAAGCTTTATTTTATAGACAAAATCTTAGTGTCATATGGTAAATAACAATTTAAAAGTCTCAGTCTCAGTCTCAGTCTCTCTCTCTCTCTCTCTCTCTCTCTCTCTCTCTCTCTATATATATATATATATATATATATATATATATATATAACCACAACCCACTAACACTGATAAAATACGTGTAATAAAAGCAGAGAAATGACATGAGAAAAGTAAAAAATCACGCATTTCCAAAAATAGTGGGGTTCATCTTTTCTTATACTACTTTTTAAGATGTGACGTGACAGTGAAAGACTGTTCGTCATTTGTCTGTGTCATATATATAATATATATATATATATATATATATAATATATATATTGCATTATTTGTAACTTTCTTAAAATTTGAAATGTGGCTCAAACATTAAAAGACGTAGAGAGAGAGAGAGAGAGAGAGTTACAAGGAGTTACAAGGAAAAGAAGTACCTCAAAAGGCCTTGCGGCCCATACTGAGGAGGTACCAATGGCAACGGGTGCCAGGGAAAATTTTCTACACACTCAAATAGTGTGCAAGATTTGGTCTAACCTTTTCTTGAAATGGTCCACAGAGGAACTGTTCATAACTTCTGAAGGTAAACTGTTCCATGTGTCACAGATCTTATACGTAAAATAACTCCCACACACACTAGTCCTAAACCGTTTCAAATCGAACTTCCAACCATTGTTGCGAGTTGGGTTATCATTTAAAGTAAACATGCTTCTAAAATCGACGTCGTTGAACCCGCGTAAGAGCTTGAAAACTTCGATGAGTTGACCGCGCAGCCTCCGAGTTTCCAGCGAAAACAAGTTCAGGGCGCGTAAGCGTCGATTGTAGCCCATATGCCTAATGGAAGGGATTAACTTTGTGGCCCTCGCCTGCACTCGCTCCAGCTGGCCTCTCAATATCTTTCCTGAGGGTGGGCGACCAGAACTACACAGCATACTCCTAGTGCGGCCGAACCAGGGAATTGTATAGAGAGAGCAAAATCTCCTTGTTCCGAAACTGAAATTGCCTCCTGATATAACCCAACAGCTTCTGGGCTTTCTTCTCCACCTCTACGCACTGTTTGGTAAACTTAAGGTCGCTGCTAATTAGCACACCCAAGTCCTTTTCCAAATCAGTCGCCTCGATATTACTCCCCAACATGGAGTAGTCCGACTTGGGATTTGCGTAGCCAATGTGCATCACCTTGCATTTACCCAAGTTAAACGGCATTTGCCATTTTTCGGACCACTCTCCTATCCTACCTAGGTCCGCACGCAGTTGCTCGATCGCTTCGGGCGTCCCAACATTGGCCCCAAGCTTGGTGTCATCAGCGAATTTGGCGATCCGACTGACGATGCCACCGTCGATATCATTTATGTAAATGATAAACAACAGTGGCCCGAAAACGGAACCCTGAGGAACCCCACTAGTGACCGAGGCCCAACCCGAACTAACCCCTTTAATTACAACCCTCTGCCAACTATTCTTCAGCCAGTTTTCAATCCACCTACCTACTTCCCCACCGATACCCAGCGCGCACACTTTCGCCATTAGCCGGCGGTGAGGTACCTTATCAAAGGCTTTCTGAAAGTCGAGATAAAGTATATCAATCGCCCTACTCTTATCATACTCACCCAACATGACGTGCAAAAACTCGAGCAAATTGGTGAGACACGACCTATGCCGTCTAAACCTATGTTGGGAGTCCCCAAGCAGCTTGTAGGAATCCAAATGGTCAACGATCCTATCTGCTATTATCCCCTCTAATAATTTACCTACAACTGAAGTGAGACTAATGAGAGAGAGAGAGAGAGAGAGAGAGAGAGAGAGAGAGAGAGAGAGAGAGAGAGAGAGTTACAAGGAGTTACAAGGAAAAGAAGTACCTCAAAAGGCCTTGCGGCCCATACCGAGGAGGTACCAATGTCAACGGGTGCCAGGGAAAATTTTCTACACACTCAAATAGTGGACAAAATTTGGTCTAACCTTTTCTTGAAATGATCCACAGAGGAACTGTTCACAACTTCTGAAGGTAAACTGTTCCATGTGTCACAGATCTTATACGTAAAATAATTCCCACACACACACTAGTCCTAAACCGTTTCAAATCCAACTTCCAACCATTGTTGCGAGTTGGGTTATCATTTAAACTAAACATGCTTCTAAAATCGACATCATTGAACCCGCGTAAGAGCTTGAAAACTTCGATCAGTTGACCGCGCAGCCTCCGAGTTTCCAGCGAAAACAAGTTCAGGGCGCAAGCGTCGATTGTAGCCCATATGCCTAACGGAAGGGATTAACTTTGTGGCCCTCGCCTGCACTCGCTCCAGCCTCTCAATATCTTTCCTGAGGCTGGGCGACCAGAACTGCACAGCATACTCCTGGTGCGGCCGAACCAGGGAATTGTACAGAGAGAGCACAATCTCCTTGTTCCGAAACTGAAATTGCCTTCTGATATAACCCAACAGCTTCTGGGCTTTCTTTTCTACCTCTACGCACTGTTTGGTAAACTTAAGGTCGCTGCTAATTAGCACACCCAAGTACTTTTCCAAATCAGTCGCTTCAATATTACTCCCCAACATGGAGTAGTCCGACTTGGGATTTGCGTAGCCAATGTGCATCACCTTGCATTTACCCAAGTTAAACAGCATTTGCCATTTTTCGGACCACTCTCCTATCCTACCTAGGTCCACACGCAGTTGCTCGATCGCCTCCGGCATCCCAACATTGGCCCCAAGCTTGGTGTCATTAGCGAATTTGGCGATCCGACTGACGATGCCACCGTCTATATCATTTATGTAAATGATAAACAACAGCGGCTCCAAAACGGAACCCTGAGGAACCCCGCTAGTGACCGAGGCCCAACCCGAACTAGCCCCTTTAATTACAACCCTCTGCCGCCTTTTCTTCAGCCAGTTTTCAATCCACCTACCTACTTTCCCACCGATACCCAGCGCGCACACTTTCGCCATTAGCCGGCGGTGAGGTACCTTATCAAAGGCTTTCTGAAAGTCGAGATAAAATATATCAATCATCCTACTCTTAACATACTCACCCAACATGCCGTGGAAAAACTCGAGCAAGTTGGTGAGACACGACCTATGCCGTCTAAACCCATGTTGGGAGTCCCCAAGCAGCTTGTAGGAATCCAAATGGTCAACGATCCTATCCGCTATTATCCCCTCTAATAATTTACCTACAACTGAAGTGAGACTAATGGGACGATAGTTCCCTGGACTTTCGTGATCCCCTTTCTTAAAGATAGGGGTCACGTTCGCTTCCCTCCAGTCACCAGGCACCTGGCCCGTCTCCAACGAATTGTTGAAGAATGTAGCCAGGTGGGGAGCCACCTGGTCGCGCACCTCCCGCAACACTCTGGGGAGAAACTGGTCTGGCCCAGGAGCCTTAAACGCACTCAGTTTGTCTATTCTGTCGGCAACGACTGTCGCGGTACATCGAACACTATCCAGGCCAGCACCTTCGTGCCTCCTCTCATGGGAACGATTGGCCTTCGCCCTCCTATATGCTACTTTGCTATTTCGGATAGCCGAAGCGATGTCACTATTGAACCATTTAGGCTGCGTTGAAGCAGGGGTGACCGGTTTTGAGGGTATGGCAGCAGACGGCAGCACCATAAACTCGTCCCGGAATGCACTCCACACTCCCTCAACATCGCCGCCGACCTCTAACCCCATCTCACCTACGCTATTCCTGAGGCTAACAAAGACCGCCCGCCGGAGATCGAGCTTACTGCCTCTCGAGTTACTACGCTTCACCCGAGGGACGCACACACGGAACCTAATCAGACCGTGATCACTACTCCCGCCCAACGATTCGTCAACGGTGAGGCCAGTGACGAGGTTGTCTTCGGTCGTGAATACTAAGACTAGAACGCTTTCGCCTCGTGTAGGCTCATTGACCCACTGAGTGAGGAAGTTCTCATCAGTAAAGTCAACTAGCCTCCTCCCTTCAGCATCAGCAGTCCTGTCTTCCCACTTTATGCCGCGACAGTTGAAGTCTCCTAAAACCACACACACACCCTATCCCGTAGCAGGCTACTGAGTTCGGTGTACAGGGCTGTATCCTCCTCGAGGAGGAGATGCGGAGGTCTGTACACCAAGATTAACCTATAGTTCGTCCATCGCACATTCAGATCGACGCCAAGCAGCTCCCGTTCCGACCGGAACTGGCAGTCAACCGGACTCAACGTGTCCCTGACGTATATTAGTACCCCACCTCCCTCCCCACGGGTGCGGTCTTTGCGAAACATTCTATACCCGGGAATTTCGAACTCCCCAACGTAGTCCCTACGATCAGTATGAATCCAGGAC
Organism: Bathynomus jamesi; assembly: GCA_023014485.1. Lineage (NCBI taxonomy): Eukaryota > Metazoa > Arthropoda > Malacostraca > Isopoda > Cirolanidae > Bathynomus > Bathynomus jamesi. The sequence goes on from JAJOZX010000790.1 coordinate 977,780, forward strand.
TCGGTGGTAGCAACGATATCCTGGTATTCTGATGCTAAGAGCGCCCGTAGCTCGCAAAACTTGTTCCTAATCGACCTAGCATTAAAAAGCATTGCACGGAGGGAGCCTTCCCTATTCTGACCGCCCCCTAGCACGACCCGTTTCCCGAACAGCCAGGGCTGTCGGGAGTTGAAGAGCCCCTCACTAGCGAGGGGGTAACTTCCGCAGGAGCCTGAGCCCCCTCCAACGTGGAAGGAGGGTCACCCACCTGTACCTGGACGCACCCTTCAGTTGAAGGTACGTCCGCCACCGGCTCATCATCATCCCTCCCCGGTGGGGGCCCATCATCTCTCCCCGCACTCGACCTCACCATTCTGTATAGGTGCCGGTCGAGCAGCGCGCCTAGCACACCTTTACCCTTGTTATTGAGGTGGACACCATCCCTCTGGTAAAGGTCCCACCTACCCGAAAATGTGTCGAACGAGTCAATAAACCTCACGCCCAGCGGGATGCACAAGTCTTGCCCCCTCTCGTTGATGCCAATGACCTTACTGAGCGCGTGGTCACTAGCATTCATTCGCGGTAAAATACCCATTAAGATTCCCCTGTCTGTCTTCAGTTTTAGATCATCCGCAAGAGACATGTTGTCGGTGATGATCCCTTCTGTAAGAGAGAGAGAAGAGAGAGAAGAGAGAGAGAGAGAGAGAGAGAGAGAGAGAGAGAGAGAGAGATATATCATTAACTGCAAATATGCAAGTAATTTTGTTTACACACACACAGATATATATATATCATACACCTCTGGAATTTTATTAAATGAAATGAATTCTCCAAGAGTGTATGATATGGTACTTCTAGATGGATCGGAAGGACCGTCTCAATGTTTGATCCCACCGTGACCACAGAGTACGCCGAATGATTTTCGTTTAAGACTTCCTTTAGGTTTTTCGTCGTCAAAGAAACCCGTCGGCAATTATTCTTTTAATTAATTGTAAGCAATCAAGTTATAAAGAATTGAATCGTTCGATACAAAATGTTAATAACATGAATACTTTCACTGAATATTGATGAGTGAAGTAATAGTTTAATCTCTAGTTCTAATCTAATCAAATATACATTAATATTTACTTGAGTTTACTGTCTATCCTACAGTCAAACTCCAAGCCCGAATTTCCGTATACACGACCGTAAAACCGATAACTTAACGAACTGAATTTCCATCTTGAGTCCGGAGATCCTTCTAGACTTAGCCTCGTCTCTCTCTGAATCTGCAGTATTTGCGCTGAGCGGCTGAGCTCCTTCTTATATATTCAAAGGAACGGAACTTGCCCACGCCACCACGCTAGCGATTGACGTCACCTGTGAACTTTGGAGGAGCGCGTGTCTCACAATCCATTATGTCACCCAGGTGCAATTATACAGAGTCCGGCTGCGTCACTGGCGTGTGATTTCCGTTCGGGAGGAAATTAGTCATACACTAACGTGTGACTTATTGAATGAATGAAATTATATAAAAATAAATGCTTTACTTCGATGATAAATCAAATTATAACATGTATGACATACATTATGGAGTCCTGTGTACAGCTTCTTTTACACAAAACAATGATACAAAATAACGTGAGCACTTCACTATATTCTCCCTTTATTACGGAGACTTTTGAATCCACATTCACGAAAATCTATCGACCCTTCAGATTTTCTGCAATGAAAAAGATGCCCATATACCCCTACTTCTTCACTTAGATGTCTCCGCTTTCGGAAACATATTACCCAAATTGGTTGCCGCCAAAGAAGAAATACTCTCTGGGACGCGTAAAAATTGCTCGCTGAGCCAAAGATTGATCGATTCTTAGGTTTAAGCGAAATACCTTCACCGAACGTTGGATGTCGATGGATATGAAGATGGATGAAGGCAACGTCGAGAAAATATGACGGTAAAACCGAAATATGGATGCGAGTCATCGTTTTTGGCGTTGGTGTTCGAGTGTTTTCAAACTGCCTCTAATTAAACTGCCACTAATCTTAGCGCTAAAACATCCACTCCTGTTTAAGGATCGTCGCATATATATATATATATATATATATATATATATATATATATATATATATATATATATATATGTAGCGGACAAATGAGACGTTTGCAATCATCTTTGCAACTTTCAGCAACATGCCATCAACAATGCGATATAACTCATCAAACCAAACTCAACAAAGAAGACGTCATACCAAGTGAGCAAAAGATGACGTCACAGCGCGGGAACCTCAAGATGGGCGTCGCAGCGCTTTCGCTCTTCGAAGGCAACTCAGTGACCCAGGAGCTACCACCATGTGAACATCATTCGTGCAAGGCTCCATTGGCCTTTTAATATCACTCAATTAATTTTATATGTATAAAGAATCTATCAATCTGTCGCGCGTTATTAATTGTCATATTGTAAGCATCAATTCAAGTGTACACATTACCAGTATTTACAATGTAAACAATCAACAAATCAGTCGCATTCTTAAATCATTCGAATCAATTTATTTTGTATTAAAATAAACGGAAGAAAACTGAATCTATCAAACAACCTAATTAATAACTTAATTAATAACATTATTTGATCTGCAAAGATCTGGTGACCTCAGCCTAAGCATTTATCATTAACAATCAATTAACCATTATCATCTTTATTATTATAGTGCTAAAAACATTACGCTATAAATTGGTGACCGAAGGAGTGACAATCGAATACCCAGCCAAAGCATAAGTGAAATCAGTGCGAACAATTTTTTTCAGTGACTTAGTAACAAACTGTAATTCACATTCAGTTTTTCTTCCGCATAAGAAAACGGACCAAATTTGAAAACTTTCGCCACATGGAGCGTTTTCCACCCAACGGACCAAGTTGTGCCCAGCGTCTCCCCCATCTTCAAGGAGGCAAACCCGTCTCATCTCTCCCCGGCTAACGGCTGACCCTCGACCCACCCCCAAGCTTCTCTCGCTTCGAAGTTTACTGCACATCGTTTCGTCAAAACCTTGTCCAAATATATTCAACTGTCATTTTTCGGCCGCGGTACGGGAAATCATTTGGCAAGACTTCTTCTGGCGACACTTTTTACTTCACCAGCGAATTCTTCATCCAGAACACGCGTGTTCTTACCCCACCCCTACGACTACGGGAAGGTTTAAAAAGAATTCCTTCAAGTCAACAAGCAGAGCGCACACATGCATCCACGCAACAAAAGGGCCGCACTGCAAAACAGACACTTCAGGCACAGGGTTGGTGATCCCCTGCCTTCATCAGCTGTCTCTTTGCATCATTCCGTGGATTACTTCCTGCTGCTCGTAGACTTGAACGACGTTTCTTTTTCTCTCCTTTGGCAGGAGCGACCTCAACGAGAACAGCCACGCGACGAGTTATGGGCACCGCATTCGAACTCAAACACAGTTCCCCCTGCCCCTCTCGTTTCCTCCGTTCGCCCCTCCTGCCCCGCATTCCTGCCTTACCCCAACTCCATCCCCTGTGGACCAGCCGAGTTATTCCCTCCATTCCCACAACCCCCCTATTCCCCCCCTTCTGAACACCTTGCCTCATGCCACGTCTCTGATTTCTCCATGCGAGCCTCAGCAGGCACTTCACGCAGCAGAGCGAAACATTTTATCGCTTGCCTCAAACGTCTCTTCTCATCTCGCTCACTTCGTTCTCTGGGGAACGACTACTTGTAGCGGACAACTGAGACGTTTGCAATCATCTTTGCAACTTCCAGCAACATGCCATCAACAATGCGATATAACTCATCAAACCAAACTCAACAAAGATGATGTCATACCAAGCGAGCAAAAGATGACGTCACAGCGCGGGAACCTCAAGATGAGCGTCGCAGCGCTTTCGCTCTTCGAAGGCAACTCAGTGACCCACGAGCTACCACCATGTGAACATCATTCGTGGAAGGCCCCATTGGCCTTTTAATATCACTCAATTAATTTTATATGTATAAAGAATCTATCAATCTGTCGCGCGTTATTAATTGTCATATTGTAAGCATCAATTCAAGTGTACACATTACCAGTATTTACAATGTAAACATTAATAACTTAATTAATAACATTATTTGATCTGCAAATATCTGGTGACCTCAGCCTAAGCATTTATCATTAACAATCAATCATTATCAATCAATTAGCCATTATCATCTTTATTATTATAGACCTACAATTTAACGTGGAATCCGAATCACGCCCCACCAGCAGCTCAGCGTCTTAATCCCTAGGCTACCTATTTAGCTACCAACCAATTTTTTTTTACTGTGTGGAAGGATGAATAGCTGGGTTGTTGCCGGCCGCCTGCCGTCACCGGGTCTCAATCCCGGGGCCGATGGATTTGTAGTCAGCGACGCTAATATATATATATATAATATATATATATATATATACATATATACATATATATATATATACAGGGCGTCCCAAAAAAATGTATACACACTTTAAATAATTATAAAGGCAGTGTTTATTAAAATACATTTCATTTTCAAAATGTAATAGAATCTACAGACATTATTTAATTGTTTTGTCAACGCCTGTTTTCAAACTGACGTCCGTTCTGGTCCAGGCACTGCTGATAACGCGAAGCAATGGAATCGCAAACATCACGAAACATTTCGTTTGGTATTTGTGTGCATTCTCGTTCAATGGCTGCTCTCAATTCAGCGACTGTTGCAGGTTTTATAGCGTAGACTTTGTCTTTTAAGTATCCCCATAAAAAAAGTCTAGTGGTGTGAGGTCTGGTGAACGCGGAGGGTATTCTACGAAACCCCTTCGTGCAATCCACATCCACATCGTGCCAAGTACCACTCGCAATACTCCACTCTTCGGTCCGGATCATCATTAATAGCACGGACTAATCTTGGAATGTAACTTTTCCATTGACAGCGCTTCAAAATGCGTTGGACAGACGATTCTGAAATTCCTACCTCACGACTCGCTTGCCGCACAGATTTTCTTGGACTTTGGTGATACGTTTCCAGTACTCTTTCTTGCTTTGTGGGGCTTGTCGATGTCCGTGGTCTTCCGGAACGCTTCTTGTGGACATTCTGAACAGTTCCATCGGCTTCAAACTTATCTCTAATTCGAGTGATGGTAAGTCGCGTTGGTGGATCTGTTTGAAACTCCCTCCTAAACTGTCTTTGCACTTCAACTGCGTTTTCACACTTCCAGTAGCATTTTAGAATGAATTTCCTTTGTTCAAAGCTTAGTCTGACTGCCATTATTAATTCTAATGGGTTTAACTTGGAAAGAAAGAAACATCAATTGAGCTATCAGCTGTTAAAGTGTGTATACATTTTTTTGGGACGCCCTGTGTGTATATATATATATATATATATATATACCGAGTAATTACAAATGATCTTCCCAATTTTAAACATTTATTATGAAAAAACTAACAAAACTACAGCGAAAGTAAGATATACAAATAAAGAATGTTTCATGGAATTTTTATTTGTAATATTGAACATGTCAGAGATAGCCCTAAAGTTAACGTGTTTTACGCTCTTACCGCTGAGAAAGTGTACGGTCCATTCTTCTTTGCTGAACAAACATTTAACGCATCATTTACCGCGATATGCCCCAGCTGCTAGAGGACAAAGCTGATGTGTGGTTTCAGCAGGAGTGTGCGCCACCCCATTTCCACAATGAGGTTACAACATTCCTGAATGAGCAATTGCCTGATCGTTGGATCGGGCGTGGGGAGCTCATTCCTTGGCCGGCTCGTTCGCCCGATCTAACACCCCCTTGACTTTTTCCTCTGGAACTATGTCAAAAATGAAGTTTTTGTTCCACCAATGGCAACATTTGAAGGAAAGGATACGTGAGGCTGTTAGAAAAGTTAAGTATGATATGCTACAAAATGTATGGAGGGAAAAAGAATACCGCTTTGATGTCTGCAGAGCCACAAAAGGAGCTCATATTGAACTTCAATAGCTTGTAAATAAAACTGGAGTTCTTCTTTATTTGTATATCTTGCTTTTCGCTGTAGCTTTGTTAGTTTTTTCATAATAAATGTTTAAAATCGGGAAGATCATTTGCAATCACCCGGTGTGTGTATATATATATATATATATATATATTATATATTATGGGATGAATTTCACAATTCCCTGACGAGGTGTAGCTTTGAATACACGAAAGGCCTTGGAATCGTTTTTCTTTTTCCTTGTGGGTTTGCAGCATATATATATATATATATATATATATATATATACATATATATATTACACACACACACACACACATATATATATTACACACACACATATACATATATTACACACATACACACATATATATATTACACACACATATACATATATTACACACACACACACACACACATATATATATTACACACACACACACATATATATATATCACACACACACACATATATATATATCACACACACACACACACACACACACACATATATATATATATATATAATTTTCAGGTATTCCATGCAATGATTCCTCATTTCATGGAGGTCAGATTGTTGACCTGGTGAAGCTGAGAGTTGGTTTCTGGTTTTGCGATCGCCTCTTCATCTCGACAGGTACTCCCGCTTCATCTGGTATTGTTCTCAGCCAGGCGTCTAGTCTTCTTTTGGAGATTTTAACCACTACACCAGTCGTGTTCCGTATTTTCTTGGCCGGTTAGATGAACAGTCTTGTCCCTCTTACAACAAAGCTATTTTTCTTCATGGTTGAAGATGTTCCTTGTCTCGCCTTTAGTTTGGGAACACGACAGATTCTTCCTTTCCCACTGTTGTTTGAGTGGTTGTAGGGTTCAGAGTGAAATCAAGGACTAGTTTCTTCATTATTTTCCAATGGTGTACCTCTTTATTTCCAGCGAACATAAATTTCATTCACGTAACCTTTCCCAGTAATTGAGTTCTTTACATCCACTGATCTTGGCTGTGAACCTTCAATGAATCTCTTTTAGTTAACTAATGTATCCTTTTTTATATGTGGAGATGCTAAGCCTGAGCAACACCTCAACTTGCGTATCATCAGTGTTTTCTACAGCCATCATTATATTCCTGTTTCTCCTTTTAAAGGTTCTCAGTATCTGTCCAGTTATCCGTTTTGTTTTGTTTACTGCTATAAACAAAGCAAGAAGAATGACTTCTCCCTCAGTTGAAAAACACTGATCACACCCAAGTTGGAGTATATATGTATATATATATATATATATATATGTGTGTGTGTGTGTATATACAGTATACTGCATATACCTGAGTAGGCGAGTGGTTAGGACTCTGGGCTGCTGATCGGGAGGTCGTGAGATAGAATCAGGGCGAGGAATTTCTAATTTCAGATTTCTTTGGTTAGCCAGATTCGGATTTCACTTTAAGCTGTAGTTTTAAGGTGTGGCGAAATGCTTGACCTTCGTCAAAATTAACATTGGGGCCATTCAAAAACCACGTCATCCTTAAAGGGGGGGAGGAGGTTCCTTATTTGACCACCAAGGGCCACATGGGGAAGGGGGGGGGGGGTCTTGACGTTTAACCACGTGGCCAATACTAAGCATTAAAATATCCTGTTTATAATATTGTTTATCATATTACCATATTATATATATATATATATATATATATATATATGCAGTAAAATCACAGAATAACACGTGATCTTATTAGTAAGCAAACAACCACAGGGAGAAAGGAAAAAGAAACACGAAATCCGAGCGCTTTCGTGATATATTCACATCTTCAAGGACAAGAAAGAAATAGGCTACCGAGGGTACCCATTTAGCTACCAACCAATTCTTTTTTACTGTGTGGAAGGAAGATGTGAATATATCACGAAAGCGGTCGGATTTCGTGTTTCTTTTTCCTTTTTCCCTGTGGTTGTTTGCTTTTATATTTATATATATATATATATATATATATATATATATATATATATATATATATATATTATATATATATATATTTCATAAACTCCATAAAATTCAGAAAACTCGAATCTTTATAAACACAAATTTGCACCTTTATTTCGGAAAATTCTAGAAAATTCGAATCTTTAACGTTCATGAAATACAAATTCGCCATACTTTTAATTTGCTTTATTTTAATTTTAATTTTAATTTACATAAGATTAAGAAGGGGTGGGCGGTAACATCAGAAGACCACGTGGTTTTGGAGAGGGGTTTAAGTCATTGGCCACAAATGAACACGAGGGGGGGGGACGGGTTTGAAAACCACCCGAAAAAGGACCAAGTGGTTTTTGAATAACCCCATTCGAGCCGAAGCAAACTGAGGTTTTTATGGTAACCAGAAAATAATATCGGAATTAATAATTAGGACACAGCCATTAAATTTTAAACAGAAAGCAAAGGTTTACAAAGCTCATTCAGGGTACAAGCACTTGCGGCATCACTGCCATAGAAACTCAATGCATAACCAGGTTTCCGTACGTGGTTCATCACTACTTTTATGTATATATATATGTATGTATATATATATATATATATATATATATATATATATATATATATATATATATATATATGTGTGTGTGTGTGTGGTGTACGACTATCCCCTTACCTTCAACAATACACAACTCAATCCTTCCCCTTCTTTTAACATTCTTGGCGTTTCCTTTTCTCGTGATCTTTCCTGGAAAGAACACATATACTCTCTTTCGAAAACAGCTTGAGAAGTTAGGTGTGTTGTACCGACTCGGCAATTTCTTCACCCCCACTCATTTGCTGTCTCTGTTGGTCTTCTCCACCCCTGTATGGAGTACGCTTCTCATGTGTGGGATGGCTCAACCGACACAGCCCTACTTGACTGGGTGGAATCAGTCTTTTCGTCTCATCAATTCCCCGCCTCATACTGACTGTCTTCAATCCCTCTCTCTTTGCCACAATGTTGCCTCACTCTCTCTTTAGTATCCCTATTATAACGGACACTGCTCTTCCGAACTCTCTATCTGCATGCCTCCACCTTTGAGGAGAGAACGCAGTACCAGACTTTCTCCACATTCTCATTCCTTTTCTCTCCGACTCTCTAAAGCAAGAGTTAATCAGTATTTTCAATCTTTCATCTACTTAACCGATCAACATTAAAACAATCTTCCGCGCTGTCTGTGACCTCCAATCTTTAAAACGCAGAGTGTCTAGACATCTCGAAAACTCTGGGCCTTGATTTTGGGTCTCTTCTTTTTCTAGTGGGGGTGGGGCGTTTTTGCGGGGTTACGCCCTTGTCCCTTCCTTCCTACATAAAAAAAAATATTTTATGCAGGAAGAAGCCAAAGGCAAATGCTCGCAAAAATCCCCCCCCCCCCCAACTTCGCGCATAGAAGAAGGAGAGAGCTGAAATCAATGGCCAAATTTTTCGAAATACCTGGACATACTGGGTTTGAAAGATTGGAAGTCATAGACAGGGGTAAAGATACATTGATGAAGGTTCTTCCAGAATTAATTGGTTGAATAGATGAAAGATTGAGAATGCCGATTATTCCTTGCGTTAGAGAGTTGGACAGAAAAGGAATGAGAATGTGTTGAAACTCTGATGCTGCAATCACTCCTTAAACGAGAAGGCCTGCAGTTAGACAGTTCTGAAGAGCAGTGTCTGTTATAATAGCAATAGTAAAGAGAGAAAGGGAACATTGCGGAAAAGAAAGAGGGATTCAAGATAGTCAGTAAGATGTGGGAAATTGACGAGACTAAAAGACTTTGATTCCACCCGATCAAATAGAGCTGTGTGGGTTGAGCCACCCCACACATAAAAAGCGTACTCCATACAGGGGGGGGGGGTGAAGACCCCTGTAAAAAAACAGCAACTGAGTGGGGATGAAAAAACTGCGGAGCCGATATAACACACCTAACCTCTTTGAAGCTGTTTTAGAAAGAGAGTATACGTGATCTTTCCATGAAAGATCATGAGAAAAGAAAACGGCAAGAATGTTAAGAGAAGAGTAAGAATTGAGTTGTGTACTACACTGGTATGCATATGAAATTTTTTTGTCTGCTGTGAGGGTTTTTTCAACTCATATTATATAATTCGACCATGCTGAATTCGAAAATGACATTGGTTTTCCTCAATCAGGTCAGGTTTTTTCTCTATTGGCCATTTATTATAAGTCCAATTTTATCCCCAAATTTATTGATTTTTTTAGCTTAAACACTGTAGATACGAGTAATATTATAAGAACACTCGTGAAAAATGAAAACATTGTGTGAATAAATACTTTTATTCATACAATGAATATGGAAAAAAGTTTATTGAGGAAGGAATGAAGTTTTTTTGGCTTTCCGTCTGTGTTTTTCTTCGGGCACGTCTCGCTTCAAACACCAGCAATAGTCCGCCAGCATATTGATATCCCAGTTTCCCTGGTACCTCTCTTCCATTATTTTGATATCTTGGTGAAACCGTTCACCCTGTTCCTCACTATAATTCCCGCAATTTTCAGGAAAATAGTCCAAGTGGGACCACAAAAAGTGCATTTTTATGGACATGCGCGACCCATGAGCTTTGAAAGCTTCCATCAAGTTTTCGACAACGGACTCGTATTCTGGACTTCTACGTTTGCCAAGAAAATCAGTGACAACTGATTTGAATGCCTGCTAGGCATTCTTTTCAGTTGGTGTCATTGCGTTTTCGAACTGAGTATCCTTGATCAAAGTTCGAATTTGAGGACCATCAAAAACCCCAGCATTTAGTTTAGCATCAGATATATGAGGAAATTTACTCTCGAGATATCGGAATGCTGAACCCTCCTTATTCATTGATTTGATGAAATTTTTCATCAAGCCCAGCTTAATATGAAGTGGTGGGAGCAAAATTTTTGTTGGTGGTACAAGGGGCACTGAAACGACATTATGCGACCCAGGTTCAAAATTCTCTCTGGATGCCCATTCACGCTGTGCATAGTGCTTCTCATCCGCTCGGCTATCCCATTTGCAGAGGAAACATGGGTATTTCGTGTATCCCCCTTGCATTCCCAATACAAATGCCACAATCTGAAAAAAAATGAAAATATTTAAAGAATTTAGAGAATTTGTTCTATCAGATAAAAAAATCTATGCATTGGACTGTATCACTTCTGTGGGGAAGTTAAGTGTTCTTATACGCTCTCAAATAACCTTTGGAAAAACAACATAGTCAATAGCAATAGTTTACTTATGATATTAGTATTACCTTCAAATCTCCACAGATCCTCCAGTTATGTTGGTCGTATACGAGAGCATCCAGTAAAATTTCCATGTTATCGTAGCTCTCAGTAAGTTGTACGGAATGTGCTACAGGGACTGATGCAACCCTATTCCCAATGTTGAGAAGTACTGCTTTCAAACTTCGTTTAGACGAGTCTATAAATAGCCTCCATTCTGATGCGTTATATGGCAGGCCCAAGGATTCGATTAGCCCCTCAACATTGCAGCAGTACACTAAGGAAGAGGTATTTTCGTGCACTGCAAAAAACTTGCGGAATTCTTCCTCTCGTTTCCTATACCAGGAGAATGTTGTTCCCGGAGCCAGCAAGTTGTCCTCTCGAAGTCGTGAGCCCAAGATCTCGGCAGTTAATTTGGAAAGTCCTAAATCCCTGGTAAGATCATTAAGTTTGGCCTGGTTGAGAGGCCTCGGCTCATTTGAAGCGGTATTTTGAGGTATACGTATACGACTGGGACTGGTCATTGGCATTGGTCATTGATTCATCATCAGAATCATCGAAGTCCAGGGTTTGAGGTGGGTCGGGTATTGGAATTCCAGGACCATGGGGTACAGGTCTCATAGCAGAAGGAATGTCAGGGTATACAACAATGTGTTTATTCTTCTTGTTAACTCCTGAAAATAGAAACACAGAAACATGGATATAAAACTTGCATATGAAATAGAAGAAGCATTCAGACAGTGGCGGCTCGTGAGGGAAGGCTGCGGTCTGTAAGATATGAAATAGGTCGATGGAGTCTGTATACAATCATTGTATATGTAAATGTAACTTGTATAACAATATGTATATGTAAATGTATGATTACCATTATGGTGAATATTATGCTATATATGGTGAATATTACATGGTGAATATTATGTCAAGTTTCATACGAGGATTTCAAAATATTTAAGAAAAATAAATTTATAAGCCCACCTTGGAGGTTTGTCATGCAGAAATAGCAATCTGTCACGTGATCCTTTCCTTCTCTCCAAATCATGGGAATTCCAAAAGGCAAAGATTTCGCTCTGCCTTTGCTCCATCTTCTCAAATTTTCAATGCACGTCTTGCAGCACATATGAGGGGCGAAATTTTTGTCCTGGTCCCCTAGCTTAATTCCAAAGTATGCTCTATACATTGTCTTCACAAATTTAGTGATTTGGGACTGGTTATTTGGCATGGTAACCGTCCCACATATGTAGCAGAATCTATTGGGATCATTTTTACACGCTCTATTCATTATGAAATATTTTATCTATATGCCTGAAAAGTAAAAAAAGATATTATACAAGTGAAACAAGTGATGATAGATGTTACTGTTCCAATTCCGCTTTGACAAAATCACGAAAAATTCTATTTTACTTATGAGGCCATAGCCGGATAACCTGAGCTGATTGAGAAAAACGGATTGCAGATTCGAAATCAGCAGGAAAAACTATAAGAATCACTTACAAAACCCTTGACAGCAAAATTGATGCATACCAGTGTTATTGAAGGTAAGGGGATAGTCGTGTGGAAGATTGTAACGAGTAGATAGATGAAAAAACTGAGTTTTTGAGGCATTGAAAGCCACAAGGTCTTCTCTGCCCCAATCAGAGATAGCAGAAAGATCAGAGGTCAGATGTTCCATAGCCGTAAGTAGTATACCCACAAAAAAGTAGAGTGCAAATCAATTGCATGCAGGATGATTAATAATGGTTCAAGCAAGGGGAGAGAGAGGGGGGTTAGACCCTCCAAGGGGGGAAAGTAGGCTTAGACCCCCAAGGGGTAGAGGGTAATCTAACTTGGCAGGTGAGGCCCACAAAAGTATATACAGTGTACATATGAATGTATGTGTATACATGTAGGTGTGTAATGTGTATGCATTTGTCCCGGCCCTCTTTATGAAGAGGGCCGGGACTAGACCCTTCAAAGGTGGAGTGGGTAACCTAACCAAACAAGGGTAATAAAACACAAGAAGGAAAGAGCGGAGAGAGAAAATCCTTTCGTGGGCATATCGCATCGCATAATGGTGTCTTTACAAGCCTTCCTGGGCGGCTTTAGCATCACAGCCAGCTGGCTTAGAAGGCAGCTAATCGTATGGCGTAAACGGTTCACAGCTAGTTTCTTTAGAAGGACACAGACAAAGAATACACCCATGAGCTGGCAAAGCCAGTCGTATATGGCTTAATCATGGCATGTACACAGTTATTTCCTTGTACGTACGTATAAAGGAGAATTAAAATGCACAATTACATCGCTCTGTCTCAAAAAATAACAAACACACACACACACACACACACATCGTATGTGACTTAATCAAAGCATGTACACAGTTATTTCCTTGTATGCACGTAAAGGAGAATTAACACCGTTCTGTCTCAAAAAAATAGCAAAACACACATACACACACACACACACATATATATATATATATATATATATATATATATATATTATTATTATTATACAGAGCTGGGCACTTGCGGTTTTTTTTTTGCGATACTGCGGTACTGCGGTACTACCGTGTTGGTCGGTACCGCGGAAAGTACCGCGGGAAATTTGAATGCGGTAGCGGTACTGCTGTACTTTCAGCGATCCTTTGCGGTACTGCGTTATGCGGTACCGGTTTGGTAGTGCGGTAGTAGTACCGCAGTACCGCAGTACCGCAAAAAAACGTAAGTGCCCAGCTCTGAATTATAATATATATGTATATATATATATACTTGCATGCGAACATGCCTTCCTGAGACTACGTCATAATACCCTTCATACATAGCCCCTCATGCATAACCCCCTCCATCGGCTGTATTATAGCAACAACTAACTACCCCCACCCCCTCATTAGACCAGTAAGGTCTCAAAAAACGGCACAGATAATAGGCAAGCTATCAATCTTCCCGTAGCGTTAATAAAATGCCGCTACGAGGACAGGGTTGTAATGTGTTGGAATGCTATCTGTTCTTTCAAACAAAAATTGAAACATGGTAAACATCTTGCGAAGGTCAAAGCGCACGGTATACGCGGTCAGGTAGCTAACTGGTTAGAAGAATGGCTTCGTGCTAAGAGACAGAGGGTCGTAGTTAATGGTAGTGAATCGGGGTGGTTAGATGTAGGTAGCGGTGTCCCACAGGGTTCAGTGTTAGGCCTAGTGATGTAGCGGATGTCATTTTTTTTACATCCGCGGATGCGGATGAGGATGTTTGATTTCAACATCCGCGGATGCGGATGTCTACATTTTCGTTATTTTTTAGGATATATTCGAGATTTGTTGTGTTTAACGTATATAATAAGTTATTATATAGAGAGAGCTGTAGCTATAATGTAGTATAATTGATTAATTGTACAATAATTACTGTACTTTTCTCTGAACATATAAAATAATATCAAGCATCTAACATATAGAAATCAATTAGTGAATTCGTCTGCAAATAAATTCGTTATATTTTGTTGAGTTTCAGCCACAATTAGAAACCATAATTGTGTTACCAGGATGCGGGACGTGAACCCAACTCAAATGCACCCCACCGACCTCTTTCCCCAACCTCCACCCTTATAGAAAGAGATCTTTAATTAGCTTGATAACTATTTATATTAAGTTTAAAGTTTTATTAGGCATATTTATAAATGAGTAATTAAAATAAAGTAAACTAAGATGTTCATCGTTTAATGTTCAAACTTAATTATAGGAAGGTTATGCTTAAGGAACATTAATTTTTCTGCCTTTTCTGCTGCCAGTCTGTTTCTCTTTTCATCATATATTAATCCAGCACTGCTAAATAATCTCTCGCTTGGTACGTTTGTTGGAGGACAGGCTAAATGTTTCCTTGCAAGTTTACTCAAGTATGGATAGATATTCTGCGTATTTTTCCACCAACTAATAGGATTGTCACATGCAGCCAGGCGTTTTTCTTGGTGATAGCCCTCGATCATTTTTACTACATCTTTTGACATCGCGTAGGTCTCGTCATTGCTGCTTGACTCAAGAAACTGAGAGACAGATTCTGTGATAGATTTGCTTGTTGAAGGTGTTGGTTCTGTCACTGAAACTTTTATTCTTTTGGTGGGTGGCGAAGCGACAGATTCAAGAGATTGAAGCTCTTCAACTGCTTTGCCAAGTGATGATTTAACTCGTTCTAATGTACTAGGTGAAAATAACTTAGCTTTGTAACGTGGATCTAAGTAGGTTGCAAGAGAGTAACTTCATACAAGAACAGCCTCTCGTCTTGTCGTTTGCATCACTTTTGCGCACAATGAACTAGTTCTATTAATATAGTAGAATTTGATAATTTCCGCTTATTAATGACGTTTTATCTCAACGGTCCACATCCGCACGACATCCGCAGTCCAAAGTGCGGATGCGGATACGAGAAAATGTGCGGATGTGACCTACATCACTAGTTAGGCCCATTGCTATTCGTAATTTACATTAACGACATAGATGTAGGATTGACTAGTAACGTGTCAAAATTCGCGGACGATACTAAAATAGACGGTAACGTTGTTAACGAGGACGATAGTAATAGGCTCCAAGACGATGTAAATAGGATTATGGAGTGGACAGATAAGTGACAGATGCAATTTAACGTAGACAAATGTAAAGTTTTGCATATAGGTTCTCGCAACAATAATTACACGTACACGATGGATGATAGGGAGTTAGCGAGCGTTGACGAGGAAGTAGATTTAGGCGTACGTGTATCTAAGGATTTAAAGGTTAGGAACCAGTGCCTGGAGTTTTGCGCAAAAGCTAATAGGATGTTAGGCTTCATAGCGCGTAATTTCGAATTTAAATCGAAGGATATTATATTGCCCCTTTACAAGTCCCTAGTCAGGCCTCATTTAGAATATGCCGTTCAGGTTTGGTGCCCGTACTTGCGTGAGGATATTGATAGGTTAGAAAGGGTTCAGCGTCGTGCCACGAAACTTATTCCGTCATTGCGCAACAAGCCTTATGAAGATAGGATTAAAGAGCTAGACCTGTATTCACTCGAAACTAGGAGATTAAGGGGGGAGCTTATTGAAGTTTTCAAAATCGTTAATAACATCGATAACGTAAATTTTGACAAATTGTTCACTTTCGATAATAGTAATACTCGCAATAACGGATTTAAGTTGCGTGGCAGACGTTTCATTACTAATATCGCTAAAAACTTCTTTACGTTTAAAGTAATTGATAAATGGAATAATCTTCCCGCGTCAGTCGTTCATTCTACCAGCGTTAATATGTTTAAGAACCGTCTTGACAGATATTTTAAAAGTATTAACGTTGTTTAAAATAAAAAAAACAAAGTTAGCAACAGGAGCTCTGGTAGTGGTGCTCGAAGATGAGTCTGTTGACGATGAATGCCAGCTTGTGACATGCCAGCGTGTGATGCCAGCAATAAAATTATCAAAAACAAAAACAAAAAATTAGACTAACACGAACGTAGATGTAGCTCGTAGCGTAAACTAACCCACGTTTTGTTTAACTTCACCTACTTTTTTTTTTCTTATCTCCTTACTTTGCATGTCTGTAACTCTCTTTTCTTGCATGTTTGTAGTTTGCATGGTATGACAGTGAGTTAAGACTGTGTTTGCATGGTTTGTAAGCGTTCTTATTTTACTTCTTTTCATCTTTCACCCCTCTCCTATTTTCTCCGACTATTTTTCTGACTTGTCGGCAGTGGCCGGCGGATGATGATGGTGAGTCTTTTTTCTCTTTTTCTGAATGAATGTTAACCCACGAATGATAAGTGTTCCTCCTTACTTAACCCCTTATTCTCTTCTCTTCTCTTAACCCGCTACTCTTTCCTTTCTCTCGGGCTAAAATTAGAGTGGATCTTTGGGTCTTTGTTAGCCTTAGCTTCTGTAGATCTGTAGATCTTATAAAAAATATTCATTTAATTTTATAATAAAACTAGATTTTATTTTTTAGCGTAACATTTATTCTTATCAAAATTCCTTTTATCACGCATTAAAGAATCTTTCATCCTATGAATTATTTAAAACAAATTTTTTGCCATAACACACAAATATATCTTTTAAGCATATTATAAAAAATATTCATTTAATCTTAAAACAGTTTTTAGTTTCAGGGCTAACATTTATTTTTATAAAAAATCCTATTTTCTGTATTTTACAGTTTAAAAAGTCGGCAAACATTTTATTTCAGACCATAAAACATAAATAAATACAGGTATAATATAAATACATGAATAATTTTTTAAATTTCTTTAGTAGGTTGCAAAAGACTGCCATTTACGTGTAAGAACAGAATATTAACTGTCCAATCTTTCACTAGAGAAAGCAGATTACTCCAGGACAAGCAAACATCATTGCGGTTCCACAACTAGATCGGAACAAGGTACCTCCACTCCACAAAAACCGTGCAATAAATCTTAACAGTACAATTTTTCTCTGGTTAGCTAATACGGTCGAAGGTACAAAAAAACTATTTATTCTCAATCAATCCGTATTGGCATATCTGGCAAATTTCCCACCAGCTGGTGAGAAAGTTGCCAGAGCTGCCATTTAAGCCAAAAAAATATTGCAAGCAGCCTAAACATTCTTTATAAAGTTCTGATGCTAGTCACATTATTTATATGTTAATGAACTTCCTGGTAACTAATTTATTAGTGCAGTTACCAGCTTGTGATTAAAATAATGTAATGTGCAAATTTTTAGATGGGGACCCACACCTTCATCCTACTCACACACACACACACACACACACACACACACACACACATATATTCCACTAGATCGTAACAAGATACCTCCACTCCACATAAATCGTACATTAAATCTTTACAGTACAATTTTCTCATATGCTCTGGTTAGCTAATACGATCAAACGTACAAAAAAGCTATTTATTCTCAACCAATCACTATTGGCATATCTTGCAACTTTCCCACCAGCTGGTGATAAAGTTGCCAGAGCTGCCATTTAAGCCGAAATAAAAAAAATATTGCAAGCAGCCTAACTATTCTTTATAAAGTTCTGATACTACTCAAATTACTTATATGTTAATGAATTTATGTAAACCTTTCATTATTTAAATCATTTTAGATACATGGGTATTGGGTAGCTATAATTTACTAAATTTTTACCTAACCTATTTATTGTAACGTATTTTATCCATTTACATTACAACCTTTAAACAGTTTCCTTGTATCTCATAACTAAAGTGTATATATATATATATATATATATATATATATATATATATAATATCCCACAGCCGTTAAAACTTAATTATAATTTATAATGCGCCCAAAAAAGAAATCAATCGGGGATGTTGGAATTCTTTTATAAAGATTTGAATGCTTCTTTCAGAAATTGTTTGGATTCAGTATTTATAATTTTATGAGCTCTGGCTAAGCGTCACACTCAAAGTACCTGCAGTTGTTCAACTTTTACGAATTTTAAAAGGGTGGAGATAAATTAGAGACGAAAATTTATTTATTTAATGAACGGGCTTTATTTCAACGAGAAAAGTCCTCAAGTATAATAACAAAGTATGATTTGTCATTCTCAACCAATCCGTATTGGCATATCTGGCAACTTTACCACCAGCTAGGGGGAAAGTTGGCAGATGTGTCAATCAACAGATCTTATCTAATAATTTTATTTATTCATAAAAATTTACAGGTTTTTAATACGGAAGGAAGACATAGATGAAAGGAAAGGAATAAGTAAAAGTGGCGAAGTAGACAAACGGTCCAACGAGCGAAATGATAAAAAGATAATAACTAAAAACGTAGAAAATAAACAGCCAAAGAAAAATAATGATAATGCCAAAACTAAGAACTTGGAAAATAATAAGAAAGAAAGCAGAAGCGTAGAAAATATCGTATGCAAATACTACGCGAAAGGAAACTGCAGATATCGGGATGGGCAATGCATATATGCACATCCCACATTATGCAAAATGCATTACACAAGTGGATACTGCAAGTTTGATAAGAAATGCATGTTCCACCATCTTACAGTCTGCAACACTTATGAAAGATATGGGAATTGCAAATACGAAAAAAAATGCCGATACCACCACCCTCAAAGGAACGCAACGAGGGAACAGAAAAAACGAACATCAAAGAAGAGTGGCAACTTTTTAGACGCAGCCAACACATTTCAGCTGCTAAATACTCCCCAGCAATTACAAAACCAGCTGACAAATATAAATATAAAAGTCCGAGAGCCGGACAGAAGGTACGAACAAAGACACTTCATGCGTTATCGGGACAACAGGTACCGACAAAGATAAAAAGGGGTAAATTCTCGGAGGACTACAAGGCAACGAAGCCGGCACCCCCATTGGAAAACAAAGCGGAACCACCTGTATGCGAAAAAAAAGAGAAAAAATAAAAATAATCCTAGCCAACATACAGGGCCTTAAATCAAACCATTCCACGAACAAAGTTGCATACCTGAAAGGACTCATGCAAGAAGCCGGAGCAGACTTTGCATGCATCACGGAAATTCATCTAAAGGACTGCCAGGCGAACTGTGAAAATTGTAAGTCCTGTACTGACAAAAAAGAAATACAAATTGACAACTATAACATCCTCCGAGCCGACAGAACAGTGAGACGTAAAGGAGGATGTGCTATTTACACACGCGAAAGGCACATAGCAGAAATGGCTATAAGTACCTCAAACAACTACGTAGAATGTGTAGCAGCAAAAATAGAAAAATTAAATATGGTACTAATTGTAATGTACAGACCCCGAAACACGCCAACCTCAAAATTTTCAGATTCCATTACAGAGGTAAGAAACTTAGTAAAAGTTCTACACTCTCCAACCCGAAATATTTTTCTCTGTGGTGATTTTAATTTCCCATTCATGAAATATAAAAGGATAGGAAAAAATATATGTATACACCAGAACAAGGGGGGCACACGAGAAGAACAGGAGCAGGTAAAAATGCTACTAGCTTTAGCTGATGAATTTATGTTAACGCAAGAAATAACAGAAAACACAAGAAAAAACAACTGCCTAGATTTGGTATTCACAAACAACAGTAATCTAATTGATAATGTAGAAATATCCCCAACTATGATATTAGATCACAACATCATTGAAATAACAACTAATATAAAGGCAACAGGAAAGGAAAGAACACGCACAACAGAAAGAAGCAAATTCGAAATTTTTAATTTTCACTCCAAAGCTATAAACTGGGAAGATGTGACATCCAGCATGGAAGT
Organism: Bathynomus jamesi; assembly: GCA_023014485.1. Classification (NCBI taxonomy): domain Eukaryota; kingdom Metazoa; phylum Arthropoda; class Malacostraca; order Isopoda; family Cirolanidae; genus Bathynomus; species Bathynomus jamesi. The sequence goes on from JAJOZX010000790.1 coordinate 998,134, forward strand.
AATAGATTGGAAAACCATTTTCGAGGTCAAGACAACGGAAGAGATGCTAATGACGTTAGAGGAGACGTTAGAAATTGTGGAAAAACATGTCCCAAAGATACAACAAAGAGGAAAGAGAAGCAGGTGTGAAAGACAAAAGAGGGCATTGTTCCGAAAGAGAAAAAGAGTGACTGCAAAATTAAGTAATTGTAAAGATAACAACATCAGAAAAATATTAAATGATAAACTACAAAGTATCGATGTCGTCATACAGGAACAAATCGAGAAGCATACAGAAAAAGAAGATGACGCTATAGAAGCGATAAAGGCTAACTCAAAGTACTTCTATAATTTCGCAAAAAGAAAGTCGAAAAACCAAGCGACTATCGGACCTTTAAAAAATGAGAACAGTGATTTATCTGATGATCTAACAGAAGTATCTGAAATATTAAAAGCTCAGTATGAATCATCTTTCAGTATCCCAAAAACTGACAAATTGATATGCGATAGAAACGCGTTCTTTGAAGAAGAACCACAAGGGGAAAGTATAACGGATTTCGACTTTACGACGGATGATATTACACAAGCCATAGGGAAACTAAAAACACACTCAGCGGCAGGACCGGATAAATGGAATGCCACACTGATCAAAAACTGCAAGAATGCAATCGCTGAGCCCCTATACTGGATATGGAGACGATCATTAGACACGGGAGAAATACCGGGCATCCTGAAGAGCGCGAACATAGTCCCAATATATAAAGGAGGAGATCGATCCGAGGCCAAAAACTATAGGCCAGTGTCGCTTACATCTCATCTCACTAAAATATTTGAAAGAATAGTTAGACAGAAAATCTATGACTTTTTGGAAACTCAGAAAAAATTCAATGATAACCAACACGGGTTTCGATCAGGCAGATCATGCCTATCACAACTAATGGAACACTACAACAACATTATTGATTCACTTGAAAGTAATGAAAACTATGATGTACTATACACAGACTTTGCTAAAGCGTTCGACAAGTGTGACCACGGAATCATAATACATAAACTGAAATATATGGGAATAACAGGAAAAGTAGGGAAATGGATATATAATTTCCTTAGTGAGCGGAGGCAAGTCGTTACAGTACAAGGAGTATCTTCATCAGAATCAGAGGTCCTCAGCTCAGTACCACAAGGAACAGTATTAGCTCCACTACTCTTCATAATCATGCTAACTGACATAGATGAGGACGTTACCAGAGACAGCACAGTAACATCCTTTGCGGATGACACAAAGATCAGTAGAAAAATAAGAAACCCAGAAGACATAGGATCTCTACAAACCGACATAAACAAAATCTACAAGTGGACTGAAGACAACAATATGAAGTTTAACACCGAGAAATTTCAGCTATTACGGTACGGAAAAAGAGAAGACCTAAAGTCATGGAATATTATACCCCAAATGGACAGGAAATTCAGAGAAATTCCAGAGCAAAAGATTTAGGGGTTGTAATGACAGATGATGCGAAATTTGAAACACAAAATAAGATAGCAGTAAACAGAGCAAAGAGAATAACGGGTCAGATATTGAGAACCTTTAAACGAAGGGATAGGAATGTAATGATTCCTCTACTGAAAACCCTGATAATACCCAAATTGGAATACTGCTCGGTCCTAACATCCCCATATAAAAAAGAAGACATTAGACAGCTGGAGGGGATCCAAAGAAGCTTCACAGCCAAGATCAATGGGTGCAAAGAACTAAATTACTGGGAAAGGTTACGAGAACTAGACCTATATTCACTGGAAAGGAGAAGAGAGAGATACACCATTATTTACACTTGGAAAATAATGGAGAAACTAGTCCCTAATCTTACTCTGAATCCCATAACTCCCCAAACAACGATGGAAAGTAGAAGCGGTAGACTGTGTCGTATTCCCAAATTGAAGGCGAGACAGGGAACATCCTTAACCCTGAAAGAAAATAGTTTTGTAGTGAGAGGACCAAAACTGTTTAATCAGTTGCCCAAAGACCTAAGAAACACGAAGGGAGTTGCAGTGGAAATCTTCAAAAGAAGACTAGACGCCTGGCTCAGAACAATCCCCGATGAGCCGGGCGTACCTGGCTATGTGAGGTGGAGAGCGCAAGAATCCAACTCACTACTTCACCAGGCCAAGCTTGACCTTCGCGAAATGAGAAATCATCGCGCGGAACCTTTGTAAGGTTGTAAGGTAAGTATATATATATATACATTTAACTGCAATGACCACGTAGTATATTAATGTATAGAAACGACGTAAGTATAGAGGAGCGTTCTGCACACGAGGAAGAGAAATAACGAACAAATGAAAAATGAGGTGAACCGCCCGGGAATCGAACCCAGGATCTTCCGATTGCCGGTCAGATGCGCTACCATTACACCACGGGCCTCGATCAGTCATAAGTCGAAATTCTCCTACATAGGGCAGAAACCAATGCCCTGAGAGGGCACCCTCGCAAATCGTGAATATGTACATTTAACTGCAATGACCACGCAGTATATTAATGTATAGAAACGACGTAAGTATAGAGGAGCGTTCTGCACACGAGGAAGATCCTGGGTTCGATTCCCGGGCGGTTCACCTCATTTTCATTTGTTCGTTATTTCTCTTCCTCGTGTGCAGAACGCTCCTCTATACTTACGTCGTTTCTATACATTAATATACTGCGTGGTCATTGCAGTTAAATGTACATATTCACGATTTGCGAGGGTGCCCTCTCAGGGCATTGGTTTCTGCACTATGTAGGAGAATTTCGACTTATGACTGATCGAGGCCCGTGGTGTAATGGATAGCGCATCTGACCGGCAATCGGAAGATCCTGGGTTCGATTCCCGGGCGTTCACCTCATTTTTCATTTGTTCGTTATTTCTCTTCTTCGTGTGCAGAACGCTCCTCTATACTTACGTCGTTTCTATACATATATATATATATATTAGCTTATTAAGCCAAAATAAAAGAGTATTGCAAGCAGCCTAAACATTCTTTACAAAGATGCTACTCAAATTATTTATATGTTAATGAATTTATGTAAACGTATCGTTCTCTAAATCATTTTAGATACATGGGATACAGAACCAATTACAAGAAGAAATGAATATAAATTTAAAGTAAAAAACTCTTAGTTGAGACGCAAGGACTAGTAAGCTCTGTCTCTTTATAAAAATTTAATTATAGCATATCTAGCGGGGGGGATTTTATACAGGAAGGAAGGGCCAAGCGCGAATGCCTGCAAAAATGCCCCTCCCATACAAAAAGAAGAGCCAAGATCAAGGTTCAAGGTTTTTGAGATGCCTAGACACTCTGCATTTGAAAGATTAGCGGTCATAGACAGTGGAAAGATGGATTGAGGAAGCTTGTTCCAGAACTGACCAGTAGAGCAGATGGAAGATTGAAAATACTGATTAACTCTTGTATTAGAGAGTTGGATAGAAAAGGAATGTGTCAAAAGTTTGTTACTGCATGCTCTCCTTAAAGGAGGAGGCTTGAAGCTAATTAGAGAGTTCAAAAGAGCAGTGTCCATTATAAAAGTGATAGTAAAGAGTGAAGCAACATTGCAGCAAAGAGAGATGGATTGAAGACAGTCAGTAAGAGGTAGGGAATTGATGAGATGAAAAACCGTTGATTCCACCCAGTCAAGTAGAGCTGTGCGAGTTGAGCCACCTTCACACATGAGAAGTGTACTGTACAAGACCCTTTTACAGAGATAGCAACTGAGTAGGGGGTGAAGAAACTGTGGACCTGGTACAGCATACCTAATCTCTTAGCTGTTTCACAAATAGAGTATATGTGAGAAAAGGAAATGCCAAGAATGTTAAGAGAAGAGGAAGGAATGAGGGATGTAACACAGTTGTATGGAAGATTGTATGAGTAGATAGATGAAGTGATTGCACGCATGGAAACAGTATCAAACTGATTAATGAATGTTTTAACTTAATGACAAGTAGCTACTATAAAATAGCCCCAACTAATTATCTATCTAACATTAATAATTGCCTGTTCATAATTTAATTGAACACATTTTTAAGTATCGTTATACAGACATCCCTGTTCTTATCAATTATCTCATACTAAAACAAATTTGTACTTTGCTAGTGGTAAAAAGCTGTAGTTATATATTCATCAATATATACTGCAGTTCTAATCTGACCTTACAACTGAATGTTTGGCAAGGAATCATATGACACATTTTGTTGACACAGTTTGTTGAGTTTGAACGACGGTTCAGGATCGACCTGCGGTCGACCCCTCTGCAGCATCCCGCCTCATTTGCGGGATTTGGTGAAGGAAGGAATTGCTGTCTGATCTCCTCCTGCCCTCGTAGCCAGCCACGCATGGCTGGTCAGGGACTTTGCACAAGAATCTGTCCGGCTGGTTCTTGAAGTTATTCAGGTCGGTGTGCTGGAGATTCTTCACTTCTTTTGGAAGGACATTGAAAAGCTTTGGGCCCCGTATTCTGAGGGTATTTTCCATCCTCGTTTTCATGGCCCCTTGTCCCACCGCAGCTGGGACCGTACAAAATCTGCCTCTTCTCTCATTCCAGTTTGTTTCTATTTCATTTCTGAGGTTAGGGACAGAGCCCTCAAGTATTTTCCATATGTATATTATTGTGTACCGCTCGCGCCTTCTTTCAAGAGAGAAGAGTTCCAGGGATTGTAGTCGAGACCAGTAGTCTTCACCAAGGACGTACCTAAAGTATTTGGCACCCGGGGCGGATCCTTCCTTTGGCACCCCCCATAAATAATTTTAAAATTTAAACACACAGAAAATATATTATGTTTGCAAGTAGATTTTTAAACAGCACAGTACTGTCATAAGCAATTTGGAAATAAGAAAAATGCAGGACATTAAAAATTCAGTGAGCAGGTAATACTGCATTTCATTTTATACAAAAAGCACAGAAAATCCAGTCTCAACGCTCTGCCTATTCTTCAAAGGTAAATAGAGAGGATTCACAGTCTCTGCTTTCGAGCCTTAATTTCTGCAAATTGATCAATGACCTCATCAAAATTCATCTTCTTTGCATATTCATGTTGAATTGAAAGTAAAGCCAGATTTGTCAATCTTGTCTGACTCATAGTCGAGCGAAAGAAATTTTTTATCAATTTCAATTTGGAAAAACTTTTTTTACATGAAGCAATAGACACACAGACAGTGAAAAAGAATCTCAAACACAGTGACAAGCTTGGCAAAGATTCACAAAAATCCCATTTCACAATAAACTCCAGAAACTGCAATGCTGTCCATTTCTTTGCCTCTTCAACGCTGATTTTGGCAGCTTCCAAATGCCTCCGAAGTCGTCCAATTTCCACACTGATATCTTCATCAGAGAATTCATCGAAAATCTGAGTCAAATTTGGAATATACTTCCGAAGTTCTTCTTCTGTTGCAACAACCAAAGTGTTTAGCTGAATAACAGCGAAGATTGACAGAATTTGATCCATTGCCTTAGAACGAATCTCCAATTCTTGATGAAAGCGATCAAAACATTCAAACATAGCCATTTTTACTTCCTCTGGCAATGTGAGACCAGCATCCTTTGCCATCTCTCCTGGCATCATTTTTCAGAGCTTTACTCTCCCTCTTCTCTCCATAGAAATGTCCATTTCCTCACACTTTGTAGTTGCGTAATGAATGGCCCTCTCCACAATGCATTTACCGGGTATTATAACATCACGACGATGCATTTATAAACACTTAAACATCACTCACTATGATATCACATTGTCAAAATTACTGGACACTGGTATAAGTACCATGATATTGTTATAAACACCAGCACTTTATGCTGTGACATGCCAGCGTGTGATGCCAGCAATTAAATTATTAAAAAAAAAAAAATAATAATAAAAAATAAAAAAAAAATAAAAAAAATTAGACTAACACGAACGTAGATGTAGCTCGTAGCGTAAACTAACCCACTTTTTGTTTAACTTTACCTACTTTTTTTTTTTTCTTATCTCCTTACTTTGCATGTCTCTAACTCTTTCCTTGCATGTTTGTAGTTTGCATGGTATGACAGTGAGTTAAGACTGTGTTTGCATGGTTTGTAAGTGTTCTTATTTTACTTCTTTTCATCTTTCACCCCTCTCCTATTTTCTCCGACTATTTTTCTGACTTGTCGGCAGTGGCCGGCGGATGATGATGGTGAGACTTTTTTTCTCTTTTTCTGAATGAATGTTAACCCACGAATGATAGGTGTTGCTCCTTACTTAACCCCTTATTCGCTTCTCTTCTCTTAACCCCCTACTCTTTCCTTTTTCTCGGGCTAGCCTTAGAGTGGATCTTAGGGTCTTTGTTAGCCTTAGCTTCTGTAGATCTGTAGATCATAATTATTTAATGAAACACACCTCATGTATGTGGAGTCACAGTGTCAAGTGAACAAGACTTGGAATGTCAGTTGCAGCCAACTGGCTATGCTCAACAAACTGATGACTAAAACGTCCACAAACGTTCGCCTTTCGATGTAATTTTTATGAAATATTTAATTTTTCGTTTGTAAATTTTGTATTGTCAATAAAAATAAAAATTTATTTTATAATGGAAATTAACATTAAGCTATTGTAATAGTTTCACCATTTTTAATTTTTTTTCTTACTTTGGCGAATTTTTCATTTGGTTTGAAAACTTGTACTGGTATTTCAACTCTCCCGATGGCACCCCCCCCTCCTGGCTGTCACCCGGGGCGGACCGCCCCCTTCGCACCCCCCTTAGTACGCCACTGGTCTTCACCCTCCGTTTCCTCTATCTTAGACGTAAAAGTCCTTTGTATAGCTTCAATGTTCGCAATGTCTCTTTTTCTGTGTGGGCTTGTGAGTACTGAGCAATACTCAATTGTTGGTAGAACTAAACTCTTCCATAATTTGAGCATGATGTTTGCTTTTCTGCTGCGGAAGCTCCTCGAGATGATTCCCATAATTTTATAGTGCTCTCTGAATTCTGCATCCGACGACATTATTACTCCAAGATCCCTGACTTGTGGATTTGGTGTTATCTGTTTGGCTTGCAGAGTTTTGTACCCTTTTTTCTGTAGCTATTTGTTATAACCATATCTTAGAAGTTGGAATTTCGTTGAACTTCATATTGTTGTCTTCTGCCCACTGGAATAATGTTTCAATGTCGTTTTGTAATTTTCTTATGTCATCTTCGTTCAATATTTCCTTACATATCTTTGTGTCATCTGCGAAGCATGATACAATACTGTCCTTAATATCTGCAATCATTATGATGAACAGCAAAGGAGCTAATACTGTCCCTTGTGGGACAGAGCTCACGACTTCCGAGACTTCGGATTTAACTCCATGCACCTAATGTTCTGAAATAATGAGGCGGCTGTATTGTTTGTATTATAGGTGCAGAGAGACTTTAGAAATACCATATATATATATATATGATGCAAACCACAAGGAAAAAGTGGCGTATTAAGAGGTGGCCAGGGGGGGCCAGGCCCGAGGTCCGAGCTGTTTTAGGGGCCGATGTATATATATATATATATATATATTTAGGATAAAAACGAAGACGTAGAGCAAGAAAGTCATTATATTTGGCTGCAGCCGACGTTTCGGGCAACTCTACCCATTTTCAAGGCCTAATAAATAAAAAGCTAAAATTAATGCATGACAAAAAAAAAAAAAAATATACGAATGTCAAAACAAACTAATTCATAGCACAGAATAAAACCACTTAAAGAATAAAATTAAAAAGCGTAAAACAAGCATAAGCCAAAACAAAATTAAAAATTATATACATGACAAATACACATGATAAAAGTAAAACTTTAAAACTAAAAACATTCAAACAAATTAGTTAAAAACTTCACTAATAAAAAGTTAAATGAAAAAACGCCAAAAGTGCACGAAACATACCATGCTCACTTGACATCCTCAAACAACTGAGGCGAAAAGGAGACAGGGTCAAGGGAAAAACAGAAAAATTTAGTTGGTAGGCATTCTAATTAATATAAAGGGGGTAACAGCTAGAATCAATATTTAAGCTGGAGTTCAGAAATTTAATGCACAAAGATTCATAAATACGGAGAGAGGACGGACATTTTAATGATTTAAGAATTTTAAAGTTATTAACGGAAATATCAACTTTACACTTAACAGAATGATTTCTAATGCAGACTGTTCCTTTTAGATAAAACTTTCCCTGTCCTATGGCTAATACCCATATGGGAGCAAATCTTGCCTGCAAAGAACGAACTGTGCTGCCAACGTAGTTCCCCTGGGAACCCCAGGGCAGGTAAACAAATAAACGACAGAACAGTTCATCGCAGGGGGGATTTTGTCCTTACAACGGAAAAAACATTCAAGGGTATTATTATTCACAAAAGCAACCTTAAAATCAGTGTGAAAATAAAATTTCCTCACCACACTCAACAATTGCTTTTTCACAAAAGTGTTAAATTGGTAGAGATCAGGTAAAACAAGATATTTACAATTCTTAGGAACATCATACGTTGGGATAAGTTTGAGGGAATAAACATTATTAAGTAATTTACCAATAATACCTTGTACAAGAACCCGTGGAAAACCATTTTTAAAGAAAAAATCAGGACAGGGAAAGTTTTATCTAAAAAGGAACAGTCTGCCATTAGAAATCATTCTGTTAAGTGTAAAGTTGATATTTCCGTTAATAACTTTAAAATTCTTAAATCATTAAAATGTCCGTCCTCTCTCCGTATTTATGAATCTTTGTGCATTAAATTTCTGAACTCCAGCTTAAATATTGATTCTAGCTGTTACCCCCTTTATATTAATTAGAATGCCTACCAACTAAATTTTTCTGTTTTTCCCCTTGACCCTGTCTCCTTTTCGCCTCAGTTGTTTGAGGATGTCAAGTGAGCATGGTATGTTTCGTGCACTTTTGCGTTTTTTCATTTAACTTTTTATTAGTGAAGTTTTTTAACTAATTTGTTTGAATGTTTTTAGTTTTAAAGTTTTACTTTTATCATGTGTTATTTGTCATGTATATAATTTTTAATTTTTGTTTTTGGCTTATGCTTGTTTTACGCTTTTTAATTTTTATTCTTTAATTGGTTTTATTCTGTGCTATGAATTAGTTTGTTTTTGACATTCGTATATTTTTTTATTTTTTTTTTGTCATGCATTAATTTTAGCTTTTTATTTATTAGGCCTTGAAAATGGGTAGAGTTGCCCGAAACTTTCGGCTGCAGCCAAATATAATGACTTTCTTGCTCTACGTCTTCGTTTTTATCCTAAATGTAAAATTACGTCTCCTTAGGAGGGATCCTATTTCATATGTATATATTATATATATATATATATATAAATCAAAGAATTTTCACTCCTTCAGAAACACATGTTACATGTTCAGTTTTCCTCTAGTGTTTTCCTTTCCAAAATAAAACGTTTCAGTGGATTGTGAAAGTAAGGTCACAAACGCATCAAGTAAAAACTATTTGAAATTGACTGATGATAAATATGTTGCTATCTTATAATTCATCCAATATTTGCTTGTTCATTTCTTCTCAAAGAACTAATAATAATCTTCGTTCAGGGATTTTATCCTTGCGTGATTTTCCTCGCTCATTTGTTCTACATTCTTCAATAAAATTATGAAAACTCTCTAAACAACTGACGTCACGCGCACGAAATCCAATATTTTTCGTGTTGAACAAAAGGTGAAATTACACAGATCGACTGAAACGAGAAGTTGCCCAATTCTTTTCATTAAAATTTATTAAATTACGAGATTATTCTTATGCAAAGTCACGATATATTTTATTTTTCCTTCTGTAAAAACACATTCATTAAATATTCTCTCGCATGCGACAATTAACCCCATCACGACAGGTAAAATATAATAAGTGGCTGAGCTGTTTCGCTTCAACGCCTCACTGTATGTCTGTTCCGTCACTGAGGGGAAACAGATGTCTGTCTGTCTGTCTGTCTGTCTGTCTATAAATAAGAAATCTCTTTAAATTTTGGGGAATTTTGTGTTTAGAAAAAACACGAAAGAAAATTGACAGGGCGTCCCAAAAAAATGCATACACACTTTAAATAATTATAAAGGCAGTGTTTATTAAAATACATTTCATTTTCAAAATGTAATAGAATCTACAGACATTATTTAATTGTTTTGTCAACGCCTGTTTTCAAACTGACGTCCGTTCTGGTCCAGGCACTGCTGATAACGCGAAGCAATGGAATCGCAAACATCACGAAACATTTCGTTTGGTATTTGTGTGCATTCTCGTTCAATGGCTGCTCTCAATTCAGCGACTGTTGCAGGTTTTATAGCGTAGACTTTGTCTTTTAAGTATCCCCATAAAAAAAGTCTAGTGGTGTGAGGTCTGGTGAACGCGGAGGGTATTCTACGAAACCCTTCGTCCAATCCACATCCACATCGTGCCAAGTACCACTCGCAATACTCCACTCTTCGGTCCGGATCATCATCATCTTCATTAATAGCATGGACTAATCTTGGAATGTAACTTTTCCATTGACAGCGCTTCAAAATGCGTTGGACAGACGATTCTGAAATTCCTACCTCACGACTCGCTTGCCGCACAGATTTTCTTGGACTTTGGTGATACGTTTCAGTACTCTTTCTTGCTTTGTGGGGCTTGTCGATGTCCGTGGTCTTCCGGAACGCTTCTTGTGGACATTCTGAACAGTTTCATCGGCTTCAAACGTATCTCTAATTCGAGTGATGGTAAGTCGCGTTGGTGGATCTGTTTGAAACTCCCTCCTAAACTGTCTTTGCACTTCACTGCGTTTTCACACTTCCAGTAGCATTTTAGAATGAATTTCCTTTGTTCAAAGCTTAGTCTGACTGCCATTATTAATTCTAATGGGTTTAACTTGGAAAGAAAGAAACATCAATTGAGCTATCAGCTGTTAAAGTGTGTATACATTTTTTTGGGACGCCCTGTGTATGTATATATATATATATATATTATATATATTATATAATATATATTATATATATATATATATACAGGGTGTCCCAGGAGGAAATGTCAAGAATGCACCATTTCACTCTTTGGGTATTTCTAAGTAGAAAGTATTATATCGATATGGGTCTGATTCCCAACCGTTACCGAGATACAGGCCTCTACATTTGGGTAATTAAAACATAATAAAAGGCGATCTTAGATACTATTTAATGACACTTGTGGTTTACAAAAAATACAAACATACAAATACACTATTGCACTTATTGCAGAATGGTTTCAAAGTGACCCCCTCCTTCTTCAATGCACGCGGCGAGCCTCCGATCCATCGAGTCTTGCCAAGGAAAACGCGGAAGTTCATTTCTGAGGTTTATGAACGTATCCTGTATACGTGCAACCAACTGCTCCCTAGTTTCGGGCTTACCCCGCTGATAAACGTAACTCTTCAAGAACCCCCAGACAAAAATATAATGTAAATAAATAATGTGAGGATCTGCATAGTTGCCAATGTATCATTAAATGTCATTGAATATTATCTAAGATCGGCTTTTTATTTTGTTTTAGTTACCCAAATGTAGAGGCCTGTATCTCGGTAACGGTTGGGAATCAGGCACATGTCGATATAATACTTTCTACTTAGAAATACCCAAAGAGTCAAATGGTGCATTCTTGACATTTCCTCCTGGGACACCCTGTATATAGGGTGTTTCATAACATATGGACGCACTTTCAGGATGGATTCAAGACCTGAAAACAATGAAAAAGGTTTATATAAACATATGCCCGAAATTGGTTTCTTTTCAAGTTACAGCCCGTTATGTGTTCCAGCAAGTATCCGCCTTACCTTTAAAGGAAGTGCTCAAAATGTGAGCACACGACGTTGGACGAGGTTTGAAAAAGCCCTAAAAACACTTAAAAATAACAATTCATTACATATTACTAAAGCGGACAAATCTAATTCGATCGTCATCACGGACAAAAACAGTTACATTGAGAAGATGAATACGTTATTGAGTGACCGTGACACGTACAAACCTCTAAACAGAGACCCACTGGAGGATGTTAATAAAATGTTTAACAGAAAATTAAGAGAAATATTAAAAAATAACTATAATGGGCTTTCGCAGCATTTTCTTAGTATCAATCCGTCACTACCATATTTGTACGGTTTAGTAAAAAAACACAAAGTTAATAATCCCATGAGGCCTATTGTTAGCTCAGTAGGCTCCGTAACTTATAAGCTGTCTAAATGGTTAGTTAGTTTATTAACGCCGTTAGTTGGTTCTATTTCCAAGTCACATATTGTAAATAGCATGGATCTTATTGACAAACTGATGTTTCCTAATGACCCTAATTTCAAATTGGTAGGTTTTGATGCATGCTCGTTATTCACAAAAGTCCCTGTTGACGACCTACTTGATTTTTTAAAAGATAAGAGCTCTGAATATTCTTTCCCATTTCAACACAACACTCTTATTGAGTTAATTAAGCTTTGCGTCAAAGATTGTAAATTTCAGTTTGAAAATAAGTTTTATGCTATGTCGTTTGGATTGGCGATGGGAAATCCCCTTTCACCTGTATTAGCTAACTTATATATGGAATTTTTTGAAAGTAGAATTTTGCCTACGACTGGTAATTTTAACCTTGTTTGGTACAGGTATATAGATGATATTTTATGCCTTTGGCCTAATAATTTGGATGTTGACTTATTTCTTGGTAGGCTCAACAATTTAGTCCTATCTATTAAGTTCACGGTTGAAAAAGAAAATGATGGAAGCTTATCTTTTCTGGATCTAAAAATTTGGAGATGCTCTAATCAGTTCGAATTTGAAGTTTATCGTAAGCCTACTAATAATAACTCTTATGTGCATTTTTATTCTGACCATCATCCCTCGATTAAATCTATTTTCTCTGCTATGTTTCTTAGAGCATTGAGAGATGTCAGTCCTGTATTTTTAGATTCCGAGTTATGCAATATCATGAATATTGGTACTAAATTATGTTAGCCTATTTCATTTTTAGATAACTGCCTTAGGAAAGCCAAGAATAGGAATTTGAGCGTAAAAATATCCTTAGCCTACCTTACCATGTTAATTTTCAATATCTTCCGACTTTACTTAAAGTAATTGGCATCACTGTAATCTTTAAGTATAATAATATTGTTAAATCACGCCTAATAAAGAATAGCCCGAATAATGTGGTTGGTTGTGTGTATTCGATCGGATGTACACAATGTAACTCAGTATATATATAGGCCAAACGGGTAGAACGTTAGATATTAGGGTAAAACAGCATAAATATGCGTGTAGAACAGCAAATAATTCCAATGCATTGTTTAACCATATGTATAGATGTAATCATAGCATCAAGTGGGATAGTTGTAAAGCGCTTGTTAAAAACAGATATAATTGAAAGAAATATTCTAGCATGTGCACTTATCCATTTTAAAAATAATTTCAATAACAGTGCGGGAATATATAAAATTAACAATATCCTATTAAAATTCCTTCTGCCTCTCATTAACTTTTGTTAATTCTGTGCTAATTGTTTTGGTTTCCGTCCCGCTGTATATATTTATGGGCATCTTGCCTTCTCTCTTCATTCCCTGACGAGGTGTACTTCTGAACACACGAAAGGCCTTGGAATCGTTTTTCTTTTTCCTTGTGGATTTGCATCATTCATTCATTTCACGTGTTTAATTGTGAAATTCATCCCATATATATAATATATATATATATATATATATAGAGAGAGAGAGAGAGAACCTAGAACCTACCCTCCTCCATTCGCCAACGTCCTCCTTCTTGTAAAGAAAAAAGAAAAAAAATAATGTTTAATTTTAACTGTTGTAAATTGTAGAATGGAGGAAATACAGTCTCTGGAAGTGAATTCCACAGAGAGTAATTTCGGACCATAAATGAATGCTGAAATGCAGCGGTTCCGCATTGTAGTTGCTTAACGGCAAAGGCATGCATACTCCTAGATGCTCTGGTTTGTCTTCGGTAGGTTCGGAAGTGGGATACTATTGACTGTAGCTCCTCGGAGCTGGTGGTGAAAGTGTCTATAGAAAAAGAGAAATGATGCAACATTTCGTCGTAGGGAAAGTGGTGGAAAGTTATCAGTTCTAATTTTATTGTCTATTGTTTTAATTGCTTTATTGTGAGTTGAATCGAGACAACGAAGGGCTAACTCCGCACCACCCGCCGGAGATGAGAGCATTACTCCATCTGAGAGCGCACATGGCTTTTATCAATTACTGTCAACTGCTAGTCTGTGAAGTAATGCTTGGCCCTATGTAAAAGGACAAGCTTTTTGAAAACTATCTAACTAAAGTTTTTATAAATGGGGTCCATGATATGTTACTGGTGAGAGCAACCCCCCCAAATCTCAGTGCTAAGAGAATTTGGTATATCGGTTCCATTAAAAGAACTGTGAAGGGGTTAGTCATCCATATTGGAATAGATGGAGTTGGATGTGTCAGAGAGGAGATCGTTAATATATACAAAAAATAGTGTTGGAGCCAAGACGGATCCCTAAAGGAACAACAGAGTTAATAGGCTGAAAGTCTGAAACAAAACCATCTACGCCAACCGAACCCTGCGACTGGAGGGGAAAGCAGATAGGAAAAGAATAAGACGGGCAAGGCCAAAAGAAGAAAGTTCGGAAATGAGGAAACGATGCCAAACTCTGTCGAATGCTTTGGAGATGTCTAGTGTTCTTGTATGTGTTTCATCGCGTTTGTCTATTGTCTGGAAAATGGAGTGAGTGAAGAGAGAAAGTAGATCGGAAGTAGAGCGGCCTTGTCGAAAGCCATACTGCCGATCATGGAGGAGTTTGCTCGTTAATGTGTTTAATTATTTGCGAGTTTGGAAGTTTCAAATGTTTCCCAGTGGAGGTTGTTCGGAGTATAGACCTGTAGTTTGAAACCAGGACCTCTTGAGTAGAAGCCGTGGACTCTACCACTGTGTTACGCCAAGGTGAAAGCTAACAAAACCTGGTGCATATTTCAGATTTCGCGACCAGAGGTGTTTTAGTTGTTAGCTCCTTGAACTTTTGAAAGATGCGGATTTTTCGTGTTCCCGGTGACCCCGACGAAGGTGGCGCCGAATCGATCCAAATGGTGGTGGTGGTCAAACAACAACTGGGTAGTAACGTGGCCGAAGATGAACGTAATTTTATACATAAAACTTAGTGGTATCGTGAATTAATCAGAACTGAGTGTCTAAGCTTCACACACAATATGGCAACTGAGTTTTAATGTATCGTCTGTGATACATTATGTATGGTACTTACCAATCAATGCATGTTACCAATAAAATTTCTTGTAACTCTCAACTCTCTGTAGCCCAGTTTCAACATAGGCTCAAGAACAATTTAATCATTCTATGTCAAATACTAAGGGTAATTTTCACTTTGTAATAAAATTTAAATTCACTATAGAGTCTCAACTCGTATCACTAGAAGGGTAAGCCTCCACAAATATATACATATATGCATGAATCAATTAGTGATTTAACTGTTAAAAACACCGAAAGAACATCCGTTGAAAACATAGAGAGAAGAATACACGAGAAGTTTTTAAGTTTTAGTTTTAAGTTCAAATATTAAATTAAATATTGAATTACATTATTTAATGTCAAAAACTGGTAACGGGCAGGCTGGAAAATTCTCTTTGCCGAAAGGGAAGTTAAATTGATTTTAAGAACTGGATTTCATGATGGAAAAAGGGTCCCCTTAACCACGGCCTTTGTTAAAATAAAAATGATTAAATTGATGAAAAGTCTGAATGCGCTGAATTGTACCGCCAAAATTGTCTCAATCCTCTCTCAATGCACGAATCTAGTTCTCCCTCTAAATCAGGGGTCCCCAACCTTTTTGTGCCGAAGAGCACATTCAAGACTACCGGTAGTGCGGCGGGCACCAT
Source organism: Bathynomus jamesi (assembly GCA_023014485.1). Classification (NCBI taxonomy): domain Eukaryota; kingdom Metazoa; phylum Arthropoda; class Malacostraca; order Isopoda; family Cirolanidae; genus Bathynomus; species Bathynomus jamesi. The sequence goes on from JAJOZX010000790.1 coordinate 1,013,988, forward strand.
TTACTTTTTCAAGGCAAATTTCTAGTTGGACTTAATAATGAACATAATACACAAAAAAAAACATTTAATTCCTATGTAAAATAATGAACATAATTCACAAAAAAAAAAACAAGGATGGGCTAACTAAGAATCTTAGAAAAATTATCAAACGATAACTTAATTTATTTATAAAGAAATAATTATTTTCAAATAAATGAGCATCTGTTTCCGTAATTAACTACTAAAATTTAATAAAATGTTAAGTATGTTACATATTTTAAATATTTAGTAACTAAATATTTAAAATATGTAACATACTTAACATTTTATTAAAAATTTAAATAAAAACTTATCAATCGTAGTCAGTCAGTGGCGGGCACACGCAAAAGGGTCGGCGGGCGCCATGGTGCTCGCGGGCACAGGGTTGGGGACCCCTGCGTCTAAATGGACAAATCTAGTTCCATTTCTACCCGGGCTGTTTTTTTTTTATAGCGTCTTTACAGAATATTCCTTTCCAGTTGTCGCATTGCGTCGAACTATATTTTCTTTAATTGCTTTACTTACACACCGAGGACTTGAAAACTTTTTAAATTCTACGCTAAAATTTATAAATAACTAGTGTACAACGTTTTACATTATTTACTTACTTAACTCAACCTATCATTATAAGTATTACGCCTATTCACAATTAATATGATGACGTTCACCGTAAATAATTTCACGCATAACATCTCTGACGTGCGCAGTCACGTGAAGCTCTTTCATTGGAGGTTAGGCCCCCTTAACCATGCGGAGATGCGCAAAAGTAATTGGATTGACTCTCGTGACAGGTCAACATGGCCGAAATATTGTTTTCTAAATTTCACTCAATTTTTTACCGTATATTCATTTATTACTAATTATTATTTTTTATTTTTTCACTCCTAACACCTTGTCGCAGCACAGTCGTTGCTCCTGCGGCTTTTATTCAACAGGTTCGGAGTTCGAATCCTGGTGGAGTAAATTTTGCATTATGCAAAATCTTCCGTGATCGTGGATGACATTCCATATATATATATATTATATATATATATATTATATATATATATATATATATTATATATATATATTTTTCTTTAATCATCGATGCAGTCATAGTTTAAGTGGAAGTATGAAGAGTTAAACATCTTTTTATATAGAGCACCACTTCGCCCAATTCAGGGTACGAGGAATTCGCAGCAGCAATGACAAGCAAATAGGGGGTCAAAGTACCGAAGAGGCTTTTGTACGTGGTTCATCAGCAATGAAAGCAACACTGCTCTGTATTAGTCTACTCTAGTCCAAAGAATATCCATATCCGTATTCAGTTTATTGCAAATTCCCGGAGTGCAAGGTTAAAGAAATTATAATTTAATTACCTCTGTGTTAACAATAAAAAATAACACAACAACAATAATAAGGGGTTATATACATACAAAAGGTTTGCAAGCGCTACAGAGTTGTCGTCGAGTTGATGATAAGTAATTACGGCGGTGATTGAATAAGTGAGCCTCGGCTGAAAAGTCCGCACGACGGATGAAGTGGTTGCAGGCTTGGGACAGTGATGAGGTTCTTGTTGAACGAGACGTGAAAATCAAATGTACAGGGTGATTCAAAAGTCAGGTTACATAGGGCTTTTCTGTTTCTTTGCAGGTAAATGAGTTACGAGATGTTATCGAAGGAGGAGCGCATTGCTGTGATATTCCTAGCTGGCTGCACAAGTGCATTGCCGTTAACGGTGGCCATATCGAACATGTGATGTGACTATTCCCCTGTATCATTACATAATACAGTATTTCCCTATGTAACCTGACTTTTGAATCACCCTGTAGAATGAACGGATGTTGACTGTGGAAAAATTCCAGCGAAGAAGGTCGAGCGAGTTTGAAAGATCCAGTCGAATGAGGTGGAGCAGATCGGAGACGAATGAGTTGAGAAGAGATCAATTGCCTCAACCAAGTAGTGGGGTCGATTAATACAAAAATACACCCAAATCATTCAGATCTGGCAGAAAGTGTGAAATTTGGCATGAAGTTACTTTTTGACATATAGAAACATTTCCAACATGGGAACACGCTGGGACCTCACTCTGGCGGCCATTTCAAGTAAATTCAAAATGGCTGCCTCGATTCCATAGCCAAAACCATAAAATGCCATATCTCAGGAACTACTGGACCGATTTTGATGATCTTGGGCGGCCATTTTGAGCAAATTGTGATCCGGTTTCATTATTTTAGTTAAAAAAATTATAATAGATGTCGTTGTGAGGGCCCTTCCACAAGCATTATTCAGGCTTAATAAGTTAGTCGCCATTACGCTTCAGTCAGTGAATGGTGAAATTTCTGTTGCAGTGTTTTATCAATTTTGAATGGTTTTAGAGTACAGGCAAGTGATTTTATTACCAAACCACAAAATAATAGAGTGCAGTGCACATTATAATGCGTAATATAGTATTCAGTACTAAACTTTAGGGCAATTATTGTTCCAACCCAATGTTATGTAACCGTGCGGCTTCGGTGAATGTCAAAGTGAAAATCACAGTGTCATTTGTACTTCTGCCGCAATATGAAATTTCGCTAAGATATATATTTAAAACAGTTATATATATATATATATAATATATATATATTAATATATATATATATATATATATATATGATACACACAGACCGTGCATGGAACAAGGAACTCTTCTGGGATAATTAAATCCACTATAGTCCGAATAAGTAATGGTAAATGACAAATACCATAGTTTTTCTTTTTCATGATGCAAGCCCGACGTGGGCAACGGGTCTCTCGCAAAGAGGTCCCATAAATATAGCTTCCCTCACCAGCTATCTGCAAAGCAGACAGGATCCAGCTTTGGGACATGGATCTAGGGTTTAAAGCAGCCTAGCCCCACTACATTTAGAACCTCAATATAAATAAAAGACTCGTTGCATTCACGTCGGATTGAATAAATCAAAGAAAAAGGGGTAACTATTATTATTTAGCCAAAACCAAAACTTAAACCGCAACTGGCAAAAAACTCAGGGAACCATTCTGAGTTCATTCCCATCATGAAACGGACATGTTATGTGCCTTGAAAAGTGGACGCTCAATTCTGCCAGTTGAGGTTTAAGTTTTGGTTTTGGCTAAAAATATAATAGTTACCCCTTTTTCTTTGATTTATTCAATCCGACGTGAATGCAACGAGTCTTTTACTTATATTGAGGTTCTAAATGTAGTGGGGCTAGGCTGCTTTAAACCCTAGATCCATGTCCCAAAGCTGGATCCTGTCTGCTTTGCAGATAGCTGGTGAGGGAAGCTATATTTATGGGACCTCTTTGCGAGAGACCCGTTGCCCACGTCGGGCTTGCATCATGAAAAAGAAAAACTATGGTATTTGTCATTTACCATTACTTACTCGAACTATAGTGGATTTAATTATCCCAGAAGAGTTCCTTGTTCATGCACGGTCTGTGTGTATCATAAAAAACTCAGGGAACCATTCTGAGTTCATTCCCATATATATTATTATATATATTATATATATATATATATATATTATATATATATATATATATATATATATATATATTATATATGTTATTAATATTATTAAAATTATTATTAAAAATTAATGACTGGTGTAATAAAATGATAATGTATGACTCAAAATATCTTTCAAATTTTACATTCAAACTTTCTTCCTTTCAGGTGATGCCCCTTGTTGCTCCATCTGACGTCTGATGTCGAACAACATGTTGATCATGGCTGCGCCAAGTGAACGTCAACCTATGAGTGATTCAGTTAATAGCACAATTCCATCTCGGATCACTAATTGGGAACTTTGCTGTCTATGCCAAGAAAATCGGAATCATAAGTTGACATGCCCAGCTGAAAATTAGTATAAAGGTGTGTACAAAACATTGTCTGAAAATTTGACAGCATTTGATGTGATCAAAGAGTTGCCATTTCCTATGAATATTAGGCGTTTGGATGATGGTTCAGGTATAGAAAGTACGTTGTTGAAGAATAAGGTTGTCATTCATGGAATTTGCATGAGAAAATGTAATGCCCAAAAGCTTGAGCGAGCAAAGAAACGGGCATTAGTGAAGTCAGAGTGTTTTAATGTCCAAAAAAGACACGCAGTAGTTTGGTTTCATCTTTCAATCGTGAGCACCCAGTGCATATTGTGTGATACTGAATTGAAGGCAAAACTTATCAAAGCATCAACTGATGATATTGATATCACATTCAGAAACTTAGCCACAAAAACCAACAACTTCCAACTGTTAGCAAGACTAGCTACTGCATCTGATATGCGTGCCATGGATGCATATTACCATAATACCTGCCACACAAAACTATACACCCTTACCAAAGGTGGGCAGTTGCGCCGCACATTTTTACAGGGAGTTGCGGAATTGTTTGCGGCGCAACTTATATATGCAGTTTCAAGATTAGCGCGCAACGCGCAACATTTAATATTACTTCTCTGTAAAAATAACCCAAGCGAATGTAACTTAAATATTTTTATCTGGCAACACTGCACTTCAATTTTTTACATTCAGTCACATTCTCAATGCGCCAGTATCACTGTCTGACTTTCTGTTGTTTTCGTTTCTTTTTACTTTTTAGTACTAGTACTAGTATTATGGATCGTTTTGTGGTGTCTGTGGCCGACAGCACTGATTCTGCCGACCAGGACATGGACAGAGAGGTTGAAGTGACTGAGAATGTTGACAGCCGTTCCCCTGAGACTGAAGCAAGTGTCAGTGAGGTTTCCGCTTCAGGATCGGGGGCCCCTACCGTTAACCCCTGGCCTTACTTGGCCGACTTTTTTGAGTTCAAGGGTCAGGCCCAGGCACAGGGCCACACGGACAACTTCCTGTACGAGTGTGTCCGCTGCAGGCCCAATAAGAAGGTCTTCTCAGCCAACAAGAAGTCAAGATACTGCCTTCAACCCGCAGTTTAAGCTGTCAAGATGGCCAGAGCTGGTGCCAGGAAGAGACCCGGAGGAGTTGAGGAGGACGGTCACCAGCAAAGTTGTGTCGTTGGTGGACAGGGCCAGGAAGGATGAGTTCAGCAGCAGCAGCAGTGATGCGGAAGCGGCAGACAAAGGGGACTTCCTCGAGCAGCTGTACGACACAGGAGTAATCAGCAAACAGAAGAAGGAGAGCACAATGCTGGTGAACAGTTTCCTGGACCAGAGGCAGGAGAAAAATATCGCGAGGAACGTGTTCACTTGCAAGGAACTAACAGACCTCTTTGTGCAGTATAACACACCCATTCCCTCAAGTGCGGCTGTAGAACGTCTGTTCTCTTTGGGGAAGGATGTTCTGAAGCCAAAACGGGCTGGACTCTCCGATCCACACTTTGAGATGCTGGTGTTCATGAAGGGGAACCTGGCTCTTGTGTAGTGATTTTTTTGCATTTATTATATATTGTAATAAAATATTGATATTATCTTTTTCTGTATCAGATATATTTTGTTTAACTTGTAAAAAGGCTTTTTATTTTAATATTATTTTATTTATTTTTCAAAAGTTGCGCGTTGCGGTTGCGCTTGCGGCGCAACTTTTTGAAAAGGGTTGCGCTTGCGCGTGCGGCGCAACTATTTCAGCAGAGTTGCGGTTGCGGCTGCGGCGCTACAAAAATCGTTGCGCGTGCCCACCACTGACCCTTACCCGTTCAGCTGATCGACAAGCAGCATCAGTCAAATCTGAAACTTGTGGTAATAGTAGCAATCCAGTAACATCTTTTGAGGCAATAGCTTTTGCTGAGTTAGCTGCTTATGTTAGTGAGTGTAAAGGACAAGTTCGCAAATTGATGGAACCTTACAAGCTCTATGACGAAAGGTTGACACAATTGGGGTGTACCAGCACATCCAACCGCAATTCTACAAGACTGAAGGTGCGCTTGATGGAAAAATTGCCAGGATTAGTTGCTCAACCTGCAGGAAGAGACGTGTTGATTACGCATAGCGATACCGTTGGATCTGTGCTGTCTCATTCCAGCGAAACCACCTTGTGCGATGACGAGGCGATGATCCTCGTTAAAGCAGCAAATATACTGAGGCATATCTTTGAGAATCAGCTAGAGGCTTTCTCAGGTTCGTTGGCGGACGACTGCCTTCTCAAATCTATCCCTCCTCCACTGTTTGCATTCATGAAAATGACATTGCTAGGCCCTAGTATTAAGTCACAGAACTCCACTGAGGATGTTAGGGCTAAGGTTGCGTGTACATTGTCTCACCTTATCCACAATACTGTAAAGCGTTACTGTAATGAGAAACGTCATTCCAAAGAACGTGAAACACCCACACCCATAAATCACTTCTCATCTCTTGGGCTGTCAATATCTTATGATGGAATCGGAGGTCTCGTTGGATTTGGCAGTTAGCGTATCCAACCAATTCCGCCAAGATGGTATGGTTGTTCCCTCGAATATGCGTAGAAATGTCTTCACTACGGGTGATGTGGATAATATCGATCAAAAGAAACGATCAAATCTGTCCCGTTCGGAGTTCCATGGTACGATGACATCCCTAACAAATCACCTGAGCACTTCTAACGAGGGAGTCAAGCATGACGTCTGTTCCGTTAATACTGATACTCCCAGTGATCGGAAAACTCTTACTCTACTAGCTTCCTATGTTGTAGTACCCCCAACTGAACTACCAAACACAGATATTTTCATGACCCCTTGCAATGACCCGGTTGTTCCAGGAGCGTCCAGAATCCCAAGGTCCATCGTGAAGGAGGAGGCCTGGTTGGCCCATGTGTCTCACATACTGGACAAGAGAGAATTGAGGTGGGAGACGTCATAACCTAGTCAGATTATAACGCTAGCCTTCAGAAAGACAATGTGCGCCCTCGCGCAGAGATCGGAATTTTACCACTCTTTGTAGAGAAAGGGCAATCCCCATCCATGAGCAAACATTCAATGGAGGTTGTAAAAGATGGAATCGACTTTTTAAATCCAGGGCAAACCCCCATCATTGGCATGGACCAACCATTGTATAGTCTGGCAAAACGAATCCAATGGAAGTACCCAGAGCAACTTGGTGAAGACAAGTACGTTGTGATGATGGGAGGGCTTCACAGTGAGATGGTGCTGCAGGAGATCCTGGGAAAGTGGCTTGATGGCTCAGGGTGGGATCACGCGTTGGCTGAAGCAGGCGTTCTATCACCTGGTCGTGCTCATTTGGCGTTGAGTGCCTCTAACGTGAAAAGAACTCGATATGCACACTAAGTGTCCCTTGCTGCTCTTCACATATTGAGCATATTGAGGAAAGAGGTGTACTCAGTGTCAGTTGTCCTTGTGACTGACACTGAGTACACCTCTTTCCTCAATATGCTCAATATGTGAAGAGCAGCAAGGGACACTTAGTGTGCATATCGAGTTCTTTTCCAATAGTCCAATACTGGACACAGATAAAGGATCTCCAACTAATGTACTGCAGGTTCATCAGGTCTCAGAGAGAGGGAGATTTTGAACTCTGTGTCCAAGTGCTTGGTGAGATAATCTCATGGTGTTTCGCTCTCGACCATCCAAACTACGCACGGTGGCTGTCAGTACACGTGAGAGACCTCATGCAGTTGAAGGACAAACATCCAACAGTGTACCACGAGTTTATGAAGGGCAACTTCGTTGTACAGAGGTCAGAGAACCGGTATTCCATGATGATGAAAGACCAATCACATGAACACTCAGACGACCACATCAAGGGAGATGGAGCTGCATCTGGCCTTTACGACGAGTCGATTGCCCTCATATCGATGCTAGCTTCTCCTCAGCGCGCAGACATCATCTCCACTTATGAGGACTTCATGTCATGGCACCACACGTCGAGCTCCTCCTCTCATCACGAAGAGGCACAGAGCCTCCGGATTCGTTTTCACAGTGACGTGAAGTCTCTGGTGAGAGTCCTAAAAGAGCATGGCAACCCATTCACTGACACAAGTTCTTACCTTACTACCCTTGACACTAAATTGGTCATGGATATATGTGTGACCAACTCGTTAAGAGAGACTCATGAGATCGGATCTGCCATGTACAATGATTTCGTGAAGACATGCTTCATTGATGCCTCAAAGGCCATCACTGAAACTATCCAGCGTAAAGGACTGAACACGTTCAAAAAAGTACCTGACAAACAGAAAGATGCAAAAGGTCACGCTCTCAAACACAACTCAGCCTTCATCACTCAGTTGTTCCTATCTGTGCAATCACGACCAGATACAGATATTGATGAGTTTTTCATTTATGAAAACTAAAAAGTACTCCCATTATTAGCTGTTGCTGGTCGTTTGCGAACTGGTACGAAGTCCGATCTCCTGAAATGCTTCGAGAAGGTCAATGAAAAACCAGATGGAGATTCAACAGTGAAAATCTTCGATGGTCCTGCTGTAGTTCATTTTATTCAACCTGCCCAAGCCGTGAGCACGATCGGTGAATATATGGAGAAGTAACTAGTGCCATTTGCAAGATCTCATGCCTCTGGTTGTGCTGATCGTATTGACTGGATATGGGATATCTACACTGAGAGAAGCCTGAAAGACCAAGCTCATGAGAATCGAGGAGATGGTCCAAGGAAAAAAATTGACTCCAAGACTCCCATCAACCGAAAAGAGTGGAGTGCCATCCTCAAAAATGCAAAGAACAAAACAGAACTCTTCACACTCGTGAGTAAGCGGTTAGCTGAGGAAGACCTGGGTGTGCAACTCATCATAACACAAGAGGAAAAGGGCCTCACACAACCACCCTGTGACACGGAGGGTCTTGGAACCGTGTAACCATCAAGAAGCTGACACGAGGATGATCCCCTATCTCAAACATGCAGCTCAGCACGGCCATGACAAAGCATACCTCCGCACAGTGAATACTGATGTCGTGGTTGTCGCAATCTCATCGTTCCCTGAACTGTCATCGTCTGAACTATGGGTGGCTTTTGGGACTGGAAAACACTTCCAATGTTTCCCCATTCACGTACTGGCGTCGCAGCTCGGCCCAGAGTTGGGACTTGCGTTTCCCTTATTCCATGCGCTGACAGGCTCGGACACTACATCGCACTTTGTAAGAGTTGGCAAGAAGACAGCTTGGGAAGTGTGGAAGACCTTTCCAGAGCTCACGGATAGCCTGCTCGCAATATTGCGTGATCCCGACTACTTCACCGTGGAATCTGTACCTATGTAGGTCATCGAACGTTTAATTGTCCTACTTTACAGTAAGTCTTGTGGAGCTGCCACCGTGAACCAAGCCCGGAGGAAGATGTTCTCACGAGGGAGCAGAACCCTCGACAATATCACACCTACCCAGACAGCTCTATTTCAACATGTGAGACGAGCCATTCTTCAGGCAGCTTTCATTTGGGGTCAGGCGCTGCGGCTTCATCAAGAGATCTCTGATCCAACTGACTAGGGATGGATGCTCTCAGCTCAGAAGGAGTTGGTGCCGTTCTGGACGACACTTGCAGATGTCAGTAAAGCTTGTGCGATCCTCCAACACTGTGGATGTAAGAAATCATGCACTGGCAACTGCAAATGCAACAAAGCGCACTTACACTGCACCTCCTTCTGTCACTGCCAAGGTCCTTGTTTTAACAATGATGATCTTACCTAGTGTTCTCATTGTATGATCAGTTTTGACACTCTCCCTGTGTCATAACTTGACTTGCAGTAACGATGATTTTGCCCAGTGTTCTTGATTAGTTTTATGTAACTTTAAATACAGGGTGTACATAAAGTCAGGATCTATTTTTGTGAAGCACTTGGAAATTATATGGAATTCAATCATAAAATGATAAAGTGGTAACATTTATTAAATAATTAAGAGTAGGATTCGACGTGACGCCGATCAGTATCCCTGCACAGCTCAAATCGTTCCGCAGCATTTCTAAACACATTCTGGAGCATTTGCGGGGTTATGTTATCTGCAGCAGTTCGTATACGTAAGTTTTCAAGACTCGTAATCTTCGTCTGATAGACGTGCGATTTGATAAAGCCCCATGCAAAGAAATCTAAAGGGGTTAAATCTGGTGATCTCGCTGGCCAAGGTCTGTTGCTTCCGCGTCCGATCCAACGATTTGGAAAACGTCCATTTAGATAATCCTGAACAATTTTGGCATAGTGACAAGGAGCACCATCATGTTGATAGACGACGGGGATAGGATTGTTAGTACCGTTGTCTATCAACATGATGGTGCTCCTTGTCACTATGCCAAAATTGTTCAGGATTATCTAAATGGACGTTTTCCAAATCGCTGGATCGGACGCGGAAGCAACAGACCTTGGCCAGCGAGATCACCAGATTTAACCCCTTTAGATTTCTTTGCATGGGGCTTTTAAATCAAGTCGCACGTCTATCAGACGAAGATTACGAGTCTTGAAAACTTACGTACACGTATACGAACTGCTGCAGATAACATAACCCCGCAAATGCTCCAGAATGTGTTTAGAAATGCTGCGGAACGATTTGAGCTGTGCAGGGATACTGATGGGCGTCACGTCGAATCCTACTCTTAATTATTTAATAAATGTTACCACTTTATCATTTTATGATTGAATTCCATATAATTTCCAAGTGCTTCACAAAAATAGATCCTGACTTTATGTACACCCGGTATAACCACTTTCAGATGGGCGGAGGTTGGGGAAAGTGGTTGGTGGGGTGCATAACGCGTTGGCTCCTCGTCCCGCACCCTGGAAACACACTTGACTATCGAATAATGATTGAATTTGCAGTCAGACAGTGTGACTAAAACGCGTTAATCTTTCATTTGCCGGTATCGCTCTTATTCTCCGTAAGTTCACACAGGTTACAGTGATAATTCAACTTTAAACCAAACAACCGCAACTGCAACCGCGTGGTTGTGACTTCCTGACAACCGCAACAGCAACCGCGGAGCTAACGAGCCCAAGATCATCAAATTTGGCCCAGCCGTTTCAGAGATAGAGCGATGTAGGTATTTTAGGGTAAAAAAAATGACCTTGACCATGACTTATCATGTGACCTTGATCTCGAAACATTCCGAAACATAGTTAGATTGATAAAGCATCCAAAAAAGTATAAGAAACGAGCCCAAGATCATCAAAATCGGCCCAGTAATTCCTGAGATATGTCATTTTATGGTTTTGGCTGGGGAATCGAGGCAGCCATTTTGAATTTGCTTAAAATGGCCGCAGGAGTGAGATCCCAGCGTGTCCCCAACCTGAAAATGTTTCTATATGGCTAAAGGTAAATTCATGCCAAATTTCACACTTTCTGCCAGATCTGAACGATTTTTGCATTAATCCACCCCACCAAAGGTCGGAAAGAGAAATGAGCAGAATGAGAACGATCTGAAGTGGACTCGCGCTTTTATAGGCACGCTTTAGTGATGAGGAAACTTCCCACGATTTCAAAGGAATCTTCAAGAAGTCTCTTCCGCCTACGTATTCATATTTCACCACCTTGTTTACTTCTTCTGGAGATGAGAAGAGGAAATTCCGGATATATATATATATATATATATATATATATATATATATATATATATATATATATATATATATATATATATATATCACGTTTCGCGTAGGTTACGTTCTTGGAAACCCGCGCGAACCACGAATGCGCGAACGGCGAAGAGGTTTTATAATGTATTTCATTGGGATAGGGGAATTGTTCACCAATCTGAAATGTTTTTTACATAAATTAAGTTAAAATAAAAAACATTATGTATGGTACTTACCAATCAATGTACGTTACCAATGTACTTACCAATCGATGTATGTTGGAGATGACACATTTCTTTGTTTACATTTTTGAAAAATGCTGCACAGTAGATTTTTCATTTTTATAATATTTTATATTTTAATATTTTCATATTTATTTATTTATTTATTTATTTATTTATTTATTGTATTTTAGAAATGTTTTTATAAGGATACATTTTATTTTTATCCCTGACACTCGTTCTGGGGTAGTCACTACTGCGGATGCGTTATGCACTGGCTTCTGGAATCTGGCTTCTGGAATATGTTTTTCCAATGAATGCCTTCAGCCTATAGATGTTGGAGAACTTGGTCATTTTTTTTTCACATTTTAGAAAAATGTTGTACAATGTGTACATAATATTTTTACACTTTTATACTTACGTTTCAATTTTTTATTTAGAATTTACCATTACCATTTACTATTTACCACTATCATTCTGGTGAGCGGAACTGCGAAGAATTGGCGCGCGAACCTTCAATGGGGTGTTAAAAAATCTTGCGTGGAACTATGAATGCGCGAACTGCATATATATAATATATATATATATATATACAGGTAAAGTAAGGGGTTTCTTTTAGAGTCAAAGCTCTTGTTTTTATGATATAGTGTACATTAATATAGTTTGTATCAATTTTTAGGGTAAAAAATTAAGGTTACAGAGGGAAAAGCGATTACACTTAGAAGTCTAATCGTTTGTACTTCCCAGAGGAGAAAAATCTCTGATGGAGCAAGGTATAATTTGAATACAGAGTTAATTGCGTCTTAAATTAGTGGATGAATGCGCTGGAACGAAATCAGCGTTACACATCGAACTTGAGAGAGTCAACAATTGGTAACGGTTCAGAATAGGGGCGCCACTTCATTTTTTGTGTTTTTTCCACCAAAACATGCTAAAACCATTGTTTCCTGTTGTTTAGGATGAATGTGACCATCGCCATGACAATAAATTATTGCTTGAAGTGATTTCACCCCCCCCCCCCCCAACCCCTCCTACAATCTCGGGGGACTACCGTAGGAACCGGGGGTTTTGGGTGGGGGAACACAGCACAAGCAATAATTTACTGTAATAGCGATGGTCAGATTTATCCTAAACAACAAGAAACCAATGGTTTTAGCATGTTTTGGAGGAAAAAACACGGTAATTATTTACATTACCGGACGTATTTATTCCGAACATTTTTTACACACCAAATAGTACGAGAGGATGCATAAAAATGTGCAAATTAGTAATTAACCTAACCTAAGTTAACGAGGGGGGCTGCGCCCCCCCTTATGTAGAATGTAGGATGGTAGCCGGTTGTAAATGTGCGTGGTTGAAAAACGTACCGGCGAGCAGACTTCTTAAACCTACACCTACGTCTCTTGACAGTCTTATTTCCACGAATAATGACGCGTCTATCACAGCGGAAATTATTATCAGCCGCAATGTTCACCACGCTATCGCAGGACGAACAGACAGAGGTAACTTTTATTAATTTGTGGTCCGCAAGTAATTTAATTAGTTTCGTCCGATCCTCCAACACGGCCGCGAGCTCTACTAGCGTCACCGCACATCCGTCACAGACCGAAGCCATTTTCAAACTGAAGTGAATGAACGATAGTAGGGTTGCCAACTCAAAATTTCCTAGATTCATACCCAAAAAGCACTAAAAAGCACTGAAGTAGCTATATATATTTTTTCATAATTTTCTAACCGTTTTTTTTTATATGCGACACATGCAATCAATGTATTTTAATGAGAGAAACAACTTTGTCTCTATGGTATTTTTCGAAATTTTGCTTAATTAAGTGGTGCCCTTATTCTGAACCATTACCCAACAATTTATATATATATATATATATATATATATATATATATATATATATATATTATATACAGAGCCTATCAGAGGGGGGACAAGGAGGGCCATTTGGCCTGGGCCTCAAGCTTAAAGGGGGCCTCAAATTTAGAAAGTTTCACGTTTGAATATAATGTTTTGCAGTGAAAGTAATAACTGGGTTTAGCTATGGGCCTCAGAAGCTGGAAGTGGCCCGGACCTCTCTGGACCTCTGAGAGGGCCTGTATATAATATATATATATATATAAAAATAAATATATATAAATATATATATATATATATATTATGTGTATATATTATATATAATATATATATATATATATATATATATATATATATATATATATCTATATATATATATTACATATATATATATATATATATATATATATATATATATATATATATGATGAATAAAACCACGAAGGAAAGGAAACACAAAATGGTGCTCAAGCGCTTTCGTCTAATGACATCCTCAGGAACACTGAAGTACATAAAAGGGTGACAGCCTATATATAGGTTACAGAAAGAAAAAAAGAAAAAGAAAAAGAAATAATATATATATAATATTATATATATATATATTAGTGATGTAGCGGATGTCATTTTTTTCACATCCGCGGATGCGGATGCGGATGAGGATGTTTGATTTCAACATCACATCCGCGGATGCGGATGCGGATGCGGATGTCTACATTTTCGTTATTTTTTAGGATATATTCGAGATTTGTTGTGTTTAACGTATATAATAAGTTATTATATAGAGAGAGCTGTAGCTATAATGTAGTATAATTGATTAATTGTACAATAATTGCTGTACTTTTCTCTGAACATATAAAATAATATCAAGCATCTAACTAATATAGAAATCAATTAGTGAATTCGTCTGCAAATAAATTCGTTATATTTTGTTGAGTTTCAGCCACAATTAGAAACCATAATTGTGTTACCAGGATGCGGGACGTGAACCCAACTCAAATGCACCCCACCGACCTCTTTCCCCAACCTCCACCCTTATAGAAAGAGATCTTATCTTTAATTAGCTTGATAACTATTTATATTAAGTTTAAAGTTTTATTAGGCATATTTATAAATGAGTAATTAAAATAAAGTAAACTAAGATGTTCATCGTTTAATTGTCAAACTTAATTATAGGAAGGTTATGCTTAAGGAACATTAATTTTTCTGCCTTTTCTGCTGCCAGTCTGTTTCTCTTTTCATCATATATTAATCCAGCACTGCTAAATAATCTCTCGCTTGGTACGTTTGTTGGAGGACAGGCTAAATGTTTCCTTGCAAGTTTACTCAAGTATGGATAGATATTCTGCGTATTTTTCCACCAACTAATAGGATTGTCACATGCAGCCAGGCGTTTTTCTTGGTGATAGCTCTCGATCATTTTTACTACATCTTTTGACATCGCGTAGGTCTCGTCATTGCTGCTTGACTCAAGAAACTGAGAGACAGATTCTGTGATAGATTTGCTTGTTGAAGGTGTTGGTTCTGTCACTGAAACTTTTATTCTTTTGGTGGGTGGCGAAGCGACAGATTCAAGAGATTGAAGCTCTTCAACTGCTTTGCCAAGTGATGATTTAACTCGTTCTAATGTACTAGGTGAAAATAACTTAGCTTTGTAACGTGGATCTAAGTAGGTTGCAAGAGAGTAACTTCATACAAGAACAGCCTCTCATCTTGTCGCTTGCATCACTTTTGCGTACAATGAACTAGTTCTATTAATATAGTAGAATTTGATAATTTCCGCTTATTAATGACGTTTTATCTCAACGGTCCACATCCGCACGACATCCGCAGTCCAAAGTGCGGATGCGGACGCGGATGCAGATGCGAGAAAATGTGCTGATGTTCCGCGGATGCGGATGTGACCTACATCACTAATATATATATATATGCAATAAACGGAGAAGTAAAAATAAAAATTAAAAATTAAAGGATTATCAGAGAGGCATACATATTTGTAAGGAAAAAATATCGATTTTTAGCACAAAATCAAATGAATTATAAAAATACAAATTTATACTGGAAATCTGCCCGGGTTTTAACACTCTGCCTTTTTTGGTTCAGTTTCGATGTATATAAAAATAAAATGAAAATTAAAAGTTAATAAAGTAGCATACAAGTTTACCAAAGATTTAATGTTCTACCCTTCTTATCTAAATCTGTTTTGAAGGAATTCAAAACAACAGGATCGAGTTGAAAAAGACCTTTGCTCATGTTGAAGTTATTTGAAAGTTGGATAATGGCAGACTCAAGAATATTTCTAGTAACAATGTTGCTAGAGTGGAATAAAACTGAAGCATTATTCCAATCAATACAGTGGGATAACTCTGACAAATGAACAAAAAGGGACTGGACAACTGTCCTGTTCTAACGGAATATTGATGCTGTTTTATACGTGTGTGCAAATCCTTTCCCGTCTGACCTATGTAAAAGGAATTACATTGTTTACACCCAATTTTATAGATAATGCCTGAATTATTGGTAGGGCTATTTTTTACTACGATATTTTTCACAATATTGTTATATGAAAATACTACATTAATATCCAAAAGTTTAAGTACATTAGGAATGCCTAAAAAGCCCGGGAAAAATGGAAGTACTAAAATATTTTTTGACAAAGTACGAGTGTTATTATTGACACGATAGAAAGTTCGTTTTGCCTTGTTGAGACAAGATTCCATAAACGCAGATGGATAACACAGATCACTTCCAATACCGTTGATTTTTTCCAATTCGGCATCGATGTATTCCGGACTGGCGATCCTAAGGGCGCGGAGAAACATTGATGAAAAAATGGCCTTCTTAGTGGGGGTGTCATGTCCCGAGTAAAAGTGTATGTAGAACAAATTGTTTGTTGTTTTCCGATAGATACTAAACTTAAAACGTGGGCTTTCCCTATGTACACGCACATCCAAAAATGGGATTGAATTGTCTTGTTCCACTTCTAAAGTAAACTTAATGGAGGGGACTTGATCATTTAACCGAAGGAGGAAGTTATCCAGGTCACGATTCATGGGCCAGATACACAAAATATCGTCGACGTACCGCAACCAAGGGATGCCAACCCCCAGGATTCTCGGAATGTAAGTAATTTCGAAAAACTCCATATAAATATTGGAGAGGAGGAGCGATAAGGGGTTGCCCATGGCCATCCCAAAAACTTGTTGATAATACTCGTTATTGAAAGTGAATTTACAGTCTTTGATGCAAAGCTTAATAAGATCCAAAACAATGTGTGAAGGTAGTGGCAGGTCATACTTATGTAATTCTTGGGAGAGAAAGTCAAGCATATCGTCAATCGGCACTTTTGTAAACAATGAACAAACGTCAAAACTGATCAATCTATCGTTAGTTTCAGTACGTGCATTATTCAATTTTTCAGTAAGATCCATGGAATTTTTTACATGTGAATCAGAGATAGTTCCGAGAATGGGGACAAGACTTTGACAAGCCATTTGGAGAGTTTATAAGTAATAGAGCCCACCGAGCTAATAATAGGGCGCATAGGGTTGCCAGGTTTGTGGGTTTTAATAAGACCGTAAAGGTAGGGCAGAGAAGGTGAAGTGGACATGAAAAGCGGAATTAAGTCCTTATGATCTTTGAGAATGCGTTTCAAGCCACTATTAAATGATTTGATGACGTCATCCTGCGGGTTCTTCCTAAGTTTGCTGTATGTGGCGGGGTCCTGGAGAAGCTCGTTCATGTTTCCGATGTAGTCCACTTTGTCCATAATAACTATGGTGTTAGCCTTGTCTGCTTTAGTAATATGGAGCTCCCCATCTTTTTTTAATTGTGAGAGGCTATTGCGAAAACGTTTAGGAAAGTTATCTTCGTAATTACTATTCGCCGCACTATAAACGAGGCCTTTAACTATGTTAAACAAATACTGAGGGAGATTACACTGTTTTTCAAAACACGCGAGACTGTAACAAATTTGTAAAGCCGAAGGTTTTTTAACAATAAAAAAGGACATACCATATCCAAGGGCACTTTTTGCATCGTCACTAATGTTTTTCGAAGAAAGGTTCAAAACACACTTTGAGCTTGCTTTTTTACTCCACTGACTATTTCGAATGAGACTTTTAATTTTTCGATCCAAAATATTACGAAGTGAAGTAGTTCTCCGACGCAACTCGTTGTAAATTTCATCAAACAAAGGTTGGATCCACGGTTGGGGAATAACGGTTACAAAATTATGTTTGGCGATGTTTAAATTTTTGAAGGCGGACCACTCATTTTGTCTGGTGACTTCAATATGTTTCTTTAAAATTAATCTGCTGAAGTTGTTGAACGGATGGTCGTCAATTTGTCTGAGGCGAATCGGAAGCAGGGATTTGGGAAGAACTTGCTCCTCTAGACAATTAGTAAGAAACTTTCGTCGGATACGAATTGCATGCCTCTTCAATTAGGGCGGGTCGTACTCAGGTGACAACATGAATCTGAAGGAAATCCTACCATCAGGGGTGTCTAAATTATGTGTTTTTACATGGGGAATTCAAATATGAGCTTCTTTTTTGGATAGGATAACTAACCTACATCATTTTGTATTTCTAAATTGCCAATTTTACCCTTTTGAACCCCTTTATAATATATTAAAAGATATAAGGTAAATCATTTATATTGACAAGGCCAAATCAACTTTACATATATTTATTAATAGGTGAACTGCATGTATATCACTGGATATAATTACAAAGATCATTCTCCTGACATATTGAACTTTGCCAGGTTGCAGAAATCCTGCTTTGACTCAGACTTGGACATCAGCTTCCTGCTGGTCTCCTGAGCCCTGATCCCTCCATCCCTCTTTTCCTGTGAGAAGTACTTAGCAGAAGCCTCAGTCACCATTTTATCAACCCTCTCAATGCTTTGTGTGTGGCAAGGCCAGTTGCGCACCCTCCATGGGGGTGTTGATGAAGTTTTTCACCTCTGAGGTGCTTAGAGAGCAGGTGAGAGGTGGCTCTGACACACCTTCTGACCAGCTGATCAAGTCACCGATGCTGGAAGCATCACAATTGATGTCAGGTGTCCTTCTGCTCCTAACAGAGGAGTCCCCCAGCTGAGTGTCCGGGTCCCCCTCTCCCCTGATGGCCAGGATTCTCTCCACCCCTTCAATCCTCTCCTTCTGATCCTCAGAGCAGAGTAGTGTTTGGAGGATGACTTCACTGTGGGCATACCAAGCATATCTTCTCACAGTTGGCATCACAATATCCAGCACCTACTTTCTCTGGGACTTGAGGCAGTCCAGCTGAAAGAGGATGTGCCTAGGTCCTTCGATCCAGGAGTGCTTGACCTTCACGTTGAACCAACATGGGTAATACACTCCAATGATGAATTCCACAATGAATTGCAGAATCTTCAGGTTCTTTCCTTTAAGTCCTTGCTTTGACACCCAGAGCCTGAGAAGTCTGTTCGCTGTGGTGAGCCAGCGGCTGTGGTTTACTGGTCCTATCTCTAACAGAGCCAGCCCTGCAGGAAGTACTCCATCCCTGACTGCACAGACAATTTTATAGCCATAGTATTGATCAGTTGAGAGATCTTGAATGACCTTGTCAGGAAGCTTGATCAGTGGAGGGTCAACAGAGATTCGGGTGAAGTTTGGATTGATATCAAAGTCTGTAGCAGAATCAATGAGCTTTCCTATTGGTCCGGATAATTTTTTGTCGGACAGAGTAGGGCCATCAAGGTCAACAATGAGATGGCGCAGGGGAAGTACACTACAGACAGGTATTAACTCTTTTCAGCGCAAAATTCTTGGTTAAAAAAAGAGCTGAAATGGGCAAGAACAAATTTATCTGCAAATGCTAAACACATTATGCTTTTTTGGTTTCAAAATGTTATAAAATGCTAATTTATCTGTTGTCTGTAATGCAAATAATTTGTTCATGTACTCTAAAAAAACTAAAGAAACACATCCTAAAAATATTCTTTAGAACATTGAAATAGGCCTCATACTGCTCAGTTGTACTAAAAATGAACCACCTAATTTTAGCTCAAATCAAAGTTGTTAATTAAATTTTGCTCAATGTATCACTATAATATGCGTAGAAATAGCTTTTTCTAAAATATAACAGAATAATACTCACAAGTGAACAGTAACAAAAAAAATATCAGTAGATAATCACAAAATCTATCCCCTCACTGCAAGCCGGTGGTAAAATAGCTTCATAAATCATGAGTCACTTCAAATATTTCACAAAACGTTTTAGAATGTTCTGAAACGTTACATTCTAGCCTCTGAGAAAGGTGGCTCAGAAAATGGCCTTATGCGCGCCAGAAAACCGTCAAAATATTTCATATACCAAACTGTATGATAATTACAATTAAGTGGAATGGCACACCTTTTTATTTGAGTATTTAAATATTATTATTATTATATGAATTACATTATATGTTTATATGAATTAGTTAGAACAATGCTCTATGAGAGATAACGTGAGCAGCCATGATAGAAAACGTGAGAAGACATATTCTGGGGTAACTACAATAGTAAAATAATCAACAATTAAATAATAATCAACTGCAAAATGATGTAGGTTAGGGTTATCAGAATTAAATATTTTCTTCAGAATTGTGTTCTATACACCAAAATATGTCATTTGAACACCCCTCTCCATTGATTTAAAAAAAATGCATAGTATGACCCGCCCTACCCCTTCATTAATGTAGAAGAAAACACGGACACAAACGGAGACAAGAGAGGGAACAGCAAGCCGAAGGAACGCGTGGTGTTCATTATATGAAAATTATTTCACGAAAGTAACACGTGAAAAATATTTATGATGAATAAAACCACGAGAAACACAAAATGGTGCTCAAGCGCTTTCGTCTAATGACATCCTCAGGATGAAGTACATAAAAGGGTGACAGCCTATATATAGGTTACAGAAAGAAAAAAAGAAAAAAAAAAGAAAAATAAATAATATATATACTATATATATATATGCAATAAACGGAGAAGTAAAAATAAAAATTAAAAATTAAAGGATTATCAGAGAGGCATACATATTTGTAAGGAAAAAATATCGATTTTTAGCACAAGATCAAATGAATTATAAAAATACAAATTTATACTGGAATCTGCCCGGGTTTTAACACTCTGCCTTTTTTGGTTAAGTTTCGATGTATATAAAAATAAAGTGAAAATTAAAAGTTAATAAAGTAGCATACAAGTTTACCAAAGATTTAGTGTTCTACCCTTCTTATCTAAATCTGTTTTGAAGGAATTCAAAACAACAGGATCGAGTTGAAAAAGACCTTTGCTTATGTTGAAGTTATAACTTCAACATAAGCAAAGGTCTTTTTCAACTCGATCCTGTTGTTTTGAATTCCTTTAAAACAGATTTAGATAAGAAGGGTAGAACACTAAATCTTTGGTAAACTTGTATGCTACTTTATTAACTTTTAATTTTCATTTTATTTTTATATACATCGAAGCTTAACCAAAAAAGGCAGAGTGTTAAAACCCGGGCAGATTTCCAGTACAAATTTGTATTTTTATAATTCATTTGATCTTGTGCTAAAAATCGATATTTTTTCCTTACAAATATGTATGCCTCTCTGATAAACCTTTAATTTTTATTTTTACTTCTCCGTTTATTGCATATATATATATATATATATAATTTTTTTTTCTTTTTTTTCTTTTTTCTTTCTGTAACCTATATATAGGCTGTCACCCTTTTATGTACTTCAGTGTTCCTGAGGATGTCATTAGACGAAAGCGCTTGAGCACCATTTTCTGTTTCCTTTCCTTCGTGGTTTTATTCATCATAAATATTTTTCAAGTGTTACTTTAGTGAAATAATTTTCATATAATGAACACCACGCGTTCCTTCGGCTTGCTGTTCCCTCTCTTGTCTCCGTTTGTGTCCGTGTTTTCTTCTACATTAATGAAGGGGCATGCAATTCGTATCCGACGAAAGTTTCTTACTAATTGTCTAGAGGAGCAAGTTCTTCCCAAATCCCTGCTTCCGATTCGCCTCAGACAAATTGACGACCATCCGTTCAACAACTTCAGCAGATTAATTTTAAAGAAACATATTGAAGTCACCAGACAAAATGAGTGGTCCGCCTTCAAAAATTTAAACATCGCCAAACATAATTTTGTAACCGTTATTCCCCAACCGTGGATCCAACCTTTGTTTGATAAAATTTACAACGAGTTGCGTCGGAGAACTACTTCACTTCGTAATATTTTGGATCGAAAAATTAAAAGTCTCATTCGAAATAGTCAGTGGAGTAAAAAAGCAAGCTCAAAGTGTGTTTTGAACCTTTCTTCGAAAAACATTAGTGACGATGCAAAAAGTGCCCTTGGATATGGTATGTCCTTTTTTATTGTTAAAAAACCTTCGGCTTTACAAATTTGTTAGTCTCGCGTGTTTTGAAAAACAGTGTAATCTCCCTCAGTATTTGTTTAACATAGTTAAAGGCCTCGTTTATAGTGCGGCGAATAGTAATTACGAAGATAACTTTCCTAAACGTTTTCGCAATAGCCTCTCACAATTAAAAAAAGATGGGGAGCTCCATATTACTAAAGCAGACAAGGCTAACACCATAGTTATTATGGACAAAGTGGACTAAATCGGAAACATGAACGAGCTTCTCCAGGACCCCGCCACATACAGCAAACTTAGGAAGAACCCGCAGGATGACGTCATCAAATCATTTAATAGTGGCTTGAAACGCATTCTCAAAGCTCATAAGGACTTAATTCCGCTTTTCATGTCCACTTCACCTTCTCTGCCCTACCTTTACGGTCTTATTAAAACCCACAAACCTGGCAACCCTATGCGCCCTATTATTAGCTCGGTGGGCTCTATTACTTATAAACTCTCCAAATGGGTTGTCAAAGTCTTGTCCCCCATTCTCGGAACTATCTCTGATTCACATGTAAAAAATTCCATGGATCTTACTGAAAAATTGAATAATGCACGTACTGAAACTAACGATAGATTGATCAGTTTTGACGTTTGTTCATTGTTTACAAAAGTGCCGATTGACGATATGCTTGACTTTCTCTCCCAAGAATTACATAAGTATGACCTGCCACTACCTTCACACATTGTTTTGGATCTTATTAAGCTTTGCATCAAAGACTGTAAATTCACTTTCAATAACGAGTATTATCAACAAGTTTTTGGGATGGCCATGGGCAACCCCTTATCGCCCCTCATCTCCAATATTTATATGGAGTTTTTCGAAATTACTTACATTCCGAGAATCCTGGGGGTTGGCATCCCTTGGTTGCGGTACGTCGACGATATTTTGTGTATCTGGCCCATGAATCGTGACCTGGATAACTTCCTCCTTCAGTTAAATGATCAAGTCCCCTCCATTAAGTTTACTTTAGAAGTGGAACAAGACAATTCAATCCCATTTTTGGATGTGCGTGTACATAGGGAAAGCCTAGGTTTTAAGTTTAGTATCTATCGGAAAACAACAAACAATTTGTCCTACGTACACTTTTACTCGGGACATGACACCCCCACTAAGAAGGCCATTTTTTCATCAATGTTTCTCCGGGCCCTTAGGATCGCCAGTCCGGAATACATCGATGCCGAATTGGAAAAAATCAACGGTATTGGAAGTGATCTGTGTTATCCATCTGCGTTTATGGAATCTTGTCTCAACAAGGCAAAACGAACTTTCTATCGTGTCAATAATAACACTCGTACTTTGTCAAAAAATATTTTAGTACTTCCATTTTTCCCGGGCTTTTTAGGCATTGCTAATGTACTTAAACTTTTGGATATTAATGTAGTATTTTCATATAACAATATTGTGAAAAATATCATAGTAAAAAATAGCCCTACCAATAATTCAGGCATTATCTATAAAATTGGGTGTAAACAATGTAATTCCTTTTACATAGGTCAGACGGGAAAGGATTTGCACACACGTATAAAACAGCATCAATATTCCGTTAGAACAGGGCAGTTGTCCAGTGCCCTTTTTGTCCATTTGTCAGAGTTATCCCACTGTATTGATTGGAATAATGCTTCAGTTTTATTCCACTCTAACAACATTGTTAATAGAAATATTCTTGAGTCTGCCATTATCCAACTTTCAAATAACTTCAACATAAGCAAAGGTCTTTTTCAACTCGATCCTGTTGTTTTGAATTCATTCAAAACAGATTTAGATAAGAAGGGTAGAACACTAAATCTTTGGTAAACTTGTATGCTACTTTATTAACTTTTAATTTTTATTTTATTTTTATATACATCGAAACTGAACCAAAAAAGGCAGAGTGTTAAAACCCGGGCAGATTTCCAGTATAAATTTGTATTTTTATAATTCATTTGATCTTGTGCTAAAAATCGATATTTTTTCCTTACAAATATGCATGCCTCTCTGATAATCCTTTAATTTTTAATTTTTATTTTTACTTCTCCGTTTATTGCATATATATATATATATATATATTATTTATTTTTCTTTTTTTTTCTTTTTTTCTTTCTGTAACCTATATATAGGCTGTCACCCTTTTATGTACTTCAGTGTTCCTGAGGATGTCATTAGACGAAAGCGCTTGAGCACCATTTTGTGTTTCCTTTCCTTCGTGGTTTTATTCATCATAAATATTTTTCACGTGTTACTTTCGTGAAATAATTTTCATATATATATGTATATATATAATATTTTATATATATATATAGTGGACCTAGTTTTAGCCGTTTAAGGTGATAATGATTTAATTGTATGCAATGATTAATTGATGCAATGACTGACTGATTTCTTATTAATGAAAGGCTGGGTTAATAATTTATATTGTTATACAGTATCACCGATTGGAATGAATGGTTATTTGATTAGATCCACCATACTATTGGAAGTGACCGAAAAGGCAGCGAGGGTCACCAGCTTGATTTACGCCCAAGCAAATTAATGTTAAGGTTATAAAAGACACCTTATGGGTTTTGTAGTTTATTATGAAAATAAATCCGTTATTTTATTCACTGTGATATAACAAAGAATTTACAGTAATTAATTGGTAGTTTTACGTTATGCTTATGGCATAGGCTTAGCTAATAAGATGAAATGTTAATAGCTTAATTGACAAGTAATAATGTACTCATTAATGGTATGTAAATGGCATGCGATATGGAATATTGAATGGGCCTAGTAAATGATATAAAGAATGCACGTGCGTTTGGTACATTGAATGGAATCTTGACACTAATTAAGTAGGCTAAATGATTGCATGGATGCACATAGAAGAATTGATGCGGCCTAATAATAATGGATTGAAATGCTTGCACAAATATCATTTATATACAAGAACATTATGTGATTGTTAAGTGATTACGTCAAGAGAATATTTAGTTAACACATAAATATGAATTGAACATAATAACGGATGATACGCGGAATAACGGTATAAAAATGACACTTGAATTGGATGACAGGCCTACTGCGTTCTTTCACGAGAGTCAGTTGGACGCGTGATTACACACTTTGGGAGTATAGCCTACCGTTCGGCGGTAGGCTAATGTAGGCTTCACAAGAGTACTTAGAATAGGAGGTACTTATCTTATGGTGACGTAACCTTTGTTGAAGGCGGGTTGAAGACGAACCTATTACGCAGATTCTAGTTGTCGTTGTCCGTTAAGCCTCTTGAGATGATGGATGTAGGCTTCGTGGAGGCCTGAGGTGATGTTACTTCTCGAGGTGTAGGCTGGCTTTATGAGGTGCAGGAGTAGGCCTGGGATGCTGAATATATCTCTCGAGGAAGGTGGAGAAACTTGAAGGCCGACCCGGCAAACCGCAGGCCCGAAATGATTCCGGTTGGGCCTCGAAGGATTGCTTCTGCAGGTGGTCTGTAGATCTTACGTGAAGACAAATTGTAGGCCCTGAAGAAAGTAGCGGCCGTGGCCCCCGGCCAGGGGGCCGGAAAACGGTTGGTGGACGTTCGATGGTGAGCGTACGGGTGAGTGAGAGTGAGGGTGAATGAGCGTGGGTGCTCTCTTTTATAGGTGATTTCTGTGACGTAGAACTGTACCAAATCTTAAGAAGCTTGGTCCGCGTGTCCTTTGTTTGATAAAAGCTTACATTGGCGCCTCTTTGGGAAGAAACAGACGCTCCATTGTTTGACTCTTGCCCACGTGTGTTTTCCAAGTTCTTTGATGAAGCGTGGTTGTAAAATATTTCTGTCTATTTGTTGGTCTATTTCTTGTCGATCCGCTACATATATATATATGTAAAAATGAAATGAATAATCAATATTCATTTTTACATAAGAAACAAAATCGCTTAACGCGAGTTTGGATAATAATTTTACTTGTAGCTTCCTATTTTTTTGTTCGTGTCACAACCCTACGATCTACCATATCTATGGTTTAGTCGTATCCATTTTCCATTTGTTATAGAAGTTATTATAATTAATTATGATTGTCTTGCATCTCACCCTCGACCCTAGATTATACATACGCATTGCATATAAGAGGATTGGAACCCGTAGTTGTGCTTCTTAGTCCTTGATACCCACTCTGTCTTTAATTCGTTTCTTTTAGGTCCTCCCAAATAATGACTTACAGTTATACTGTACGTATGACATAATGTGAATAACTATGACGTCATAAAGTAACTTAATTCTCTTCACGTTTTCCATACCTTGAACACTGAATCACGTGTTTAGTATTTGGACATCTTCCGTATTGAATGTATGGTAAATTCTATAATAATAATAATAATAATAATAATAATAATAATAATAAAAAGAAAAAAAACTTCATTCTCTATATATCATTATTTATGTTGTTTCCTACCTATTGTCTACTGATACCTATCAACCTATCAGTCCATATTTTACGCGCGTCTATATTACGCACACAACCTATTCTGTTACTTACATGTAAAATACGTCCACATGTATTTTTTAATTTTTTTTTAAGTGCGCTCACCCCTCAAGATATTCATAAATGCTTGGGTAGGTAAGTGGTCGAATTCGCGAATCACAGCAGAATTGAACGTTTCTAAGATAAACAACATCTTTCGCTCTGATCCAAATTTATAACATGTTAAACATATTATAACATATTATGTATATAAATCTATATCATGTGTGCCATGTACTTTGTATTATATTTCTAACATCTTAATTGTCTATTAATATGAAACACTGTAAAAACAAAACAAAGTTATAGTAACTGTTTAATTGTAATTAACTGTAATAATTTAATTTAATATAACGTAATGTACTTTAATGAAATTGTAATTAATAATAACTTGTAATGTACTTCAAGGAAACTGTAATTAAATGTAATGATTTAATTTATAATGTAAGAATGTACTTTAATAGAACTGTAAGGGACAATCATAAGCGAATGGGAAGTAATCCATAATCGAAATCATAATTGTAATAAACCCAAACAAAAATGTACTCAGTCGTGTACGTCAATTGTACTTGTGTACGACTATGAAATGATATCGCCTTCAGAAATGAAGATTCGGCCAAAAAAAAAAAGGTTTTTATTTATTTATTTTTTTTTAAAATCTTTATTGGAATCTTTCAAACATCTGATCGTGTTTAAAAGGGGGGAAACTTAACCTCCAACTGCCGTTCCCCAACATTCAGGCTTATATATTATACATGTATTTGTAAAATGAAGGACACTTCATTACGGCTCTTTGCTTTGGTCACTGCTAAGAGACTCCCCTTGTTAGCAGCCTCGCTGCGGGGAGGGGGCAGAGGCCCCTTGCCTCCTTAATATTTTTAGATTCCGGCCTGAGCTATGGTCGAAAGAGGTCGAACCTCTACCCCTGTAAATTCAGAGCAGTACCAGTATATTTTTAAGAAGTAAATCACAGCAAGCGAAACTTTTTATTTTCCCCCTCGAGTTGGGCTATCTTCAGAGGAATTTAGTCAGTAAAGTAGAAGTATCAGAGTATTATTGAAAGAAAAGAATTAACAGAGTGTCGACCCCATAAAGCGAGAGAAAAGAATTAGAAAGTTATAGACGAAAAGTATATAGAAGAAATATCCGTTGCTTGCCTCCGTAACTAGAACCACCGTCGATCCGAACCAACCCAGGGCCATAGACGGAGGGGTTAACAGACTGGCGACCCTATAGCCAGGATAAACACATAGAAGAAGGAAGGGTCTAACAGACTGGCGACCCTTTACCAGGATAAGAAAAAGATTTTTAGAAGAAGATTTGTAGAAGAAGATTTTTAGAAGAGGATTTTAAGAAGAGGCCACTCTTTGGCCAAGATAGAAATTACCCTGCATCAGGATAAAACCAGTTGACCGGCGTGTCACGACTTCTAGTTCGTAACATCCACCCTTGAATCGGTGTGTCACGACTCCAAGTTCTCCACGCCTAGTTTTCATCCAAGAAGAAGTAGCCAGCAAGACGTCTTCAGGACACGTCTCAAGGAAATTTTGTTAAGTACAGTTTGTTTTTTTTAAGAAATTTATAAACACTTGAAAAGTCAGTATTATTAACAGTTAATAATGAATATCAAGTCAGAATTCACAAGAAACACAGTGAACATTCCATACACCAGTGATACATTTGTTTTTATTGAAACTAATTTCAAAGAGAGTTAATTTCAAAGAGAGTTAATTTCAAAGAGAGTTAATTTCAAAGAGAGTTAATTTCAAAGAGAGTTAATTTCAAAGAGAGTTAATTTCAAGAGAGTTAATTTCAAGAGAGTTAATTTCAAGAGTTATTTTCACTGTTATATTCAGTATAGAATAATTTTATTTTATGTATCAAACATAATAGTATCGTACCTTCCCGTACATTAGAATGAAATATTGTTTACATTTTTTTTTATTTTTTGTTTGCAAATTTTTTTTCAATTACTGAATTGAATTGACTTGCAAATTAAGAAAGAGAGAGTTTACAGAGAGTTTATAGATTTAGAGAGATACTTGAAGTAATGTCATTTTTTGAAGTCATTTTTTTGAAGTCAGTTTTTGAAGTCAGAAGGTTGCACCAAGAGGGTCAACCAAAACAGAGGTTAATCGTCTCCACTTGATAAAGATCAAGTGCAGTCATTTTCCATTTTCAGTTAATTTCAAGTTAGTTTAAGTTATAGAGATACTTGATTGCATTTCAAGTAAGTCGGTTGCACCAAGAGGGTCAACCAAAACAGAGGTTAATCGTCTCCACTTGATAAAGATCAAGTGCAGTCATTTTCTGTTTTCAGTTAATCTTCACTTGATAGCAGTTCAAGTGCAAGTCAGTTTAAGTTTCAAGATACTTGACAAGCGTTCAAGTTAGACAGTTTAAGTTTCAAGATACTTGACAAGCGTTCAAGTTAGACAGTTTAAGTTTCAAGATACTTGACAAGCGTTCAAGTTAGACAGTTTAAGTTTCAAGATACTTGACAAGCGTTCAAGTTAGACAGTTTAAGTTTCAGAATACTTGACAAGCGTTCAAGTTAGACAGTTTAAGTTTCAGAATACTTGACAAGCGTTGAAGTTAGACAGTTAAGTTTCATTTTCAGTTTCAGAATACTTGATAGAGTTCAAGTCAGTTTTATTCAAGTCAGAGAGTTTTATTTGAAGTCAGAGAGTTTTATTCCAAGTCAGAGAGATTTATTCCAAGTCAGAGAGATTCATTCCAAGTCAGAGAGATTCATTCCAAGTCAGAGAGATTCATTCCAAGTCAGAGAGATTCATTCCAAGTCAGAGAGATTTATTCCAAGTCAGAGAGATTTATTCCATGTCAGAGATTTATTCCATGTCAGAGAGATTTATTCCAAGTCATTTTTATTCCGAGTCCCAAGTCATTTTTATTCCGAGTCCCAAGTCATCTTTATTTCGAGTCCCAAGTCATTTTTATTTCGAGTCCCAAGTCAGTTTTCAATGCAGTCAATTGAATTCAACTTTTTCTTTGCAATTTAAGAGAATTTAATTTAAGAAAATGTAATCTAAGAATTTAATTCAACCTTTTTTTTGTGTTGTAAAAGAGAATCTAATTCAACCTGAATTGACCGGGTTGCGTCTTTAGTTAACCTTTCTTTGTTTTGTTGTAAGAAGGAAATGGACCGATGTCTTTTCTTTTTCATGCCATTGTTGCGTATAAAAATATATAGGTAAAATGACATATTTTATTGTTGGCAACCAAAACCGTTTTTACAAATGTTGGTAACGAGTTTTATAATTATTGCGATTATATGATGACAGAAATAGTGTAATAATTAATCGATCATGTACCTAATTTATCTTGCTCTGTACGGTCGGGAAATTTACCCGTAGGACCGCACATACCCTAAATTTCAGTTGTGTTTATTCTTTTTTGTCATTTAATTTTAATAAAACTTCTACACAATAAAACATATGTATTTATCATATGCAAACAAGTTTTCAGACTAAAATATCAAATAATTCAAATTCTATCAACATTTAACGAAAGAGTATGATTTTTCTACTTAACATGCAAAAAATTATTAAACCTTTTAATATTTTTTTTATTATATAAAAATAATTTTAAATGTAAAATTTACCTGTAATTTAGAATTTTATAATAACTGACCTTGAGCTTAAAGGATTTTATAATAATAATAATAATGATAATAATAATAACAATAACTGACTTAAACTTAAAAGATTTTATAACCCTAACCCCATCTTAAATTATTATACATTATTTTTAAACTTTGTTAATTCAAAAACCTCCCAAATCCCTACACATACACACGCATGTATGCGCACTATATATATATATATATATATATATATACCTTATGCTAAAATCATTGGATGTCACAATAAACTATTTCATAGCGTGTAAGTGCTAACTATGCTATTTATATACTCCTACGCATTTTTGCTTACTATATATAAATTTTTGCTCCGGCGTTTATTCAGTTAATTTAAAAATCCTCTCAGCTAATCTGTCTCTCAAAGTTATAAGGTACACACTTTGTATCTAATACACACAAATACACACTAGACCACAGGTCTATACATCATCCATTACGTAATTCGATTTTTTACCTACAACAGTCAATAAAAATTAGTTATAGACTGCACGATCAGGGTAACTTTGGAAAATAATTTATATTTTTCCCTTTTACCTACTATTCATTATGTACATAATTTTTTCCCACAGAAAAATAAAAATTTTGAAAAAAATTTAACAATATAATTCTTTGTCTAGCTTAATTGTTTGTCTAAAATTGAAGTATTAATCTTTGAATTTTTTATATTATATAATAACACTTGTTCTGTATAAAAATTTGTAATGTAAAGAAAAATTCGTCATCTAACTTGAAGTAGTTAGGATGTTATTTTCTCATTTGTATTGTATTAATGGTACCCTATTAAATTATTGTATAAATATCGTTTTTTTTTAAAAAGGGGAGAGCAATGTAAAAATGAAATGAATAATCAATATTCATTTTTACATAAGAAACAAAATCGCTTAACGCGAGTTTGGATAATAATTTTACTTGTAGCTTCCTATTTTTTTGTTCGTGTCACAACCCTACGATCTACCATATCTATGGTTTAGTCGTATCCATTTTCCATTTGTTATAGAAGTTATTATAATTAATTATGATTGTCTTGCATCTCACCCTCGACCCTAGATTATACATACGCATTGCATATAAGAGGATTGGAACCCGTAGTTGTGCTTCTTAGTCCTTGATACCCACTCTGTCGTTAATTCGTTTCTTTTAGGTCCTCCCAAATAATGACTTACAGTTATACTGTACGTATGACATAATGTGAATAACTATGACGTCATAAAGTAACTTAATTCTCTTCACGTTTTCCATACCTTGAACACTGAATCACGTGTTTAGTATTTGGACATCTTCCGTATTGAATGTATGGTAAATTCCTTAATAATAATAATAATAATAATAATAATAATAATAATAAAAAGAAAAAAAAACTTCATTCTCTATATATCATTATTTATGTTGTTTCCTACCTATTGTCTACTGATACCTATCAACCTATCAGTCCATATTTTACGCGCGTCTATATTACGCACACAACCTATTCTGTTACTTACATGTAAAATACGTCCACATGTATTTTTTAATTTTTTTTTTAAGTGCGCTTACCCCTCAAGATATTCATAAATGCTTGGGTAGGTAAGTGGTCGAATTCGCGAATCACAGCAGAATTGAACGTTTCTAAGATAAACAACATCTTTCGCTCTGATCCAAATTTATAACATGTTAAACATATTATAACATATTATGTATATAAATCTATATCATGTGTGCCATGTACTTTGTATTATATTTCTAACATCTTAATTGTCTATTAATATGAAACACTGTAAAAACAAAACAAAGTTATAGTAACTGTTTAATTGTAATTAACTGTAATAATTTAATTTAATATAACGTAATGTACTTTAATGAAACTGTAATTAATAATAACTTGTAATGTACTTCAAGGAAACTGTAATTAAATGTAATGATTTAATTTATAATGTAAGAATGTACTTTAATAGAACTGTAAGGGACAATCATAAGCGAATGGGAAGTAATCCATAACCGAAATCATAATTGTAATAAACCCAAACAAAAATGTACTCAGTCGTGTACTTCAATTGTACTTGTGTACGACTATGAAATGATATCGCCTTCAGAAATGAAGATTCGGCAAAAAAAATAAGATTAGTTTTTATTTTTATTTTTTATTTTTTTAAATCTTTATTGGAATCTTTCAAACATCTGATCGTGTTTAAAAGGGGGGAAACTTAACCTCCAACTGCCGTTCCCCAACATTCAGGCTTATATATTATACATGTATTTGTAAAATGAAGGACACTTCATTACGGCTCTCTGCTTTGGTCACTGCTAAGAGACTCCCCTTGTTAGCAGCCTCGCTGCGGGGAGGGGGCAGAGGCCCCTTGCCTCCTTAATATTTTTAGATTCCGGCCTGAGCTATGGTCGAAAGAGGTCGAACCTCTACCCCTGTAAATTCAGAGAAGTACCTGTATATTTTTAAGAAGTAAATCACAGCAAGCGAAACTTTTTATTTTCCCCCTCGAGTTGGGCTATCTTCAGAGGAATTTAGTCAGTAAAGTAGAAGTATCAGAGTATTATTGAAAGAAAAGAATTAACAGAGTGTCGACCCCATAAAGCGAGAGAAAAGAATTAGAAAGTTATAGAAGAAAAGAATATAGAAGAAATATCCGTTGCTTGCCTCCGTAACTAGAACCCCCGTCGATCCGAACCAACCCAGGGCCATAGACGGAGGTGTTAACATATATATATATATATATATATATTGAGTTGCTTGTACCCTGTGGTGAATGGACGTGTTGTTTTGCTCTCTCTATTTAACACCCAAATTAGAAGCGAATAATCTACTCGACGGTTTATTCTGTTTGCACCCGAAAGTGTATAAAGTATCAGTGAATCCGTGCATATAAATTATAAAGTGAATTTCATTAAAATAAAGAAAGTGCAATATAGTTTACATAATTTATCACCAATTTTAACGTATATATTCAAAACGAAATACGGTTGGCATTCGAGAAAGTTTGAAACAAAGCAGGAAAAAGGTCATAAAACACAAAGGTCAGAAAACCCTCGAAATACCCTCGACCATCGAAAGGAAAGAAACAGAAATAAAAAATAAAAATAAATAAAGAATTTGTGTGGGTATTTCTTCTTAAGCTAATTAAGGAATATCATGGATATGGGTCCAAATTCTCACTT
Organism: Bathynomus jamesi; assembly: GCA_023014485.1. NCBI lineage: Eukaryota > Metazoa > Arthropoda > Malacostraca > Isopoda > Cirolanidae > Bathynomus > Bathynomus jamesi. Next base: position 1,047,233 of record JAJOZX010000790.1, read on the forward strand.
AATCTGTAATTTGTGCAATTTAGTAACAACGGAAAGCCTAGCGATTAGGTGTGATTTCTGCCAACGATTAAACGACTTTAACTGCATGAATTGGAATGATCGGGAAATAACTCTTGTCTCGAACGCGAAACAAGTCGTGGGGATCAAATTTCTATGTGGCGCATGTACACAGACTGTAAATTCTTTCGCGGTCTTTAAAGAAATGGAGATAGCAGACTCGAAAGTTACAAAAAAGAATGAAATAATGGGGACGCATGTGTCCGAAATGGTCCCAACGAAAAACAGGGTGGATGAGAGAGAAGACGAAATAACGATTAACAGCATAATAACGAACAACAATTTAATAACAAATAACGATATAAACAACGTAAACGGAAGGAAGACATAGATGAAAGGAAAGAAATAAGTAAAAGTGGCGAAGTAGACAAACGGTCCAACGAGCGAAATGATAAAAAGATAATAACTAAAAACGTAGAAAATAAACAGCCAAAGAAAAATAATGATAATGCCAAAACTAAGAACTTGGTAAATAATAAGAAAGAAAGCAGAAGCGTAGAAAATATCGTATGCAAATACTACGCGAAAGGAAACTGCAGATATCGGGATGGGCAATGCATATATGCACATCCCACATTATGCAAAATGCATTACACAAGTGGATATTGCAAGTTTGATAAGAAATGCATGTTCCACCATCTTACGGTCTGCAACACTTATGAAAGATATGGGAGTTGCAAATACGAAAAAAAATGCCGATACCACCACCCTCAAAGGAACGCACGAGGGAACAGAAAAAACGAACATCAAAGAAGAGTGAAATTTTTTAGACGCAGCCAACACATTTCAGCTGCTAAATACTCTCCAGCAATTACAAAACCAGCTGACAAATATAAATATAGAAATCCGAGAGCCGGACAGAAGGTACGAACAAAGACACTTCATGCGTTATCGGGACAACAGGTACCGACAAAGATAAAAAGAGGTAAATTCTCGGAGGACCACAAGGCAACGAAACCGGCACCCCCATCGGAAAACAAAGCGGAACCACCTGTATGCGAAAAAGAAAGAGAAAAAATAAAAATAATCCTAGCCAACATACAGGGCCTTAAATCAAACCAGTCCACGAACAAAGTTGCATACCTGAAAGGACTCATGCAAGAAGCCGGAGCAGACTTTGCATGCCTCACGGAAACTCATCTAAAGGACTGCCAGGCGAACTGTGAAAATTGTGAGTCCTGTATTGACAAAAAAGAAATACAAATTGACAACTATAACATCCTCCGAGCCGACAGAACAGTGAGACGTAAAGGAGGATGTGCTATTTACACACGCGAAAGGCACATAGCAGAAATGGTATAAGTACCTCAAACAACTACGTAGAATGTGTAGCAGCAAAAATTGAAAAATTAAATATGGTACTAATTGTAATGTACAGACCCCCAAACACGCCAACCTCAAAATTTTCAGATTCCATTACAGAGGTAAGAAACTTAGTAAAAGATCTACACTCTCCAACCCCAAATATTTTTCTCTGTGGTGATTTTAATTTCCCATTCATGAAATATAAAAGGATAGGAAAAAATATATGTATCCACCAGGACAAGGGGGGCACACGAGAAGACCAGGAGCAGGTAAAAATGCTACTAGCTTTAGCTGATGAATTTATGTTAACGCAAGAAATAACAGAAAACACAAGAAAAAACAACTGCCTAGATTTGGTATTCACAAACAACAGTAATCTAATTGATAATGTAGAAATCTCCCCAACTATGATATCAGACCACAATATCATTGAAATAACAACTAATATAAAGGCAACAGGAAAGGAAAGAACACGCACAACAGAACGAAGCAAATTCGAAATTTTTAATTTTCACTCCAAAGCTATAAACTGGGAAGATGTGACATCCAGCATGGAAGTAATAGATTGGAAAACCATTTTCGAGGCCAAGACAACGGAAGAGATGCTAATGACGTTAGAGGAGAAGACGTTAGAAATTGTGGAAAAACATGTCCCAAAGATACAACAAAGAGGAAAGAGAAGCAGGTTCGAAAGACAAAAGAGGGCATTGTTCCGAAAGAGAAAAAGAGTGACTGCAAAATTAAGTAATTGTAAAGATAACAACATCAGAAAAATATTAAATGATAAACTACAAAGTATCGATGTCGTCATACAGGAACAAATCGAGAAGCATACAGAAAAAGAAGAAGATGACGCTATAGAAGCGATAAAGGTTAACTCAAAGTACTTCTATAATTTCGCAAAAAGAAAGTCGAAAAACCAAGCGACTATCGGACCTTTAAAAAATGAGAACAGTGATTTATCTGATGATCTAACAGAAGTATCTGAAATATTAAAAGCTCAGTATGAATCATCTTTCAGTATCCCAAAAACTGACAAATTGATTTGCGATAGAAACGCGTTCTTTGAAGAAGAACCACAAGGGGAAAGTATAACGGATTTCGACTTTACGACGGATGATATTACACAAGCCATAGGGAAACTAAAAACACACTCAGCGGCAGGACCGGATAAATGGAATGCCACACTGATCAAAAACTGCAAGAATGCAATCGCTGAGCCCCTATACTGGATATGGAGACGATCATTAGACACGGGAGAAATACCGGGCATCCTGAAGAGCGCGAACATAGTCCCAATATATAAAGGAGGAGATCGATCCCAGGCCAAAAACTATAGGCCAGTGTCGCTTACATCTCATCTCACTAAAATATTTGAAAGAATAGTTAGACAGAAAATCTATGACTTTTTGGAAACTCAGAAAAAATTCAATGATAACCAACACGGGTTTCGATCAGGCAGATCATGCCTATCACAACTAATGGAACACTACAACAACATTATTGATTCACTTGAAAGTAATGAAAACTATGATGTACTATACACAGACTTTGCTAAAGCGTTCGACAAGTGTGACCACGGAATCATAATACATAAACTGAAATATATGGGAATAACAGGAAAAGTAGGGAAATGGATATATAATTTCCTTAGTGAGCGGAGGCAAGTCGTTACAGTACAAGGAGTATCTTCATCAGAATCAGAGGTCCTCAGCTCAGTACCACAAGGAACAGTATTAGCTCCACTACTCTTCATAATCATGCTAACTGACATAGATGAGGACGTTACCAGAGACAGCACAGTAACATCCTTTGCGGATGACACAAAGATCAGTAGAAAAATAAGAAACCCAGAAGACATAGGATCTCTACAAACCGACATAAACAAAATCTACAAGTGGACTGAAGACAACAATATGAAGTTTAACACCGAGAAATTTCAGCTATTACGGTACGGAAAAAGAGAAGACCTAAAGTGCATGGAATATTATACCCCAAATGGACAGGAAATTCAGAGAAATTCCAGAGCAAAAGATTTAGGGGTTGTAATGACAGATGATGCGAAATTTGAAACACAAAATAAGATAGCAGTAAACAGAGCAAAGAGAATAACGGGTCAGATATTCAGAACCTTTAAACGAAGGGATAGGAATGTAATGATTCCTCTACTGAAAACCCTGATAATACCCAAATTGGAATACTGCTCGGTCCTAACATCCCCATATAAAAAAGAAGACATTAGACAGCTGGAGGGGATCCAAGGGTGCAAAGAACTAAATTACTGGGAAAGGTTACGAGAACTAGACCTATATTCACTAGAAAGGAGAAGAGAGAGATACACCATTATTTACACTTGGAAAATAATGGAGAAACTAGTCCCTAATCTTACTCTGAATCCAATAACTCCCCAAACAACGATGGAAAGTAGAAGCGGTAGACTGTGTCGTATTCCCAAATTGAAGGCGAGACAGGGAACATCCTTAACCCTGAAAGAAAATAGTTTTGTAGTGAGAGGACCAAAACTGTTTAATCAGTTGCCCAAAGACCTAAGAAACACGAAGGGAGTTGCAGTGGAAATCTTCAAAAGAAGACTAGACGCCTGGCTCAGAACAATCCCCGATGAGCCGGGCGTACCTGGCTATGTGAGGTGGAGAGCGCAAGAATCCAACTCACTACTTCACCAGGCCAACTCGAGAGGAGGGGCGACAAGCTTGACCTTCGCGAAATGAGAAATCATCGCGCGGAACCTTTGTAAGGTTGTAAGGTAAGGTATATATATATATATATATATATATATATATTAATATATATATATATATTATATATATATATATATAAAATATTTTATATATATATACAGTATATGCGAAATATGCGGATGTGTGATACAATATACACTATGAAAAATGAATGTTAGAAAATGCAATAAATACATAATACTTAGTATTCTATCATATAGCTATTATACGAGTACAGTATATTATATTAGCAGATGCCGCAAAATATTTGCGCTCAAATTAGTATCTTTATTGTAACATTATTTCTTTAAATAAAAGATTTGCAATTACAGCAACTCTGGGTGAATTATATAAAAGGTTCTGGCAGAATCCTAAATTTGCTGTACAACAGGTCTTTTAGACTCTTACATAAATTACCCCCGAGATGTTCAGCTTCGCAAATGTTTGCTATCCGCAATGTTCCGAGCTTCCCGGAGGTAACAAGACGTGCTCAATACAGTCTAATGCAAAGAATTAAAAAATCAGCCAACCGGATTATCCAAGCTATCCATGAGTCCTGCCATTTATCCTCTGAGCTACGGAATTCTTGGTACGCTACGGAATTCTTGGTACGAAAACGTCTGTCTGTAGCTCCACTTAACTTCGACATTACAGTACTATTTCTAATCAATTGTATATATTTCTATCCTTAGTATATGAACTGTCATTGTATTAATAATATTTGTCATATGGACTATAGACTGCCAATAAACCTTTTCATTTTCATTTTCATATTCTTTCACCAAATACTTTAACAGAATCAAAACATCTCTCTAGAAAAAGCTACATAAAGCTGTCCATGTGTAAAAACAGGCTTAGAAATATCTGCGGTGGACATCTGCGGTTAAATTTGTATCTTTATGAAAGCAGCCCGAGAGCAATGTAGCAGAATTATCAAGACGCTATGGCATTTGTAAGAAAATTTGGAAAGCCAGATCTGTTTATTACGTTTACTCGCAATCCAAGATGGATTGAAATCGCTGAAAGCATTGAAGCTTAACTAAAAACAGAACATAGGCCAGTTATTGTTACAAGAGTTTTTCACATGAAGCTTAAAGAGCTGCTACATGATTTAACAATAAAACATACTCGGGAAGCCAAGTGCATTTTTTATGTAGTTCATGCACCTTCAAATTTCAGCTGGCGGAACCCGCCAAAAAATGACGGTTAAAGTTTCCCACATGCTACACCACCTCCACCAAAATATGAAGTTTTGGAATTTCACACATGCCCCACACAACTCTCACCCTACTCCGCCTAAACAGAAATCGATTTGTATGACTGTGGCTGGAAAATACTGTATGTTTTGTATCTACTGCACATACTTGCATATCTGGCAACACAGCCCTTCCATTCAAAAATAGTTGACTCATACAGTATATAATTGCTCACAGAAACCTTAATTGTAAAAAGGAGGCGGCGTGAAAGTAAGTGAACCATTATTTATCGTGATATATTTGTTAAGTGAAGTCGTTTTCTTCATTTATTTCATTTCATATAAGGTAGCATTCCTAGCATGAACGCATTGATATTATTTTAATGCGAGTGATCACCTTTGCAATTTGTTTCCTTTGCATTCAGGTATCATTGCAAGAAGCAAATTTTTCCACAACATTCGGCGAGTATTCCCCAAGTGTCCCTTGAGCCAAGGCAGAACAACGTAAACGACCAGTTCAACTTAAGCCAATGGCAAAGGACAGGAGCGAACCAACGCCACATCACCCTGAGTCTGCCACTGTAACCACTTAGCTACCGGACGCGCATATATATATATATATATAAATGAAAATGAAAAGGTTTATTGGCAGACTATAGTCCATATTACAAATATTATTAATACAATGACAGTTCATATACTAAGGATAGAAATATATACAATTGATTAGAAATAATACCGTAACATTTGTCGAAGTTAAGTGGAGCTACACACAGACGTTTTCGTACCAAGAAGTCCATAGCTTAGAGGATAAATGGCAGGACTCATGGATAGCTTGGATGATCGGGTTGGTTGATTTTTTAATTCTTTGCATTAGACTGTGTTGAGCACGTCTTGTTACCTCCGGGAAGGTATATACACACTGTATATACAGGGTGTTTCATAGCATGTAGGACGCACTTTCAGGATGGATTCAGGACCTGAAAACAATGAAAAAGTTTATATAAACATATGCCCGAAATCGCTTTGTTTTCGAGTACAGCCCGTTTTGTGTTCCAGCAACTCTTTCCCCAAACTGTTTACAAACACTGCTTCCCGACAATGTTTGTGAGTGTGTACGAGACTTATTTCATATATGGCCTTGCCGATTGTAATGTTTCGTACACTCTATGACATGTTTCAATATCGTTGAGTGTACAGTAGAGCCATCAGTTAGTCAGAGGCACATCGCGGTGTTTTACTGTTCGTATTCGTAACTTCTTACCGTGAATAAGTGCAGTCTTGTGAAAAAAAACCTTAAAAGTTTTTGTGCTATTCAGTGATAATTTGAAGTGATAATGGAGACTTATTCAAACAGAGAAATGGCAGACATGCATCTCATGTATGGACTTGCCGAGTGTAATGCGGCCGCAGCAAGACGTCTCTATGCGGAAAGGTTTCCGAATCGCCGTTTGCCAGATAAGAAGACCTTTCAGAGAATAAACGAGCGTCTTGGTGATACAGGATCATTCAACAAGCGAGTTTCAGATGGTGGTAGACCAATCAGCGCCAGAACTGTTGAGTTGGAGGAGCGGGTCCTGAATCTCGTGGAGTAACATCCTGGTGTGAGCACCCGAAGGATAGCAGCAACAGAGGGTGTAAGATACACAAGTGTGTGGGGAATTTTGCGGGAACAACAGCTTTACCCATATCACATTCAGAGAGTACAAGGCCTTACTGAAGCTGATTTCCCACCACGAGAGGCTTTTTGTACTTGGTTCCTCCAACAGTGTGCTCACGATCCTCTTTTTCTATCCTCCGTGTTGTTTTCTGATGAGGCTGCCTTCACAAGAAATGGCGTGATTAATTTTCACAACACTCATCACTGGGCCGAAGAGAATCTGCCTGCCATCATCCAGTCAAGGCACCAACAACAATTTCGTATCAATGTATGGGCAGAACCTATTGCCGACAACTTAATCGGTCCTTTTGTTTTGCCTGGAAGATTAACAGGAGAATCCTATTCCAATTTTTTAAGGAATGATTGAAGCGATTTACTAGATGAAGTTCCTCTTGGTGTCCGACGTCGTATGTGGTTTATACATGAAGGCGCTCCGTCTCATTTCAGTCGAGTAGTCAGAGACTATTTGGATGACCATTTCCCTGATAAATGGATAGGCCGTGGAAGACCCATTGCGTAGCCTGCTCGCTCCCCGGACCTGAATCCACTCGATTTTTACCTGTGGGGTCATCTGAAATCCATCGTTTACGTGACACCCATTGACAACGTTGAAATGCTTCGCCAACGTGTAGAATAAGGATGCCAGAAAATTCGAGCAATACCCGTAATGTTTGAACGCGTCAGGCAGTCTATGACGAGGCATGTTCAGGCGTGTATTGAAGCGCAAGGCGGTCATTTTGAACACTTCCTTTAAAGGTACTGTGGGCGGATACTTGTTGGAACACATAACGGGCTGTAACTCGGAAACAAAGCGATTTCGGGCATATGTTATATAAACTTTTTTAATTGTTTTCAGGTCCTGAATCCATCCTGAAAGTGCATCCCACATGTTATGAAACACCTTCTATTTATGTATCTATCTATCTATCTATATAGAGGGTGTTTCATAACATGTGGGATGCACTTTCAGGATGGATATATATATTTAGTGGTGGACCGGATGTCAGTTTTTCAACATCTGCGGATGCGGATGCGGATCTTTAATTTCATTATCCGCGGATGCGGATATTTAGTTAATCTAGCAATATAATATAGAATTATGAACATATGACAATTTTTCAAATTTCGTGATATTACTATTATGGCAGGCAATGCATAAGAATTAAAATTAATATTAATGTTTTCATTATGATAAAAATAACAACTTTCTCAAGAGTTTCAGCCACAGAAAATTCAATGAAACACGTTTCATTCAATTTTGTGTGTTACCAGGTATTTATATTTTGAGGTTTATATATTTGTTTGTTCATTAATAATTAATACTTTGCATGAAATGTGCATGACTGGGCCTTATAAGCTACTTTATAAGCTAATTTAATTGTAAATTGCATAATTTATTAGAGGTAATATCCACATAACATCCGCAGTCAGAAGTGCGGTTGCGGATGTTAAAAATGATGCGGATGCGGATATCCGGTCCACCACTAAATTATATATATATAACTTTTTTCTTTAAACTAGCATTAAACAAATCTTTCGCAAAATTAATTATTAATAAAAATTGTATACCTGAAACAGAATAAATGTATCCTATGCCACAAAGCAAACTGGGGAAAATATCTAACAGATAAAATCCCACTTCCCAAAGCCCCTTCCTTCCCTCCAAAAATAAAAATGAAGCAAGAGCATAAACTGGTCCCTTACTGATTATTATTAATTATTATTATTATTATTAAATAAATAAAACTAAAACATGTTTCTGAAAGGAGAAATGTTTTTGTTTACGTTTTCAGTCACGCGTTCTGATGACATTTAGAGGCGGCAAAGGTCATTCATATACAGACGATACGAACCTCGACTTTCCGATTTTCTGATTTTGGGGAAACAAAAGCTCCTCACCCCCCCCTCTTGTATTTCCGCGTGACATTATCCCATTAAAAATTCCCTCCTATTGTCGAGTTTCAGCCAAGTTAGACAACTTCACCAACTTCCATCCCTTTTTTACAGTTTTTGATCTTTGTTTCCCTCACATTTCTTTCGTTATTATTACTTTTTTTTAATTTTATCGAGGAATCGGATTATAATTCATCAAATTTTTTTATTGTTCTTTTTTATTACTTGAACGAGAAATTTTCTGAAATTTTCTGACTTTTTCGTTAGATATCCTACATAATTTTTTTTTCATTACTACATTTTAATATCAGCAATTTATAACAAACAAAGCGAATAACAATTTTTTACATTTTGTATTTTGGTTTAATTTTAAATTCTCCTACCAAGAAATTGAATCCAATTTCATGCCATTTTCATTTGCATTTTTAAAAATTAGTTTTAAATTTGAATTCTGGAGAATAGTCTCAAAGATAATTAATTTTGATTTATGGTCACGAAAAATGAATATTTCATTATATATATATATATATATATATATATATATATATATATATATATATATAAGCAAACAACCACAGGGAAAAGGAAACACAAAGTCCGATAATGTGAATATATCACGAAAGCGCTCGGACTTTGTGTTTCCTTTTCCCTGTGGTTGTTTGCTTATTAATAAGGTCACGTGTTATTTTGTGATTTTAGTGCATATATATATATATATATATATATATATATATATATGGTGTCTCAGAAGTCGCGCACCATGTTTAATTACAATATATGTTTGATAATGTTCGAATAATAAAATTAATAGTATGTACAGTTAACCAAAAAGCTATCTTAAAATAATTAAATTGAATGAAGCTACATTAGCCAATGGTGCGCGACTTCTGAGACACCCTATATATATATATATATATATATATATATATATATATATATATATATATATATATATATTCGTAACGATTTAAATTCTGTACCGATTCATCGATTTGTTGTACCTGGTATTCCATACATTAAAACTAAGCTCACCCTCTCGTCTATTGTTAATTTCGCAGCCACCCCTACCTGAAAGAAACAAAATATATATAATCAACACTGAAAATTCCTATGATACGTGACTTTTGCGCCACCATATATATATATAATATATATATATATATATGATGAATAAAACCACGAAGGAAAGGAAACACAAAATGGTGCTCAAGCGCTTTCGTCTAATGACATCCTCAGTGTTCCTGAGGATGTCATTAGACGAAAGCGCTTGAGCACCATTTTGTGTTTCCTTTCCTTCGTGGTTTTATTCATCATAAATATTTTTCACGTGTTACTTTCGTGAAATAATTTTCATATATATATATATATAATGTCTACGGTAAATTCAAAATCAGTTATGCATTCTCCATTTAATTCCTCTTCAAAAAAGTTATTTCTGTCAGTATCTTTGTCACTGGATTGGGTACTGAAAACGGATTCATAATGAGCTCTCAATATTTCAAATATTTCTTTTAGATCATCGGTTAGCTCATCATTTTTTTTCCTTGTGGGTGCGATAGTGGTCCCCGTTTTTGTTTTTCTTTTTGCGAAGCTATATATGGAAAAAACTATATATGCTTACAATATGGTATCGTATGTGGTAACCTTAATTCATTTAATTAAATATCTACAAAATTGCCTCGGGATTGGCGACATAGCCTATTGGGAATGGAAATTAATTGCCATACATAGAACCCCCTATGTAGGCAATGGGCCTGCATGACAACAAGCAAACCAAATTTATTATTTCGTACTCAAAATTTTCCATTGCTGACTCATGAAAATTACTTCGAGAGAAGAATCAACGAACTTTGAAAAATCAGCAAATTCCTGAGACGATTTATATTTTGCGGCACTCGGAGCTGCTTATGTTACAGCGATGCTTTAAGCAAGGGAGACGTACTTAATCTTCCTACAAGTTCGGAGTGAATACCTCATAATGTAAAACTAATAACTCAAAAGGATAGGCCTATTCGTTCAGTTATTTAAGTGTAGTGAATGCCTATATTAATTAAACCAAATATACTTGTTGTGTAACTCCATCGTACCGCGGCCCTACATCGAAACAGAAGCGAGGTCCAACGAAATAATAAGGTAAGGTGATTTCTTTCTTTATCGAAGGCCAATAAATTTAACGAGGTCCTTTGAAGACCTACACATACATAACTCTTTAACGAAAAAATGTAGGGTTTTGTCGTTAACTCTCCACTGAAATCTACTGGAAATTTCCAACGGATGAGAGGTAACAGGCAATCAACCCATAGCCCTATATAGTTTTTTCAAACTATAGAAGTGTTTTGGATTATCTTTTATTGTTTTCACAGCATCTTCCTCTTCTCTTGTATACCAAGGGTTTGTATTTCGCTGTTTATACTTTCCAATTTTACTTGTATCACGTTTTTGGTGTTGTTTGTGCAATTAACTTCGTGGCTACGCTCCTCTTGCCGAATAGAGTTCGCTTTTGCATCTTTGAAATAGTTCCCCTTGCCTTTGGTTGTACTTTTGGAATATATTTTTCTAAGATTTCCAGCGTCTTTTTTTTTCCCAAGGTTATTTGCATTTCTTCGGTAGTTTTATCCACTAAGACTGTTTTTCACTCTATTTGTGCCATATGGGATCTGATTTCTTTCCAATTTATAGTTTTAGAGTTTAGACTAAAAATCTCAAATTTGCTTCTTTCTTTAGTACGAATATTTTCTTTTAGTGTTCTCTCCATATTAGTAGATACCTTGGTAATGTTGTGGTCTGACATATTTGTTGGTGTTATTTTTATAGCATTGATTAAGTTGGTGTTATTCTTGAATACCAGCTCCAAGCAGTTATTTTTCTGAAGGTGTCTGTTATCTCCTATGTTAACATAAATTCCTTTGTTAGAGCTACCAACATTTTTGCTTGCCCCTGGTCTTCTCTTGTGCCCCCGCTTGTCCTGGTGTATATGAGTATATAGTCTAGGCCGGGTCGAATTTCTGGGGGCATATCGGGCACTATGTGGGGCTTATGAATTGGGGTCCTGACCAACATACTCCAAAAGAAAGTTTATGCTCCCCCCCCCCCCCGTACCATTAGCATACTCCCTCCTATTTTTGGCTCCGCCCCAAAAATGAAAATGGAGACCATTTAGAGCATCTTCTTATAGAGATGACCCCCACTAAAATTGCATAATATATCTCGTGTGCAATTTTCAGGCAATTACCTCAAAAATTTGGATTTTTGAAAATTTTCACGACGCGTATTTTCTCAAAATATTTGCTATATCAGAAAATTGATTACACATAATCATCGTTTATGTGTAATCAATTTATTGAGCTGTGTGTTGAATTTCAAATTCAATACCAATAAATTTCATGTTCTAATTACCATATATTTTTACAGGAATTATAAGAATTTATGCTCTTTAGATTTACTTATGATCCATGCATGATTCTATAAAAGCTGGATTTTTAATTTTTTAAAAAGGTTGAAAAAATGTCAACCAGAAACAAATCTTCGAATGCAGCTTTTGGTTTTGCCACTGAATTCCGCCGATCAATGATTCCTACAAAGGCAGACGTTGTCAGACACTATTTCTTCATTCAAAAGAGAGAAAAAATCAAGTCAAGGGGATCAGCAACTGCGAACGATTGCTACAATATAGTTACCAAAGATCTTCAAGATATTTGGGCCATGTTCTCTTTCCCTGTCATTCAAGAAAGATCTATTTCTTCTGCAGTGGAAAGATTAATCAGATCAGCTCTTTCCTTGAACAAGGTTCCTCTACGTCAAAAGGAATTAAATTTTGCTAAAAAACTTGCTTCATATGATGAAATGTTTGACATTTGTACTTGCAAATGTTATGATAAAGGAATAGAAAGGCCGTTTTGTCGATGCGAGGTAAAAATCCCAATGGTAGAGTGGGAGTCATTTGTAGGCCAAAAGCAAAGAATAAATCAATTAGGATCATTTGATCGTGAAACTGCCGCTGTCCAGAGACGATCCCTCTCAAGAGCAAGAGAAGAACAAGAGAGGCAACAAAGGTCACAAGTGGAAATGGCAGAGGCTATGGAAGTTGTACCATCTTCTTCAGTAGATGACTTTAGCGAAGATATAGAAGACAGTGACAATGAGCTAGAATTCGTGCCCGATGTGGAATTGATTGAAAATGATCAAAATAGGTATTCATACAATGAATTACCATTGGTGGCAGACCGTTACCGTGTGAGTTCGAGAGCTACAGCAGCTATTGTTAATGCTGCATTGAAAGATATGGGAATAATCGATCAATCTAACATGCTTGATAGGAAGAAAATAGAAGAGAGAGAATTCGTGTAGGCAAGAAAAATATTGTTAGATCTAGATGTGAAAATGTGAATATTGAATGTATAGGGTTTGATGGAAGAAAGGATACGTTAACCAAGCATGGAAAAGAGAAAGAAGAACATTATGTGCTGATCAAAGACCCTGGAGGTATCTATGTAGACCATCTCTGCCCTCACGCAGGAAATGCTCGGTGTATATATAGCTGATGAAATTATAACGTTCTTAATTGATTCAGCGAGCATCGACACTCTCAATGCTCTGCTATGCGACAGTACTGCTGTCAATACTGGTAGAATTGCTGGTACCATAAAATTGATTGAAATTTTTTTGCATTGATCAGTTCAATGGTTCGTGTGTCTTTTACACATGAATGAACTCCCCTTCAGACACATATTTGAAACCATAGACGGAAAAACATCAGGGCCAAATACCTTTAAAGGTTCAATTGGAGCCAAATTGAAATGTGATTTAACCATTTTAGACTTAGTGGCATTTTCACCAGTTCAGGGCAACGTCCAAGATATACCACCGAATGTCGTGAAAGAGTTGAGCAGTGATCAAAAGTATCGCTATGATATGTGCCTAGCAGTGCAATCTGGATGGGTATCTGAAAGTCTAGCCCGCAGGTCTCCAGGTGCCATTCATCATGCTCGCTGGATTACCCGAGCAAACCGGATTCTTCGTTTATATGTATCGACTTTGCATCCCGAACAAAATCTGAAAGAACTGGTAACCATCGTCATGAAATCATATGCTCCTGGATGGTTTCATATCAAATCCCATCCTAAAGCTACTGACGGAGCACGGAATTTTTTTCATTTGATTATCTCGATGCGAGGATTGGAAGAAAAACATCGCATTATTATGGAACCGGTGTTCCGTAATAATGCCTATTTTGCCAATCCCGAAGCTATCCTACTGTCAATGCTTACTGATAGCAGACAGCATGTCAGAGAAGATGCTCTTCAGAAGATACTTCTCAGTCGGACACGTTTCAGTGGCACACGAAATTTTGAGCTTCCTAAATCTCTAAATTTCGTTTCCAAAGACTACTATGAGATGATTGACTGGAGAAAGGAAGCTATCAATCCTCCACCTTTGATAAGGAATTTCAGCAATGAAGAGCTACTGCATACAAGAACAGAACTCTTGAAAATTGCTGCCTTTTCATGCCACAGTCAAAGCGTGGAAAGTGCAGTGAACTTAGTGACAAAAGCATCAGAACAAAGGATTGGCTACGGCAATCGGCACAAATTTATCCTCAATCAACTGGAATCAAGAAAAAGACTGCCACAGTTTGAATGGAAAAGCCAATAGGGCCAAGGCACATCCACAAGTAATTAGTGAATTGTGAAGGTAATTTTTAAATTAAATTTTGTTTTTACTTCAAAGCTGTTTTGTGTAATAAATGGTACAATAGACTAATTGTCTTCTTTTCAGACAAATATACTAGGCCTATATGAGGTTTATGAATTGGTCTCCTAGGCAATCAGTACTCCAAACTAAAGTTTATGCCACCCTTTTCTATATACTGATAACACTTTTTAGGGATGCGGCAATTTTTCAAGGATTTGAAATTTCTTGGATAATTGCCTGAAAATTGCACATGAGGTATATTATGCAATTTTAAGGGGGGTCATCTCTATAAAAACATGCTCTAAATGATCTCCATTTTGATTTATGATACTATTTTTAATTTGGGGGCGGAGCCAAAAATAAGAGAGAGTATGCTATTGGTACGGAGGGGAGCATAAACTTTCTTTTGGAGTATGTTGGTCAGGATATCATTTCATAAACCCCACATAGTGCCCATCTAAAAAAAATCATTTTAACTAGATTTCGACCCGGCCTAGCTATATACGTTTCTTCCCATTCTTTCGTATTTCATAAATGGGAAATTAAAATAAAGCACTTTATCAGGTTTCTGATGTCGGCAATGGCTTCAGAGAATTCTGCAGTTGGAGTGTTCGGAGGTCTATAGATGACTTTCAGTATCACGTCAAGTTTTTCAGATTTTACTGCTATGAGCTCCACGTAGCTGTTTGATTTACTTATGTCATATGGCTCTCACGTATGTATATAGCACAGCCAACTTTTCGTCTTTCTGTTCTGTCTGCTCCAAGTGTGTTTTAACTATTAATTTATATTTCTTTTTATCTACGCAGTATTCGCAGTTTTCAAAATCTCCTTGGCAGTCTTTAAGATGGGTTTCTGTGAGGCATGCGATGTCAGTCTTTGTTTCTTCCATAAATCCTTGCAGGTACGAAACTTTGTTTATCGTGTGGTTCGGTCTTAGCCTTTGAATATTTACCAGGACTATATTCATGTTTTCTGTTGTCGCCTGTTTTGTATTCCTATGGTCCTCCAAGAAAGCTCCGTTTCGGATCCGCTCGTATATATATATATATATATATATATATATATATGGGATAGAACTCAGAATGGTCCCCTGAGATCTTTTATGTTACACACAGACCGTGAATGGAACAAGGAACTCTTCTGGGAAAATTAAATCCACTATAGTTCGAATAAGTAATGTTAAATGACAAACACTATAATTTTTCTTTTTCATGATGTTAGCCCGACGTGGGCAACGGGTTACTCGCAAAGAGGCCCAAAAATATAGCTTCCCTCACAGCCTAAATCCTGTCCCAAAGCTGGATCCTATCTGCTTCGCAGGTAGCTGGTGAGAAAAGCTATATTTTGGGGCCTCTTTGCGAGTAACCCGTTGCCCACGTCGGGCTAATATCATGAAAAAGAGAAACTATAGTATTTGTCATTTACCATTATTTATTCGAACTATAGTGGATTTAATTTTCCCAGAAGAGTTCCTTGTTCCATTCACGGTCTGTGTGTAACACACACACACACACACACACATATATATATATATATATATATATATATATATATATATATATATGGGATGAATTTCACAATTAAACACGTGAAATGAATGAATGAATGATACAAAACCACAAGGAAAAAGAAAAATTATTCCAAGGCCTTTCGTGTATTCAGAAGTACACCTCGTCAGGGAATGAAGGGAGAAGGCGAGATGACAGAAATATATTCAACGGGACAGAAAAAAAAGATTAGCACATGATTAACAAGAGTTGATTAGAGGCAAAAGGTATTTTAACAGGATATTGTCAATTTTATACATTCCCGCACTGTTATTGAAATTATTTTTAAAATGGATAAATGCACATTCTAGAATATTCTTTTCAATTATATATCTGTTTTTAACGAGCGCTTTAGAACTGTCCCACTTGATAATATGATTACATCTATACATATGGTTAAACAATGCATTAGAATTACTGTATTTGCTGTTCTACACGCATATTTATGCTGTTTTACCCTAATATTTAACGTTTTACCCGTTTGGCCTTACATACTGAGTCACATTGTGTACATCCGATCGAATACACACAGTCGACCACAATATCCAGGCTATTCTTTATTAGGCGTGATTTAACAGTATTATTATACTTAAAGACTACATTGATACCAATTGCTTTAAGTAAAGTCGGAAGATATTGAGGAAATTATTCGTTTTTACACCCAGTCTGTTTTTATGATGAGAACAAACTTTTCTCGTCAATTTTTAGGTGTTTTGCACGAATCTGCCGTCCGTTTCCCGTGCAAATGCGTAGTTTTTGAGATATCGTCATCTCGAAAACTGCGCATTTGCACAGGAAACGGATGGCAGTTTCGTACAAAACACCTCAAAATTAACCAGAAAAGTTTGCTCTCATCATTTTCATTTAAACTAACGAAAATACCACGACTTTACCTAACCAATCATCAAGGGTGTACAGTTGACCTCACCGGGCATTCAATTAACCTAACCAGGCCTTCAGTTGACCTAACCAGGCCTTCAGTTGACCTAACCGGGCATTCAGTTGACCTAACCGGGCATTCAATTAACCTAACCGGGCATTCAATTAACCTAACAGGTTAATATTGGTTATTTCACCTAAATATCTTCTGATCTTTTCGTATTAGGCACTCACTGTCACATTTCGGGCAAGTTAAGGATGAGAGAATAACGCCGTAATTGATAAAAACATCCAATCCTTTGTCTTCATCTAGGGCACATGACGAATCAAGTTCTCAAAGTCAAAATCACACGAACGGCACGTCATAATTCTATCACAAACACCACTAAACTGAATCCAATTAGAAAAAAAATAGCCAGAACAAAACCCAACAAACTAATTAAGTCGCAGAGTAGCGAAAAAATAGTTCAATCAGCAAAAATATTTTATGAAGAAAAGTACATTATAGCCAAAACAGGAAATATATTTTATTAAAAAAAGTACATTTGAACAAATTTCAACAACATAAGATATATATTTTCTTACTCGGTTTTGAATGGCAATTCAATATATTGTACTGTTTTAATCGCGCGTGAGTGGGTGAAAAGACGAATTAACCGATATTGAAAACTAACATGGTAAGGTAGGCTAAGGATATATAGTTACACTATTATAATACCTATTCTTGGCTTTCCTAAGGCAGTTATCTAAAAATGAAATAGGATTACATGCTTTAGTACCAGTATTCACGATATTGCATAACTCGGAATCTAACAATTCAGGACTGACAATTCTCAATGCTCTAAGAAACATAGCAGAGAAAATAGAAGATTTAATCGAGGGATGATGGTCAGAATAAAAATGCACATAAGAGTTATTATTAGTAGGCTTACGATAAACTTCAAATTTGGACTGATTAAAGCATCTCCGAATTTTTAAATCCAGAAAAGATAAGCTTCCATCATTTCCTTTTTCAAACGTGAACTTAATAGTTCTAAAGCGCTCGTTAAAAACAGATATAATTGAAAGGAATATTCTAGAATGTGCAGTTATCCAATTTAAAAATAATTTTAATAACATTGCGGGAATGTATAGAATTGACAATATCCTGTTAAAATACCTTTTCCCTCTAATCAACTTTTGTTAATCATGTACTAATCTTTTAGTTTTTCTGTCCCGTTGTATATATTTTTGTCATCTCGCCTTCTCCCTTCATTCCCTGACGAGGTGTACTTCTGAATACACGAAAGAACTTGGAATAATTTTTCTTTTTCCTTGTGGGTTTGCATCATATATATATATATATATATATATATATATATATATATATATATATTAGGGGTGGTCGAAGTTGGTACCAGAAAGCGAATGAACATCCAGTAGTTGTGGTTTCATCTATGAAAAGAGAAAATCACAAAGAAATGCATTTTGATAAAAGATCAGAATGCGAATTTAGCTTTTAAGTTTTTACATTTTTTCTGTTGTCGCTTCATGCGTAAAATTCCGTATGCGGCATACGCGCAACCAAAACAAAGCCAACCCAAAATTATTAACTTGTTTCTATAAGTATAAATATCAACGTTTTGCTTTTATTTTTATATAATTATTAATTATGTATCTTTATTAAAAAATAATGGTAAAATATTATATTTCCTGTGACCGATCACGCTTATTTCTTACATATTGCTATTCGCATTAACACTTTTCATTATGTTTCAGATTTTCCAGTGTAAATAATGCCGAAAGCGAAAACAAGACACCTGACCCGAAAGAAAAGTGAAGAAAAGTATGGAGGTGGTCCTTGTGAATTATTAATGACCGAACCAAGCACTTACAGGCAGCTGATTCAATACTATTATGACCTTAATCATGCTAACACTGGCGCAGATTTTTGGGTCTTAGTGCAGCAAGTTAGCAAGGATTTAAAATCCATTTGGTCTTCAGTGAATCCAAGGCTGCCTTTGATTAATGACAAATCCATTGACAGAAAGGTTAAAGACCTACTCACTCTTGTGAAAGACATTAATCGCAAGCATGCTAAGGCAAGTGTCAAGCGAAATATGGATGCTAACTTGGACAAACTTTTTGATATTTCTGTTTGTTCCTGTTCTTTGGATATTTTGCCATGCAGTGATTCAAGAGTATACTGTAAGAAGGACAAGTGTACACAAGAACACATCATCTGTGTTTGCCCTCGAAATGCAAAGGGGCCACTTGAAGAAAGAGCATACCTTCGTGATCAGCGATCCAAAACAGGTCCTAAGAGTGCATACCAGCTGTCTTCAGTGGACACAGCTGCTGCCAAAAGAGACAGGAAGGCCAAACAAGGACAGCAACATGTACTACCTCAGGAGGAAGTTGAGCTAGTAGGATCTTTCATACAGCCTACAGAGTTGCCTGGACTTACAAGCAGTTCATCTGGTGGCGAGGTTAGTTTCCTTTTATTTATATTAATTATATATAATTATAAATAAATAAATAAATAAATTAAATAAATAAATAAAAATAAATAAATTAAATAAATAAATAAATAAACAGAAAACGCATTAATATTTTCCATTTATTTTCAGGAAGGAGAAGATGAATGGCAGCCTAGGAAGAGGCCTTCAGGAGACTACAGCCTTTTAAAGTTTCCCAGATATGCTATGGAACTTGTCAGAGATGAATGTTCATCAAATCTGGGCGCAGCTCTTGGGAATGCCTTGCTCCATGATATCAAACACCTACTGAAACCTGAAGTTGACATCAATCACATCATGATTGACAAGTGCAAATTAGACAGGGCCAAAGCCCAAATTAGGGTAGTTAGTGAGGGTGTGGAATCAGAGAAAAAGACACAGCTCATTTGTGTTGGTGTGGATGGGAAGGTTGACGAGAATACCATGACTTACAAAGAAATAGAGACACCTGAAGGGGAAACTGTTCTCAGAAAGTGTGTTGACGCAGAACATCACCTCACCTTCACCTATGAAGATGGAAAATCTCCTGGCGCCTACTTGACCCACAGAACAATTCCTGTTATAGGCGCCACTGGTGAGGTCCTTGCTCAGGAGACATTCAGTGTTCTTGAAGAATATAATAGCCTTGAAAGTATCCGAGCCATTCTTCTTGATAATACCGCAACCAACACTGGCTGGAAGAGTGGTTTAGTGGTAAAACTTGAAGAAACTCTGGAGAGGAAACTGCACACTATTGGTTGCGCACTGCATCAGAATGAACTCCCACTAAAAGCTCTTTTCAAAAAAATGGATGAAGTGACAAGTGGCCCAAGACGTTTCAGCGGGCCCCTTGGGAAAATGTGCGCAGAAGATATCTAGGATGAACCTCAGGTACAGTTTGAAGCTGTGGAAACTCCAATCATTGAAGGGTACATTCCAGAGGAAGTACTTAAAGACCTTAGTCATGATCAAAGGCTTCTGTATGAGTATTGCAGAGGGATCGGATCAGGAAGAGTAGATGACAAATGGGCTGCTTGGAAGATTTGTCCACTTAACCATGCAAGATGGTTAACTCTTGCCATACGACTTCTTTGTTTGTACACAAGAGACAACAGACCAAACCTGAATTTGAAAAAGTTGGTCCATTACATTGTTCGAGTTTATGCTCCTGCATGGTTTGAGATAAAGGCATCCTCTAAGCTGCTTGATTCTCCTCGCATCCTCTTCTCTGCTATCAGCCGACTGAGGCTGATTCCATTTGATGATGTGAAACGCATTGTAAAGCAGAACATCCAGGGTAATGTTTTCTGCCTCCGACCTGAGAACATCCTCTTTGCCATGGTGAAAGATGATGAAGACAGAATCAGGAATCTTGGGCTTCAGACTAGACTCACTCTCAGACACAGGTAAATTTTGCGCTTCTTGTGATTTTTTTTTTGCCAAAGCTGAGTTATTCTCCAAAAAATATGGAAAAAATATTATAATTGTCACTTTAAGTGGGTAATTTGTTGGTATTATTGAAACGGCAATATTTGAGTACTATTTTTCATTTATATTTATATTTTTATTTATATTTATATTTTCATTTTTCATTTATAGAATGGAGAGCAACCAGGAAGCAGGGAAGAAAATTCCCCAGGTGAATTGGAATGCAAATCACTGGCATGAGCTCATCGACCTCACTGACCCTGATGTCATGGAACCACCTACCACACAGCACCTCTCTGATGAAGAAATCCAGTCATTCATGGACACTAACACTAAGCCAGACATTCCAGACTTGCCTTCTCACTCTCAGAGTGTTGAGAGGAGTGTGAAATTAGTGACAGGCTTCCCATACCGTGTACGGGTTCGAAACTCGTCACAGATGTATCCTTACTAAAGTACTGACCAGGAAGATGCGTCCTGCATTTACGTCAAAATGACATTATTCTCAATCTTATGATGATTTATATGAATAGTTTTTCTTTTTACATGAGAACATGTGATTTTTTTGGATTTATCACCTTTTGAAAGTATTTTTTCAAGTTTTGTAGCCAAAATATGTGAATAAATTAGCAAAAATGCATGGTTTTTCAACGAAATTTTATCATTTTACACTTAAAACACATGATATACATTAGGCATTGTCTCCTCTTGGGATAGAAAATGATATTGAGTTGCTACATCTATATTTAGTTAGTATTATGTCTTCAAAAATGACGAGTTTACCTATCGCGTATGACGAAATTTGGGTCAAAAACCATAACAAACTTTAATTGTAAATCCGCAAGCAGGCCCTTATCCGTTTGCTCTAAAAATTTGTTTGGGTTCATTTCTCAACCAAACCTAACTACTGGGCACTTACTCACCTTACGATTTCAAAACATGTGTGAAATCGACCCGCCCCAATATATATATTTTAAAAGTAATATTTTCTGGGAAAATAATGGTTTGTAATTGAAAAATCGATTGTTCACGAGGAATATTGCCTCGTTAAGAACCAATAAAAAGTAAACTTTAAAAACCAACTCACATACAGCATAAATCAACTCGTATGTACTGTATAATGCAAACACACACACATGAGAACTTATACTCCTCTAAAATTCGTAGCGGAAGGAAATATCTTTATTTTTTCCTCATAATGTTTCAGAAACTGATTAAGAGATGAAACACTTTATAAATTATATTCCTTCGGATTACCCTTCTAAAAGCCAGATCATCTCTCGGGAAATATGTTTTGTTTTGAGCACAGTTGATTTATGTACATTATCCACTGAGCACATTTAAAAAAAAAAAATTATTTACGGTTGTATAATTGTATATCGTAGGCTAACATTTTTAGAACCAGAAGCATAAGGTATAACAATCTTATACTACTCAACATTTGTACTGATTAATACTGTTGTCACCGCCAGAAGCAACACCAGTTCTTTCGAGCTGAAATATTACCGCAGAGTTGGCCCTTATCAGGAACCATAGGGTCAAAACATTGACAGAGATGAAATTATTTGTTAAAAGTTCTTAAACATCAAATACAATGTTTCATTCATATGGTTGTTTCATTACAGACTTTTTATAGCACCATTTTGTAAGATTTCAGGCCTGGGGTCATAAGATCCCATGGTTCCAACAACGTAAGTAAATTGAAGGTTCCTGACCAGGGTTAATACTAAATTCACTTCCCCCAAATCCTCCCTTTTCAAAGTTGAGACACTTAATTGTGAGCGAGAAAAGGGATCATGTTATCGTTTACAATTTGTTAAGAATTTATAGCTTCCATTTATTAACAATATCTAAAAAGTAACACCACTTAAACACCAAAATTCTGTGCAATTTCCAATCCGATCACTACCAGTTAACGGTTAATGAAAATCTAAACTAAATTTACACTCAAATTTCCCGTCAAACTTGTTTTGTTCTTCTACCTAAAATCCCCGGTTCATCAATTTGCTTATACGAGTTGATAGTGATGGCACAAATTACGTCATACTTCTACAATTCCTCCTCCACCAGATTGAAACCTCAATCGAAAACCATTGTAGGACTGTGGTGGCATAACCTCTCAGAGATCTTCATTAGTACAATAAATTACAATATCATCTTTACAAGATACACAAGTGTTAATATATAAACTGAAAATACATTTACAGGTAATCCTAAATATAAATAATAAATATTAAAACAATGACCAAATAACACTGGATGACAAAAAAGAACTTTTTTGGTCACATGAACAAAAATGGGTGGATCTTATAGGTTTTTTACCGCTGAGTTAAAAAATTACCTCAAGATTTGTCTATCACCCACCAATATTGAGTGAATCGAAAATGAAATTTGGACTAATTTATAGACGTAATAGCACTATCAAAGAAGAAAATGCATATTCAACTCACCTAAAATGTTCACCGATTGAAATCAAGTAAGTAACTGACAAATGAAAGTCAGTAGTATGATCGCAAAAGGTTAGAGTGCAATACAATTGCAAATGTTGCAATGAATGCCAGTGCCAACCCGCCACCTTGTTGCAAGACCTCCCCAGTGCCAAACTCATGGTGCCAAAAAAAAGGGGGGAACTCCCCCAGCAAGCCGGGGGGGGTCCACCTGACCTCTTTGGGGGAGAAGTTGGGACGGCCTCACCCTCCAAAGGGGTATACCTAACCTAAGAGAGAGAGAGAGAGGAGGAGGAGAGAGAGGAAGAGACCATCCAGCTTCCACGAGAGACGAAAGCTCAATGAGTGGTCATGGTAGAAACACTTCACTTAGAACTCGAAATCCGCCAGTTGGCGTAGACACCAGTGCCTACAGGCATTATCAGCCAGTTGACGCAGTGTATACATCGCATGAACAATCAAGAAGCGCACACAAACGCACATAGATCCCCTATTATTACATCCACAGCTATATATACTAATTATTTATTTATAGATGAGTTACTTTTGTCATTCATCTCTTATGAAAAATGCCATCAAAACAGCATTTCTTTTTATTCCAAGAAAGAAAAAAATATCTAAATTGTTCATTCTGACGGTCAAACTTTTCACCCCACCCTAGACCTACGGTTTAACGGGAGAATCCAGTAACCCAGCATCTTAACCACTAGGTCGCCCAGAGTTCCCATTTTATCTACCAACCAGTTGTGCGGAAGCTGGGTGTGCTACGCATCTAATAATAAAAGAAATACACAGGGCTCTTTACACTGCACATTATTCCATGTATACATCGCCTGAACAATCAAGAAGCGCACACAAACGCATATAGATCCCTTATTATTACACACACAGCCATATATACTAATTATTTATTTATAGAGAAGTTTTCAGAGAGAGGGAGAAAGAAAAAGGCGTCTATTTACTTTTGTCATTCATCTCTTGTACAAAATGCCCTCAAAACAACATTTCTTTTTATTCCAAGAAAGACAAAAATACCCGAATTGTTCATTATGACGAAGGTCAAGCTTTTCACCCCACCCTAGACCTACGGTTTAACGGGGGAATTCAGCACCCTAGCATCTTAACCAGTAGGGCGTCCAGAGTGCCCATTTTATCTACCAACCATTTGTGCAGAAACTGAGTGTGCTATGCATCTAATAATAAAAGAAATACACAGGGCTCTTTACACTGCACATTATCCCAACAACATGTGAAAGGATGTTTGTTTACCGAGCGCCGGTTGCAATCAATGGGAGTCGAGCATGGACCCGATGCGGTTCTCGTTTTCGTACAATTTCTTCATCCATCTTAATATTCATTCTTTTGATATGAGAAATTTATATATTAAATTTACCATATGAAAACAGGTTTAATAACACGCAATAGAAGAATCAAATCCTCCGACGGGTACCATAGGTGGCCGGTCAACTTGCGTGATGTAGCTGCACTGATGTTTCGTTGAGGGTATGTGTGAAGCTGCTGAAGAAGTTGGAGATCGTTTCTAGCTGCAGTGGAAGCAAGAGGTGCCAGAAACCAGTCCTTGAGGTAAACCTTTGCAAGAAAGATGTTAAAATCTCTCAGTCCCTTAGCTTCCCTCGCTGTCAGATGAAACTGAGACCGGAACATCCAAACTTTGAGGCTGTAAATGGCTTTTGCCATCCAGCGAGCAAGATGCATAGGCCTAGGAGCTCGAAAAGTCTTCCCACGTGAAGGTGTGCTTCCGAGGAAGATCAGCATAAGGTTGAGTAACTCGCGATAGTCATCTCGGGGTTGGTGTTCCAACAGCTGCTGCTCAGTGGACGCAATAACCTCGTTCCGGACATCGGCGAGCTCTAATGCAGCGGTCTCCGAGAAGGCGCCCTCGTTCCTTTCTTGGTCAATGGATGGCCATTGTGCTTGGAACCGCTTGAACAAGAGGATTTCCGGTGCACTGTTGGGGCCCAAGCAAGCTTGAAAGGCGGCGGAAACAGATCATCGAGGTCACAAATAGGGGGTAAAATTTGAAGCCCTTGAGCCACCCCTAAATATTATTCAATATGGCTCATATTTGACTCATCTTAGTTTTTACCAAAATGGGACCACCTGAGAAGGTCAGAGGTAGAACTTTCCAAAATGTTAAAATAAGGGCCACCCTAATATATATATATATATATATATATATATATATATATATATATATATATATACCACAGGTAAGATATTAAAACAAGTTTATAACACGGTTATTCTCTCCATAACTCCTCTAAAATTAAATTTTAATGTATTTTCAGTTGTACATGGTTGTAAAATCCATCATATAATATATATATATATATATATGAGGGACAGCCCCGATTTCCAAATTTACCTTCCAGTCTCGCTAAATCCCTCATATAATACACCACAGGCAAGGTAATAAAACAGATGTTTATCATATATCCGCTCCACATTTAATTATTTTTAAATTATTTTAGATGGTTGTAAAACCCTTCATATATATATATAATATATATATATATATATATATATCGGCACAATTGGTTGGTAGGTAATGGATATTTATTACACGCCATTCTCTCGACACCATAAACTTTAAACCGATGCGATCTTTCCCCGATTTCCAAATTTATTTTTAAAAATTATTTTCAGTTTTATATGGTTGTAAATCCTTCATATAAAGTTTTATTTTCCAAACAAAACGTTTCTCTCTCTCTCTCTCTCTCTCTCTCTCTCTCAACGAATCATTTCTGG
Source organism: Bathynomus jamesi (assembly GCA_023014485.1). Taxonomy (NCBI): domain Eukaryota; kingdom Metazoa; phylum Arthropoda; class Malacostraca; order Isopoda; family Cirolanidae; genus Bathynomus; species Bathynomus jamesi. Next base: position 1,073,322 of record JAJOZX010000790.1, read on the forward strand.
AAGAAATCTATGGAACGGGTAAGTTATATCTGACACGCCCCAGAATTCACGGATCAGCCAATTACACCCCAGTGGGCGGAGCCCCAGGACCTCTGGTTGGTGGATAGTAACACTTACACGTTATGACCCGCCCAAATTTTACCGACTGCCAATAGGAAACTCGTGATTCGGCTATTGGGGGTGTTTACAATTAGGTTCGTGATATAAAAGGGGGCTTTTTCATCTGGAAACCACAACAGTTGTATTTATGAACCAGTAGTTACAGAAATATCGTCATGAGTCAATCACAAAACCTTTACGGCTACCTGCAGTTGTTTGAAGATGGAGATGCCGCAGCGCTGTCCACACTTCATCTTTTCGCAGCGGCAGACCGGACTGATCTTCTCTCCACACAAAGCGTTGCCGAAATTTGTGACGATGAGAAAGATTCAACCGCTGAAGACGATATTGAAATGTAAATAATTAATTTAACTTGCGATTCGGGCTATATACATCGTTTCATTCATTGCCAGTGTTAGTTAATTTATAAAAAGCCATAATAAATGCGTTTTGAAAAACTAGTTTGTGATTTAAGCGGAAGGCCGGGCTATGTATATTTATCGTTTCATTTAGTGCAAGTGTTATAATTTATAAAAACTCGAAGGATTATAGAATTATTAAAAGCTTTTAAGATTACCCGGTGCTGGCATATGATGCGTAGCACATCCGGCTAATCTTACTTTCGAAACCTGTCAGGATATCTGCTTTGTGATTATAATTTGCCGGGCACCCTAATCGGCATTTTCTCCTATTGTAACTTTAATTAGACTTTAATTTAATTTAACTTCAATTAAAAAAGATTCAGTATGGACTAATGTTAATTTCTCCTTAAAGGACCGATGCGGAACTTGATCGTGTTATAGCTACTTTTCGCGACAGCTTTGATGAAAGGTAAATAAATGACCACGATCTGGAGGCTTTACCGTGCAGCCAACCCAGTGACCTAAATACCGAGGTCGAGGTATTTGCTCACATCCGGTTCAACGAAAGCCAGGTCATCGAGGAACTAATGTAATTTTTTTTTCTGGTTAAGAACAAAACACATTGTATTTTCATTCAATTTATTAAATGGGAGAAAGTATGTTTTAGTACAATTCGGCTTACAGAACTAGCGTCCATTAACTAAAATTAACATTAATGGAGACATTTTAGTTATAATTATATATATAATATATATATATATATATATATATATATACGTAAAACTTTGCACAATATAGTTATAATTATATATACACACACGTAAAACTTTATACAATACAACGCGTGCATACAAATGGGAACCTTTTTTTTATCTATCTGCATACCAATTCATCATTCATTTCAGTGTCGCACAAATCGAATAATTTTTAAAAATTTATAAATCCCTTCCCACGTGACATGTGCAGGAGAAATGAAAGACAGTACATGCCACAAGTATTACTAAAATATCCTTGGAAACGGTAAGGATTCCAGACAATTTCAGGGACATGTAGCTGTTCGATAAATTGTACAACCACAGGGTCACTCCAGGACTGAGTGCCGAGTGAATCAAAATAGTACATTCTTTCCCTATTTTAAAATAGATTGCAGACCAATGAATCCCCCCCCACAATGTCCGTATTCACGATAAGGCTACACCAGTCTCTTGTAGTTGGCAGTTTCAATGTTTCATTCTTCACAAACACACCGATAAATTTGGAGTGTGTGACTTGGTCACTCTTCATTACTCTCTGGAGTGTATTCGCGTCCATTTTAAAAGTCTGTGACAACGTTCCTGAAATGGTCGAGCTCTATTAGAGCTTGTGATTCGAGGTATACTAGTACACTAATAGGCGCGTCTATAGGGTCGGCGAATTCCAATCTGACTGAGATATTCCCACTTTGTTGTGATCTTAAGTGTGTATTTACATTAGCAGATAAGTCGGGGGTAATATCAAATGGGTAAAGGTTAAATTGATCGACAAATTCTTTCTGCGTCACGCCAATCCCAAGCTCGTCACAGCCACCGGTAATATGTGCTAGATTGTTATAAGCTCTCGTGCAGAGCGGGAGCACAGCGTCTGATGAGTAGTCCGTAACTATGGTCCAGCCCAATGCAATGCCATTTACGTATAGTTATATTTTTAAGGCCGAAATTCTCGAATTTAAAGGTACTCTTTTTATATTTTCCATTCGTCGAAGCGTGATCCTGCATTCCAATTAATATCCTTTTAGGTAGAACTCCCAGAGCCACGTTTTCTAGCTGCTTCGAGGCCAACCCGGCAGGCACCGTGTATAGTTTGATCTGTACTCTGTCAATTGGGTATTTTACTGTTGCGTTTTAATTTTTTCCAATTTCTACATATCTCGGCGAACTTAATTTCACTCGCCGTACGCGCAGATACGTTTCCATGATGTGAATCATAACGGGCTTTGCGCCCTCTCCTTCATCTGGTCCCAGAATTATGCAGATCTCAGGACTCGTGCGGGTGAGCTTTAACTTTATATCCACCCCATTCATAAGCAGTTTCTCCTGGAATGTGAAGTCTGTATGCAGACGTCCAAAACACTCGTATATCTTTTTAGAATTTTTAAATTTATCCTTTATACTACTTTCGTCTTTAGTCTGAGAATAGCCCTCGGCAGTTAAAAAGGTATCCTTCGCTTCTTTTGAAAAGGTGAGGACATTTTCCAGATAGGCTCGTAGGTGATAATAACCCGTTCCTGCCGAGATGTTAACCTGATTTAAATACACCTCACACTGGCTGAATATGGAGTGTAGAAAGTTGGTTTCAGGGTATGCAGAGTAACTATCATCGCAGTCCGTTCTATCTGAATGGGCTATACGCAGTTTAGTGTACATGTGCATACAGCTTGGATCAAAAAAGTATGGGCCTGAGCTGGGTATCACGAATTCTATAGGGGCACTCAGGGAACTAATTGTGTTGAATGGGTTAATTGTAATAAAATCGCCATGCTCAATTGCTCAATAGAAACCTGTGTAGGGGGTTTATCAAAGAGGGGCAGTTCCGATTTGTAACATTGTGAGCTACACGGATGGATGAAAATCGCCATGACGAGTCAGAAATAGTGCCACTTCTCTCGACAAGTAGTAATCAGCCTATGATTCGTGAGAGCAGTGTCCTCAGCTATATATCAGCTAAAAAAATGATCAACCATAAGATTCATACGCTTAGAACACTTCTTTTTTTATGTCCTTTTACGTTTAGCGCCACGTGTTGGTATCCCCTTCTTCCTGACAACCCTCTTCTTCTTCTTCTTTCCGCCACCACGCATTTTTCTCTTTGCATCTCTGATGATTTCGTTCCGTCCGTGTGCGTTTTAAATGTTTTTTTAGAGCTTATTTAGGTTTAGTTCCACCCACTGTCTTCTACCGCGTTAAAACCTGAGTGTAACGCCTTCCTCCCGAGGTATCTAGCACCCCTCTTCAACAATGGGACAGCCGTGCGTAGTATGGTTGAAAAAATGGATCCGAGCCCACTCCCACGCTGCTATCTCACTCCTCGATAGACTGTGAAAGGCCTTCGGGTCATTATAACTGAATGCGACGAAAGTGTAGGTAGCTTCACTGTTAAGCTCCCATCACCGAATGGGAAATTTTTTCCCTCAATCGTTCTTATATTTATTGAGATATTGGTTAATGAATTAGTCGCAACATTCACATAATGGGGCTTGTCATATGTAATGCTCAAACTCTTCCCTCTATGGTTGGGAATGTGTGCAATGCGCAGCAGGCGCGCCTGGGTGTCCCCAACAAATTGATGCCCCACGATATTGCTGTAAATATAGCACATGTCTGGGGATGGGTAGCTTTCACCCAATTTCTCCAGCTTCAAATGATACATTAAGCTGGACAAGTCATGTTGTGCCTCGTGAAAGGTGTCTCTTTGGAGGGCTGCACCAAATCGACCATCGGCAACAATTGTGAACAGCTTTGTCTTTAATATTTCTACTAAGCGTTGATTTTAACTTCAACGTGCGTGCAGGCGTATCTGTGTTTACGACTTCAAAAAGTAAGTCGTTTGTCAGGTACGACTTTTCACTCTAAAACTGCGGGTGCTAGAAAAATTGTTTTCATATCTGTAATCAACGTAAAAAATTACATATACTTCAAGTAAAAATATCTCTGTGACAAAAACTTTGTTGACCAGTGTAATTTATAAACAATAAATTATGAAAAAAATTTACAGCAAACTAATATATACCAAGTGAGGTGTATATATAAACCCATACGTTGATGACCAACAATAAATTTGAAACGTCCCAGGAGCTGTTTTCACCACAAATGATAATCTCTTAAACCTCTTCTCATTATACACAGTCATAAAGACTCACATCCTTACTCTTCCACAGGCATTTGATAATAACCACGTACCAAATCTAATGTAAAATATTTCATCCTATGCATTCCAAGCACCAGCTCATTCAAATTCGACATCACGAATTGATCTTTCGTAACCACGTTCACTCTCCTATAATCCACACGCAATCGAATCAACCGATCTTTCTTTCTTACTGAAACCACAAGTGAGCCCTACAGGCACCTACACCTTTCATATTCCTACTGACTTCAACTGTCCACATTGTCTTCCCATGTCTTCATCTGTATTACTACCATGCGTCTTTGCACATTGGCTAATTGGTGTATGGTCATACAAGATTTCACCCATCTCCTAAAATAAAATGCATTAACATATACATTTGATATGATATGTGTTATTTGTGATCAAATACAAATAGCAAGTGTAGTTTACGTCCCCCTGAAGGCAAACGGGGACACAAACTACACTAGGCCAAAGTTGGGGAACGTAAACTACACATGGATATTTAGGAGACATTTTTTAAATCAATCCATCAAATAAAACGTTAAAACTAACGAAAATATTACTTAACCTAACCAATCGTCAATTTATATATATATATATATATATATATATATATATATATATATTAATATATATATATATATATATATAGAGAGAGAGAGAGAGTATGTAAACCTAACCAACCGTCAATTTATTTATTTATATATATATATATATATATATGTATATATATATATATAAATTGACGATTGGTTAGGTTAAGTCGTAATATTTTTCATAGTTTAACGTTTTATTTGATTAGGTATACGCGGAAAAAGTTGGGGAACGTAAACTACACTAGGATAATGTAGGGCCTCAACCCCGACCAATCACAGTCCAGAACAAATGTCCTCATTCATGACATCATTTTAATCTGTAAGATTATAACAAGCAACTGTTGACCGCGAAATTATGATGCCGCGATCTCGTCCAAGGATATGAAAAAGCGAAAATTTGCTGCCACGAAATTAACCTGGTTTACAGTATATATACTTATAAACTCATACAATATTAGACTAATGTTGGTGAAATGACGTTGATCGGCCAAACCGAGGTGTTGACATGGTTACTGGCATGATCTTTGTTCATACCATATTTCTACACCGTATGACGAACATCGATTCTGAAAATGAATCCAGCTAAAGATAAAAATTGCACAATGAGCCAGGATAAATGGTATGCGGGAAGCAGGCCTCTCTGTAGCTGACATAGCCATGGAACTGGGAATTTCGAAGCCCACTGTTCGACGCTGGGTGTAGAGGTGGCAGGAGACTGGGAATCTGCTAGATCGTCTTAAGTATGGGGCACCAAGAAAGACCACCCCAGAAGAAGACCGCAGAATAATCAACGAAGTGCAGAACGATCCTATTAACAACGCAGTCGTCATCCGGGAGACACTACATATGGGCGTGTCAGTGGACACCGTAAGGAGCCGGTTGCATGAAGCAGGATATCACCACCGTACGCCTGCCGAAAGAGAGAGGATCGAGGAACGACATCGTCAGGCCAAGCTCTCGTTTGCACGCCACCATATAAATGATGCTCTCGCATACTGGAGCAGAGTTATCTTTTCTGACGAGAAGACGTTTCGTCTACAACTCACGACCGTCTTCGGTGTTGACGACAGGACAACACGAGATATGCCCACTAAAATATTTACGAAGTGGCACGGAGAGGGCACGTGACGGCGAATGTGTGGGGATGGATGCACCTGCAAGGACTAGGAGAGCTGACTGTGATCCACTGGAGGTTTACGGCAGATCAATATATAGAGATCATGGAGGAGATGCTGCCTTCTATACGCGCGTATGCCTTGCCCTATCCTGAGCAGATTATCTTTATGCGGTATGTTGTGTTTGTGTGTTATAGATTCTACTATTACTAGAGTAAGAGTTATGTATTACACGCATTTGTATGTCCGGTTTCCACATTTACATGGGACGAATAATGGTCATAAAATTGTTCTTTAACTCTTTCAGTAATATGACAACACTTTAGGATTTTATTCTGGATAACTGCAGACTGTATTATTTGTATAACGACGCACAATTACATTTGGCTGAGAGAAACCCTTAATACATAGGGGTTAAAACCTATCTCGAATAGTGAGTTACTGATAAAGTGTATGGATGAGATATAAGTCTGCTCTTAATATTTAAAATCCATTTGCAGGACAACTCTCCCATCCACACCGCCAGGATTGTTAGAAGGTGGTTTGAGGAGCAGCGAAATCTAGAACTACTGGACTGGCTTCGTAAGGAATGTGACCTCAAACCCACTGAGAACGTGTGGGGAGAATGTGGTGAACTTGTGGGAGCCTGGGCAGGAGCAGACCAGCCGCCAGCTGCTGGATCACACTATGGCTGAGTGGGAGATGTTCTGAAGGAACCCACACATCATACATAACCATGTTGCATCTATGCCACACAGATTACAAGAAGTAATAGACAATAATGGGGGATGGACCAAATACTAACTATGGACCGGGTATAGCTGTGCCATTTATGTTAATCTATGGCAAACTGTGAGCATTTTGTATGACTTTATCATTTTGTATGATGAACTATTTAGTAAAACATTCTCAACCACTGCATATCTGTTGTTATAAGGAATTGGTGTTTTATTATATATATATATATATATATATATTCCTTGTTAAGATTTAATAATATCTCCACATTGATAATGCAACAGGAAATCTGGAAAACATTAATGAGTTTATCTGTCCATCGTGATTAAATCATTATCCCTCCACATTGATAATACAAATACAATCTGGAAAACACTATTAATATAATAGGCATCAGCCACAAACCGGTGGTGATATCCTGCTTCATGCAACCGTCACTTTACGGTTTCCACTGACACCCCCATATGTAGTTTCTCCTCGACGACGACAGCAAGTAACCATGTCAACACCACGGTTTGGCCAATCAACGTCATTTCACAAACATTAGTATAATATTGTATGAATTTATAAGTATATATAAATATGTTTATGCTAGTATAACCGTGGATTATTCTTATGTGATTTTGATAATCAGTTACTGTTATTCAGATCAAAACTATTAACAAGTTCTTTGTGTAACAATCGATAAGCCAATTCCCACTAACTCTCTTTGCCCCTCTACCTCGCTCTCTCACACACTATCAATCTTTTTCTCGCTCAATGTCAATACATATATATATATATATAATCGTGTAGAGTCGTAAGTTAGTAGGGGTTTAAAGCTGCACACGGACTCTATAAACAGCTTTATTAGTATTGTTACATAAAGATTTAACATACGCGAGACTGGTGGGTTGGGAAGGGGAATGAGGTAGTGTGGAGGATGGTTGTGTAATGTCTATTTTTGGTTCAAATTCACTAGTATATAAAAAGTTGTATTGTGGTATGTGTTCATATAGACTTGCAGTAATCATAATGAAACCTTATTACTGTAAAAAACTAGTAAACATGGAGTTCAACGGTCTTCACGATCATATTAATCGTTTATCTTTATGAACACAGATCTTACATTATAATTAGGGAGCCTTTAAAAAATTACTTAACGCTATTTTTGCTAAAACTTGACACCCCAGATCCTCCAGGAGCGTTCTGTAACGCTAGACCAGCACCCCCTAAGATGTTATGTAACACTTTCCCCACCCCACACTCCACACGTTATAAGACGTTCCAGGGGGGGGGGGGTCAGGTTTTAGCAAAAATAGCGTTACTTTTTGAAGGGCGCCTTACCTGTGTCAATGTTACATGTTGTTGGTCTCAGTTGTCCCCCCTCCACCCCACCTTCCCCCAGTTGGGGTACGTTAACTATCGCTGCGGCGATGGCCTTCCACTTGGACACACACACATACATATATATATATATATATACATATATATATATATATATATATATATACACAAGGTAGCGCAAAAGTCAGGAACCATAGGCACATTTTATTAACTTATAACAAATGTTCGAATTGGTGGCCTTCCACTTGGAGACACTTTCTGACGCGTTCAATGCATGATGTTTGAACATTCTTTAACACATTGGTACTGATTTTGGCACACTTAGAGAACGTATGGTTCTGGGTCGATCAGCATACACTACCGACTTGAGATGGCCCCACAAGAAAAAGTCAAGAGGCGTGAGGTCTGGAAACCTAGGTGGCCATTCGACGGGCCCTCGCCGTCCGATCCACTTGCTTGGGAATGTTTCATTTAAAGAGTTCCGGACGATGGTTGCGAAATGTGGTGGTGCACCATCCTGCTGAAACCACATCTCCGCCCGTTCTGCCGATGGAATGTCGTCAGTATGGGCATTAAAAATGTTTGCAGCATATGCAGATATGTTTCACCTGTTACATTGTCGTCGAAAAAGTACGGACTAATTAACAGATTCTCCCAGAGCGCAGCCCACACCATAATTCGTGGATCGAATTGCACATGTCCTTCCTCCATCCAGTAGGGGTTCTCAATGGCCCAATAGCGTGCATTATGCCTATTGACACGACCGCTGAAGTGAAATATCACTTCGTCGCTGAACATGATCCTTCGTTGAAGCTGTCGATGTTGTAGAAACCACTGGCAGAACTCTACACGACGGTCTGTATCGTCACCGTGCAATTCCTGAACGAGTTGGACTTTGTGGGGATGGAAACGATTTGTTGTAAGAATTCGTTGAATGGATCTTCTGGAGACACCCGTTTCCTGGGATAACTTTCTTAAGGACTTACGTGGGCTGTTTTCGAGGTGATTGAGTACCGTTAGTGATGTTGCTGCATCGGTTGAACTTTTTAGCCGGCCACTACGCGGCCGATCATGAACACTTCCCGTTTCTTTGAAGCGAGTGAACAGTTTTCCAACTGATGCCTGAACAACGGGCAGCCTCAGGGTGTTTGTCATTAAAAGCAGTAGCAAGTGATCGGTGTGTGTTACCACGCCTTGCACACATTAAAACTATCTCCACCCGTTCATCTATTGTCATTTTCTGTGCCATAGGTTCAACAACAAATCTGTAAAGAACAAAATACATATTAAAACACAAAATTTTATTAAAATATGCCTATGGCTCCTGTATTTTGCGCCACCCTGTATATATATATATATATATATATATATATATATATATATATATATGATGAATAAAACCACGAAGGAAAGGAAACACAAAACGGTGCTCAAGCGCTTTCGTCTAATGACATCCTCAGGAACACTGAAATACATAAAAGGTTACGGCCTATATATAGGTTACAGAAAGAGAAAAAAAAATTAAATAAATAACATACATACACACAAACATATATACATATATATATATATACATACATATCTACACACATACACATATATATATATATATATATATGCAATAAACGGAGAAGTAAAAATAAAAATTAAAAATTAAGGAGTAGAGGATTAACAAAGAGGCATATCGATTTTTAGCACAAGATCAAATGAGTTATAAAAATACAAATTTATACTGGAGATACGCCCGGGTTTAACACTGCCTTTTTAGAGTCAAGTTTCGATATATATAAAAATAAATTGAAGATTAAAAGTTAATAAAGTAGCTTACAAGTTTACCAAAGATTAAGTGTCCTACCCTTTTTATCTAGATTTGTTTTGAAGGAATTCAAAACAACAGGATCGAGTTGAAAAAGACCTTTGCTAATGTTTAAGTTATTTGAAAGTTGAATAATGGCAGACTCAAGAATATTTCTATTGACAATGTTGCTCGAATGAAATAAAACTGAAGAATTATTCCAATCAATACAGTGGGATAACTCTGACAAATGGACAAAAAGAGCACTGGACAACTGTCCTGTTCTGACGGAATATTGATGCTGTTTTATACGTGTGTGCAAATCCTTTCCCGTCTGACCTATGTAAAAGGAATCACATTGTTTACACCCAATTTTATAGATAATGCCTGAATTATTGGTAGGGCTATTTTTTACTATGATATTTTTCACAATATTGTTATGAAAATACTACATTAATATCCAAAAGTTTAAGTAGATTAGCAATGCCTAAAAAGCCCGGGAAAAATGGAAGTACTAAAATATTTTTTGACAAAGTACGAGTGTTATTATTGACACGATAGAAAGTTCGTTTTGCCTTGTTGAGACAAGATTCCATAAACGCAGATGGGTAACACAGATCACTTCCAATATCGTTGATTTTTTCCAATTCGGCATCGATGTATTCCGGACTGGCGATCCTAAGGGCGCGGAGAAACATTGATGAAAAAATGGCCTTCTTAGTGGGGGTGTCATGTCCCTAGTAAAAGTGTACGTAGGACAAGTTGTTTGTTGTTTTCCGATAGATACTAAACTTAAAACCTGGGCTTTCCCTATGTACACGCACATCCAAAAATGGGATTGACTTGTCTTGTTCCACTTCTCCGCGCCCTTAGGATCGCCAGTCCGGAATACATCGATGCCGAATTGGAAAAAATCAACGGTATTGGAAGTGATCTGTGTTACCCATCTGCGTTTATGGAATCTTGTCTCAACAAGGCAAAACGAACTTTCTATCGTGTCAATAATAACACTCGTACTTTGTCAAAAAATATTTTAGTACTTCCATTTTTCCCGGGCTTTTTAGGCATTGCTAATCTACTTAAACTTTTGGATATTAATGTAGTATTTTCATATAACAATATTGTGAAAAATATCATAGTAAAAATAGCCCTACCAATAATTCAGGCATTATCTATAAAATTGGGTGTAAACAATGTGATTCCTTTTACATAGGTCAGACGGGAAAGGATTTGCACACACGTATAAAACAGCATCAATATTCCGTCAGAACAGGACAGTTGTCCAGTGCTCTTTTTGTCCATTTGTCAGAGTTATCCCACTGTATTGATTGGAATAATGCTTCAGTTTTATTTCATTCGAGCAACATTGTCAATAGAAATATTCTTGAGTCTGCCATTATTCAACTTTCAAATAACTTCAACATAAGCAAAGGTCTTTTTCAACTCGATCCTGTTGTTTTGAATTCCTTCAAAACAAATCTAGATAAAAAGGGTAGGACACTTAATCTTTGGTAAACTTGTAAGCTACTTTATTAACTTTTAATCTTCAATTTATTTTTATATATATCGAAACTTGACTCTAAAAAGGCAAAGTGTTAAACCCGGGCGTATCTCCAGTATAAATTTGTATTATTTTTATAACTCATTTGATCTTGTGCTAAAAATCGATATGCCTCTTTGTTAATCCTCTGATCCTTAATTTTTAAGTTTTATTTTTACTTCTCCGTTTATTGCATATATATATATATATGTGTGTATGTGTGTAGATATGTATGTATATATATATATATATGTATATATGTTTGTGTGTATGTATGTTATTTATTTATATTTTTTTTTCTCTTTCTGTAACCTATATATAGGCCGTAACCTTTTATGTATTTCAGTGTTCCTGAGGATGTCATTAGACGAAAGCGCTTGAGCACCGTTTTGTGTTTCCTTTCCTTCGTGGTTTTATTCATCATAAATATTTTTCACGTTTTACTTTCGTGAAATAATTTTCATATATATATATATATATATATATAATATTATATATATATATATATATATATATATATACGAATACAGTACCAATAAAATTACTGTTTTGATATATTCAGAAATATTGATTGTATGTATATTAAGGTGGATCGATTTTACATTTTTTTCGATTTCCATATTCTAATAGAGACAAAAACTTGCGCATGCATGAGAAAATAGCCTCTGCAAAATCTTAGCTTAATAGGTAATCATCTTCTGCCCCCGGCAGAGCGATGAAAATCATATTTTAGTAGTCAAAAACGTATTTTTAAACCCTAGCCTAGAGTCATAAAATTTTGCGTGTGTATTATTTCATGCCTAAGCAACGATATAAATGCTATGGGAAATATATAAATGCATTATTTAAGACAAAGAGCCGATCTGAAAATATGTATAATATACTGTACATATTTTCAGATCGGCTCTTTGTCTTAAATAATGCATTTATATATTTCCCATAGCATTTATATCGTTGCTTAGGCATGAAATAACACACACGCAAAATTTTATGACTTCTAGGCTAGGGTTTAAAACTACGTTTTTGACTACTAAAATATGATTTTCATCGCTCCGCCGGGGGCAGAAGATGATTACCTATTAAGCTAAGATTTTGCAGATGTTATTTTCTCATGCATGCGCAAGTTTTTGTCTCTATTAGAATATGGAAATCGAAAAAAATGTAAAATCGATCCACCCTAAATTGAATATGTACTATTATTTCTAAATATAAAAGTATATATTAAGTATTTCCACTATTATTTGTAAGTTCATTAATAAAATCACTGTTTTGAAATGTTAATAAATATTGTTTGCGGATGTGTTTCTATTTAATCCTTATTCATTTTTAAAATATAAATATATTTATGTATTCGTTTTAATAAGATGGTTGTTTATGTGAAGCGTGGCGATATTAAAGAAAAGGGTTCGACACACAGTTTGAAAATTTATTATCTTATAAACGGTGGACATTGAAGTCCATAGTATGACGTTACACGCGTATAATTGGGTATGGCTTCCCTTATTGTTTTATTATTATATATATATATATATATATATATATATATATATATATATATACCTTTCAACCTTTCAAAGGTTCCGTGCGATGATTCCTCATTTCACGAAGGTCAAGCTTGTCGCCCCTCCTCTCATATATATGTCAGGAAGGGCATGTAGGGTAGTTCATCACCCAACTCCCTCATCCAAGGGAAATGGTCACTAAAATACATAAAATGACGCATCGGCACACATATGTTTATATACGAAAATTTTATATTTATTTTTATTATCATATCTTGGTGGCCGCTAAAGTTCATTGTATGACGCCACATATACACACACACGTGTTTTTATATATATATATATATATATATATATATATGTGTGTGTGTGTGTGTGTGTGTGTGTGTGCACAAAAATTTTATTTTCACCCTCATCATCTTTCATCAGAACACTCTCCCACTCCCCTACATCATTCCCCGCACGCGCACGCGCACCATATATATATATATATATATATATATAATATTTAGGGCGGGTCGATTTTACACATGTTTTGAAATCGCAAGGTGAATAAGTGCCCAGTAGTTAGGTTTGGTTGAGAAATGAACTCAAACAAATTATTTTGCAATTAAAGTTTGTTATGGTTTTTTACCCAATCTTCGTCATACGCGATAGGTAAACTCGTCATTTTTGAAGACATAATATTAACTAATTATGGATGTAGCAACTCAATATCATTTTCTATCCCAAGAGGAGACAATGCCTTATGTATATCATGTGTTTTAAGTGTAAAATGATAAAATTTCGTTGAAAAAAACGCATTTTTGCTAATTTATTCACATATTTTGGCTACAAAACTTGAAAAAATACTTTTAAAAGGTGATAAATTAAAAAAAATCACATGTTCTCATGTAAAAAGAAAAACTATTCATATAAATCATCATAAGATTGAGAATAATGTCCTTTTGACATAAATGCAGGACGCATCTTCCTGATCAGTACTTTAGTAAGGATACATCTGTGACGAGTTTCGAACCCGTACACGGTATGGGAAGCCTCTGTCACTAATTTCACACTCCTCTCAACACTATGAGAGTGAGAAGGCAAGTCTGGAATGTCTGGCTTAGTGTTAGTGTCCAAGAATGACTGGATTTCTTCATCAGATAGGTGCTGTGTGGTAGGTGGTTCCTTGACATCAGGGTCAGTGAGGTCGATGAGCTCATGCCAGTGATTTGCATTCCAATTCACCTGGGGAATTTTCTTCCCTGCTTCCTGGTTGCTCTCCATACTATAAATGAAAAATGAAAATGAAAATATAAATGAAAATATAAATATAAATAAAAATATAAATATAAATGAAAAACAGTACTCAAATATTGCCGTTTCAATAATACCAACAAATTACCCACTTAAAGTGACAGTTATAATATTTTTTCCATATTTTTTGGAGAATAACAGCTTTGGCAAAAAAAAATAATAATTACAAGAAGCGCAAAATTTACCTGTGTTTGAGAGTGAGTATAGTCTGAAGCCCAAGATTCCTGATTCTGTCTTCATCATCTTTCACCATGGCAAAGAGGATGTTCTCAGGTCGGAGGCAGAAAACATTACCCTGGATGTTCTGCTTTACAATGCGTTTCACATCATCAAATGGAATCAGCCTCAGTCGGCTGATAGCAGAGAAGAGGATGCGAGGAGAATCATGCAGCTTAGAGGATGCCTTTATCTCAAACCATGCAGGAGCATAAACTCGAACAATGTAATGGACCAACTTTTTCAAATTCAGGTTTGGTCTGTTGTCTCTTGTGTACAAACAAAGAAGTCGTATGGCAAGAGTTAACCATCTTGCATGGTTAAGTGGACAAATCTTCCAAGCAGCCCATCTGTCATCTACTCTTCCTGATCCGATCCCTCTGCAATACTCATACAGAAGCCTTTGATCATGACTGAGGTATTTCAGTACTTCCTCTGGAATGTACTCTTCAATGATTGGAGTTTCCACAGCTTCAAACTGTACCCGAGGTTCATCCTAGACATCTTCTGCGCACCTTTGGCCAAGGGGCCCGCTGAAACTTCTTGTGCCAGTTGTCACTCCATCCATTTTTTGAAAAGAGCTTTAAGTGGGAGTTCATTCTGATGCAGTGCGCAACCAATAGTGTGCAGTTTCCTCTCCAGAGTTTCTTCAAGTTTTACCACTAAACCACTCTTCCAGCCAGTGTTGGTTGCGGTATTATCAAGAAGAATGGCTCGGATACTTTCAAGGCTATTATATTCTTCAAGAACACTGAATGTCTCCTGAGCAAGGACCTCACCAGTGGCGCCTATAACAGGAATTGTTCTGTGGGTCAAGTAGGCGCCAGGAGATTTTCCATCTTCATAGGTGAAGGTGAGGTGATGTTCTGCGTCAACACACTTTCTGAGAACAGTTTCCCCTTCAGGTGTCTCTATTTCTTTGTAAGTCATGGTATTCTCGTCAACCTTCCCATCCACACCAACACAAATGAGCTGTGTCTTTTTCTCTGATTCCACACCCTCACTAACTACCCTAATTTGGGCTTTGGCCCTGTCTAATTTGCACTTGTCAATCATGATGTGATTGATGTCAACTTCAGGTCTCAGTAGGTGTTTGATGTCATGGAGCAAGGCATTCTCAAGAGCTACGCCCAGATTTGATGAACATTCACCTCTGACAAGTTCCATAGCATATCTGGGAAACTTTAAAAGGCTGTAGTCTCCTGAAGGCCTCTTCCTAGGCTGCCATTCATTTTCTCCTTCCTGAAAATAAATGGAAAATATTAATGCGTTTTCTGTTTATTTATTTATTTATTTATTTATTTATAATTATATATAATTAATATAAATAAAAGGAAACTAACCTCGCCACCAGATGAACTGCTTGTAAGTCCAGGCAACTCTGTAGGCTGTATGAAAGATCCTACTAGCTCAACTTCCTCCTAAGGTAGTACATGTTGCTGTCCTTGTTTGGCCTTCCTGTCTCTTTTAGCAGCAGCTGTGTCCACTGAAGACAGCTGGTATGCACCTTTCGGACCTGTTTTGGATCGCTGATCACGAAGGTATGCTCTTGCTTCAAGTGGCCCCTTTGCATTTCGAGGGCAAACACAGATGATGTGTTCTTGTGTACACTTGTCCTTCTTACAGTATACTCTTGAATCACTGCAAGGCAAAATATCCAAAGAACAGGAACACGCAGAAATATCAAAAAGTTTGTCCAAGTTAGCATCCATATTTCGCTTGACACTTGCCTTAGCATGCTTGCGATTAATGTCTTTCACAAGAGTGAGTAGGTCTTTAACCTTTCTGTCAATGGATTTGTCATTAATCAAAGGCAGCCTTGGATTCACTGAAGACCAAATGGATTTTAAATCCTTGCTAACTTGCTGCACTAAGACCCAAAAATCTGCACCAGGGTTAGCATGATTAAGGTCATAATAGTATTGAATCAGCTGCCTGTAAGTGCTTGGTTCGGTCATTAATAATTCACAAGGACCACCTCCATACTTTTCTTCACTTTTCTTTCGGGTCAGGTGTCTTGTTTTCGCTTTCGGCAATATTTACACCGGAAAATCTGAAACATAATGAAAAGTGTTAATGCGAATAGCAATATGTAAGACATAAGCGTGAACGGTCACAGGAAATATAATATTTTACCATTATTTTTTAATAAAGATGCATAATTAATAATTATATAAAAATACAAGCAAAACGTTCATATTTATGCTTACAAAAACAAGTTAATAATTTTGGGTTTGCTTTGTTTTGGTTGCGCGTATGCCGCATACGGAATTTTACGCATGAAGCGACAACAGAAAAAATTAAAAACTTAAAAGCTAAATTCGCATTCTGATCTTTTATCAAAATGCATTTCTTTGTGATTTTCACATTTCATAGATGAAACGACAACTGCTGGATGTTTATTCGCTTTCTGGTACCAACTTCGACCACCCCTAATATCTCTCTCTCTATATAATATATATATATATATATATATATACACAAAATTTTATTATTTTATTTTATATTTCATTTTTTCCTTATACCCCACTCACCCTTTATCAAACCTTTGCTTACACTTATCAACCATTGTTTGCACAGCTGCACTTAAAATTTTGCTCTTTTCCCCCTCCTCTCTCTCCCCCCTTTCTCCTCATTACAATGGCAACTGTCTATCTCAATGCGTACATACCACTCTTCTGTTTCTTTTAATTGTTAAAAATTTTCATTAAATTGGTTAAACGGATATTTGCGTTCTGCTCCTTATCAGTTCACTTTTCGAAAAGAATCGATCACCGAATTTGTACTCTTACTAAAAGAAAGTTACTTGACAAACCAAACATGATTTTTTTTATATAAAGTCAGTCACCTCATGCTGCTAAATAACTTACAAAAAATGAATGTTCAGTTTGAATGAACTGGTTGTTATTGTTGTTGTTGTTGTTACGTTTATGGCAGAGCTGTTGGGTCCGTAAAAGTTTGAAAAGACAATCATGAATGGCCATTATTAATCAGTCACGACTCATCTCATTTCTGGATGTGGGGTTTCGCATATGAAGTTTGATAATTACAGTATACGATCCTTTGACGTTTAATATTATGTTTCCTTTTGTCGTTGCAAAGGATTAGTCATTCGAAATATTTGCATTATTTTATAACACAATAATCTGTCGTCTTTTTTTGGGGGTGGGGGGATTCGATAAAAATAAGAACTTAATGCAAGGATGTGATTTTTGTTCGCGACAAATCGCCTTGTGATAATACATACTATACATGGGATGAATTTCATAATTAGACAGGTGAAATAAATAAGTGATGCACACCCACAAGGGTTGATGTGCATCATACTGTATGTGTATGAAGTAACATCAGTTTATTTTAAGCTGTTCAAAAGTTATGACACGAATACGAAAATGTGGCGAACAGTCAAACGGACGGATAAATGTAATCCAGTATGGTTACTCCAAATTTATTTGGCGGAGGTCTAAAAAGCCCGATGTTAAGAACTATTTATTATTCGGAGAGTTCAAGTTACAAAAAGCCCATGTAGGTACTTCGATTTGAATGAACTTTCCGGTTCAGGGCCCAAGCATGGGGGATAAAAAGGGTAAAGTTTACTGGGGTCGAAACAGTCAAGGGCCCGGCAGGGCCCAATTAAGAAAATGTTTTAAACCTTTTTTGTAGCTTTTTTGCCAATGGTATGTCTATTAATTTTTATATGATCTGGGTGTAATTTATTTATTTCAATAAAAAAATGCAAATATACGCATGAATGACCTTCTGTAACCGAACATAACCCAGGTGGGCAGAACTCAGAGGCAAGGGAGTCCGGCATGTGATTGTGTACCGGGTCCGAGAAAGTGATACGTGGGTCCTGTTCGTGTTTACAGTGTAACTATCATATAATAATTCATGAAATGTTACTTCATAAATGTAAATTAAATTTTACGATGAGTACTCTTTGTAGTTGTTATTAATTTCAAATTTTATGTTCCTTTTTCCTACAAATTTTATCACTGACCATCCTGTGTATTTAATGTTAACTATTTTAAGGTTTTTTTTTGTATATTTGAATTTATATATAAAATGCTTTTAATAAATTTGCACTGATGATGGAAAGCCCAACTTCCGAAACGTTTGTCAACACAATAAAATTAATCACAGGTGTTCAGATATTTGGTTCTCGGTTTTTTTACTACAAATGCGATAGGAGACACAAGGTCCCCTCGGTTTCATTCACTGCTGATTTAAAAAAAAGTATATATTTTTTAGGGTAATTTTATGCGCAGAATTCAATTTTGGCCTTTGTTTAATGGGGAAATTAACCAAAACTAAGATACAGTGTAAAAACCTGAGGCAGCATGAAGTAATAGCAATTTGATTTCGAGTGTTTCAGTTAAAATCCAAACACGAGTGAAATTTGAAAACATAATCATTATATACGTTAGAACGGGCGCATTCTCTAAACTCTAAACTTTTAAATGCAAACCCTTCCTAACTTAACGAAAGCGTAAGTGATTTAAAATTTGAAAAAATAAAAGACATTACCTGTAGGAGCTAATGTAACTTCAATGACCGCCGACGAAAATGTTGGAGGAATTTGGCCATTTAGGAATATAAACATATTTTTTTTAATGGCAGGAAGGAGGGGCCAAGGGCAAAAGCCCCCCTCCCCTACAGAAGAAGAGGAAATCCAAAATCAAAGTCTAAGGTTTTCGAGATGCCTAGACACTGCTTTCGAAAGATTGGAGGTCATAGACAGGGGGTAAGACGGACTGAGGAAGATTGTTCGAGTTCACCGGTTGAGTAGATGAAAGATTGAAAATACTGATTAAACCTTGCGTTAGAGGGGGAGGCATGCAGTTAGATTAGAAAGTTTAGAAGAGCAGTGCCCGTTAAAATAGCGATACGAAAGAGAGAGAGTGAGGCAACAGTGCGGCGAAGAGAGAGAGGGATTGAAGACAGTCAATAAGAGGCAGCGAATTGATGAGACTAAAAGCCTTTGATTCCACCCGGTCAAGTACGGCTGTGTGAATTGAGCCACCCGATATATGAGAAGCGTACTCCACACAGGGGTGGACAAGACCCCTGTACAGAGACAGCAAAATATATGCATATGTATACTGTATGTACGAGGGCCACTCAATATATTTTGCCCCACCATTTTTTTTTCTTTCCAAGTTTCCTTGTAAGTTCCAGACATTTTGTACACAAGTAGTTACATACCTTTTTTGCAAGTTTTTATTTTTCTCCATAGTCTCCATCCTTTTCTACGGCTTTCCTCCACCTCGAAACAAGGGCCTTTATTCCTTGCTGGTAAAAGTCCGCTGGGTTCCGCTGGAGCCACCTCTTAACCTCCTCAACAACCTCATCGTCACTCTGAAACTTTCTTCCACGAATAGCATCCTTCATTGACCCAAATAAATGGAAGTCTGAAGGTGCCAGATCCGGGCTCTATGGAGGATGGGGTAACACAGTCAAGCGCATTTTTGTGATGGCCTCTCTTGTTTGCAAACTGTTGTGTGGTCTTGCGTTATCGTGCAAAAGAAGGACGTCTTCCACTTTTCTCTCCGGTCAAATTCGCTTTATACATCTCTGGAGTCTCTGTAGGGTAGCAATATATGCCTCTGAGTTGATTGTTTGTTCTTTCTTCATAATGTCCACCAGAATCACCCCTTTCATGTTCCAGAAGATGGTGGCCACAACCTTTCCTGCAGAGGGAGCCATTTTGAACTTTTTCTTGCGTGGGGAGTCTGCGTGATGCCACTCCATGGATTGGCGTTTTGTTTCAGGTTCAAAGTGGTGTACCCAAGTCTCATCCCCAGTCACAATTCGTGAAAGGAAGATAACCCCTTCTGTCTCGTATCGAACCAACGACTCAGAAGCAATTTCTTTTCTTTGGGCTTTGTGATCTTCGGTCAGTTCGCGAGGAACAATGAACACACTTTTGAGTATCCCAGTTGCTGAATTATCGTATTCACACTTCCTTCACTAATTCCTAGCTTCAGTGATAGCTCCTTGTAGGTGACGCGCCGATTTGATCGAATGATGCTGTTAGCACATTGCATAGTGTGAGATGTCACAGCCGATGTGACGACCGCTGCGTGGCTCATCATCGAAGCTGGCTCTCCCTCTCTCCGACGACCTCACACGTTTAGACCAGCGTTCAACTGTGCTTCGATCAACAACAGCATCTCCGTAAGCGTTTTGTAGACGTTTGTGAATATTTCCAACTGTTTCCTTCTCTGCAGTTAAGAACTCGATCACAGCTCTCTGTTTACGAGGCACATCACTGTCAGATGCCTTTTTCGAAACTGCGTTAACCCTTTACTGCCCAAAAGGACAAATTTTTAACCTTTCAAATACACGCATTCATAACAACCCTACAAAATATTTGGCCAGTAAAGGGTTAATCATCAGTTCTATACAAGGGCGTTTAAAAGCGGTTTTGTAGGAGGGGAGGTTCAAACTGGAAAAATCCGGTTATGTGAAGCGCAGAAAGTTCAAACTTACGGCCCAAAAGACATGTCGGCCCCATGGCCTATTATTTAGCTAAGAAAAAAGGGTGGGGCAAAATATATTGAGTGTCCCTAGTATATGTGATCTTTCCAGGAAAGATCATGAGAAAAGGAAACGCCAAGAATGTTAAGAGAAGAGGAAGGATTGAGTTGTGTATTGTTGAAGGTAAGGGGATAGTCGTGTGGAAGATTGTGACGAGTAGACAGATGGAGGAACTGAGTTTTTGAGGTATTGAAAACTACAAGATTTTCTCAGAGATACTAGAAACATCAGAGGTCAGGTGCACCATAGCCGTCCTACGCAAATCATGGAGCGACTGTTGAGAGGGACGCTTTGTGAAGCGGGTGAAGTGAAGAGTGGAATCATCGGCACAGTAGTGGATAGGAGAGGAAGTGCGAATTAATAGATCATTGATAAATAAAGGAAACGAGTGAGTGATAGGAGAGAACCCTGAGGAACACCACTGTTAATAACTTTAGAAGTAGAACATTGGTCATCTCCAGCCACAGCTATGGATCGGCGAGAAAGGAACTTAGAAATGAAGGCACATTTAAAGTGATAGAAACTGAAGGACGGCAGTTTCGAAATTAAAGGTTTGTGACATACTCTATTAAAAGCTTCTGATATGTCAAGCGCAATAGCAAAGGTTTCACTGAAATCCTGAAAAGAAGATAACCAAGAGTCAGAGAGATATGCGAGAAGATCGCCAACAGAGCGTCCCTTGCAGAGATCTGAAAGAAGATTGTAAGAAGAGAGGTGTTTAAGAATCTTCCTATTAAGGCTAGATTAAAAAACTTTAGAAAGGCAAGAAATCAAAGTAATTGAACGATAGTTGGAGGTTTGAGATTGGTCACCCTTCTTTGAGACAATGAAAGTGAACTTCCAACGAGAAGGAAAAGTAACAGATGAAAGGCAAAGACGAAAGAGTTTGCCTGGGCAGATTGTCAGTACAGAAGCATAGTTCCTGAGAACAACAGGAGGGACACAATTAGGACCGTACGCCTTCCTAAAGTTGAACTCTGCCCTTTCAGGTAGGGCAGAAAGAACATCTTTGAAGGAGTTACTGATTTCAAGCATAATTAAGTAAGAGGAAGGAGGAGATGGAGAAACAGCAACGGAATCGTCCAGGGTTGCGTTGGAAGCGAAAGTTTGAGCGAAGAATTCAGCTTTATCAGGAGAAGAGATGGCAACAGAGCCGTCGGAATTGAAAAGAGGAGGGAAAGAAGAGGAAGTAAAGTTGTTGGGAGAGGTTTTTGGCTAGATGCCAGAAGGAGCGAAAAGAATTAGAATTGGATAGGTTTCACATTTATATATATATATATATATATATATATATATATGTGTGTGTGTGTGTGTAAAAATGAACAATGAATAATCAATATTCATTTTTACATGGCAACGAAAATCGCCTGAGCGAGTTTTGGATAGAATTTCGATTTGCACTTCTTTATTCATTACTGTATTTCTCTGATTCATCTTTTCTAAAAATGACTTATACTGTACGTATGGCATAATTTGAATAACTATGACGTCACATTTTCTCGTCATTAATTTTCCTTCATCATATCTCTAGTATTCAATATAGGAAAATTCTTTAACATAATAATAAAAACTGTGCACTCTATAAGTATAAATATAACTATTATTCGACCATATTCCCCCCCTCCCATACATCCATGTCCCTTCTTAACCTTTATCTTTTGTTAATTTTATTAATTATTCATTCAGCTACCTATTGTCAACCTATTATGTGACTACCAATATGTGTACAATAGTTTAGGCATTCGTACATGTCCACTGAGGACGTACATAATTACCTTACATGTAAGTACGTTCACATGTATTCTTTTTACTCTTTCTTTTGAGTGCGTTCACCTCTTGCAATGAACTCGAAAATGCTTATGCAAGTATACGCAATTCGATAACACAACAAAAGTGAACGCTTCTAAGATAAAAATCTCCTTTCGCTCTGATCCAAATTTAAAAAAAAAAATTATCAAGCTTTATGTTAAATCATGTGTGTCATGTATATATAAATATATATCGTATGTGCCCATGTACTCTGTGTTGTACTAATAACCATATATAAATATAAAAACACTGTAAGAATTGTAAGTGACTAATGTACTTAATAATGTAATTGATGTACCGTACTTTAAAATAAAACTGTAATTAATGATAATAATTTAAATGTAATTAATGTACTTTAACAATAATAATTTAATATCAAGAAATTAATGTATTTTAATAACGATAATTAACGATAATAAGCGAATGAGAATCAATTGGTAATTGTAATCATAATTGTAATGAACCAAGAGTGCAGCGTACTCAGTGATGTACTTAGATTGTACTCAATGCACGACCCCGACATTATATCGCCATTTAGGAATGTATACGCGGCGATATTGTTATTATTTTTTTTATTATTATTTTTCCGTTGTGATAAATTTTTATATGCTTTCTATTTTGCCAAATAATTGATGACTTGTTCCTTCTAAAAATTTCTTAAGCATTTTTAGATTTAGCTTAATAATGAATCCTGAGTAACTTTTGCCATGTCATGTTTTGTATACATTCTCTCTTCGTTATAAAAGATGAAGTCATGTCTTGCCTAAGCATTTAATTGTAAATCTTAAACCTTTAATTTTTACTCATATGCATATTTTAGTGTAAAGATGCATAGTTCAATTTCCACTGTTAGTTAACTTGGCAGATCATGATAACATCAGATCTGAAAATATGTGGTTTAAGATAAAAATATGGCTTCATCTTCAAATATCTTATTTATTCGTTTAAACCTTACCACAGCTGAAAGATTTACTTTATTTTCAAATATTGTGCAAAAATAACGCAGCCTCTTCAACATTAAATAATGATGATGTTAGTAGAATCGGGGTATATAAACCCCAACAATTGCTTCCATGTTTAATCTGATACCAACTACGAGGCTGAGCATTACCTGTAACATTGTAGCAGTAAATTACAGTAAAGAAAAAGTCTTTATCTTCTCCTTCGAGCCGTGCTCTCTTCAGAAAATTTAGTCATTAGAATCTCCCTATACGTTACAAGAAGAATCGGGGAGAAACCTCAAGAATTTAATAAGCATCTCAGAATCCTCCGAGCCACTAAAGAAGAACTCGGAGAGTAGTATAGAAGAAACTACTGCAAGTAACAGATCCGTTGCTGCCTCCTAACCAGAACCCCCGTCGACTTCGAACCAACCCAGGGCCATAGACGGAGGGGTTAACAATCTGGCGACCCTGTAGCCAGGACTTAACACTCTGGCGACCCTGTAGCCAGGACTTAACACTCTGGCGACCCTTTGCCCAGGATAAGAAACTGACGACCCAAGCACATAGAAGATATTGGCATAACAGTCTGGCGAGTCTGTAGCCAAGAGTTTAACAAGTGGCGACCCACCATTTGACCGGCGTGTCACGACTTCTAGTTCTTAACATCCACCCTTGAACCGGTGTGTCACGACCCCAAGTTCTCCACGCCTAGTTTTCATCCAAGAAGAAGTAGCCAGCAAGACACGTCTTCAGGACACGTCTCTAAGGATTTCGCCGTAGAAATTTTATTAACTACAGTTGTTTTTTTTAAGAAATTTGTAAACATTTGAAAAGTTAGTATTATTAACAGTTAATAATGAGTATCAGGCCAGAATTTACAAGAAACACTGAACATTTGAGACACCAGTGATACTTTTTTTTAGTGAAACATTAATTTTCACAGAGTTAAAAGTTACAGAAGTTAAAAGTCACAGAAGTTAAGTCACAGAAGTTAATTACCACAGAAATTAATTGTCACAGAGTTAATGTCACAGAATTAATTTTAGAGTTAATTTCAGAGAGTTATTTTGTTATTTTCGCTATTATAGTCAGTATAGAATAATTTTATTTTATGTACCAAACATAATAGTACCGTACCTTCGCGTACATTCGAGTGAAATGTTGTTTACATTTTTTATTTTTGTTTACAATTTTTTTCAAATTATTGAATTGAATTGACTTGCAAATTAAGAAAGAGAGAGTTTATAGAGTTATAGAGTTACTTGAAGCAGTTTCAAGTTCCATTTTCAGTTTTCAGACAGTTTCAGTTGGTTGTAACCAAGAGGGACAACCAAACCCCAGAGATTTATAAAGATACATGAAGTAGTTTCCAGTCAGTTTTAGTTGCAAATAAGTTGCAAATCAGTTTTCAGATTCAGTTGGTTGTAACCAAGAGGGACAACCAAACCCCAGAGATTAATAGTCTTCACTTGATAGCAGTTCAAGTGCAAGTCAGTTTCATTTTCAGTAGACTCTACTTAATAGAGTTCAAGTGCAGTTTTTCTGAAAAGGGAAACTAACATCGAGAACTCACGCCTTAAACATTTGAAATCGTATAAACACGTATTGAAACGTTCAAAAACGCTTTTACACGACTCCAAAAGGACACAAAACCCTAGCTAAAACTATAGACCAATTAGTTTAACCTCTATTTTTTGCAAAATACTTGAAAATGTCATCAGAGCCAAAATCACAATATTCTTAAAAGAAGAAGGATTAATTGGAATAAAAGGGGCAGTACCAAATTAGATTGAAGAATGCTTAAAGAAAGAAACAGAGTCCAGTTAAATGGAGCTAGATTATGATAAATAGTCAATAAAACCTGATTAGGGACGACATTTCTGAGTTTAAACATTACACGAAATTTTACCGAGTACACTCCTTTATAGTGATTTCATTAACATTAAACTCGTCAAGATATACAGTTCTTTTATTAGTAAAAATCATGAAATTTGTTTTACTGGTATTTAGGAAGAGTTTATTGGTGGTCAACCATTTCATTACAATGATGAGTTCTGAATGAAATATATCCTTAGCTGCATTAACATCTTTGCATGACAAAGAGAGTTGTATCTTCTGCAAACATTATGAAGATCAGTATATCAGATGAACG
Source organism: Bathynomus jamesi (assembly GCA_023014485.1). Lineage (NCBI taxonomy): Eukaryota > Metazoa > Arthropoda > Malacostraca > Isopoda > Cirolanidae > Bathynomus > Bathynomus jamesi. The sequence continues at coordinate 1,099,240 of JAJOZX010000790.1, forward strand.
TGGATGGTCATTTGTATATAAAATAAAAATAACAGTGGACTAGAGCTGATCCCTGTCGTTCACTATGTTTGACAAGCGTATTAGTTGAACAAACCTTATTTACTGATACAAAAATGATATCAATTGGACAAATAACTTTTAATCCAATCACTGATTGCTCCTGTAAAGCCGGAACAATATAATTTATTAAGTAGAATATTATGGTCTATTACATCAAACGCTTTACTCAAAGCCATAAATATTGATACCATTATTTCTCTGTTCTCCTTAGCTATATTTGCATTTTCCATAAGGCGATGCTTATCCACTATTGAAGTAAAATGTGCATTTAAAGAGTCTGCATTAGCAGTATCATCAGTAATTTCTTTATTATTAACATTTAATTTCTCTATTGATTTTTTCTTAATTTGTTTTCCAAGAAGATTGTTTATAGACAACTAAGTGTTTTTCATGTCTCCCCTATGTTTGGAAAATTGATTGTTATAATAGTTATATTTTGCAATTTTGATTATTTTAGCTAATTTGTTTCTGTATTGAGTATATTGTATTTTAGGAATTTTGCTCTGCAATAATTCGACTTATTTCATTATAACTTTTCTCCATCCTATTCAGACCGGTTAACGTGTTTCTTAGCTGCCTGTATTCAGATAAAGTTGCTAGACTATTACTACTTTTATAATCCATAATGTCCTCTTTTTATTTTTCATCATCTTAGATATTTTCCTGTACCAAAGCAAAGGTTTCCTTCAAACATGTTTTTAATACTGAAATATTTAAATTATCAGAGTAACCGTCAAATAACGTTTTTACTTATACGTACCCATACAGAAAACGTTAACATGTTCAATGGGAAGGAAACTAAACTGTTTAACTTTCCCAACATCGTTTGGTTTATTAATCATAACTTTATGTTTCGAGATTAACTCGACTCGTCATCAGAATCTGTAATTTTTAAAAACATACATTAGCTGAGCAGAAGGACTAAACCAAGAACCCACTGGCCCTAACGGGGTTATCCAAGTCATGAGCTACATTTTATAATAATAATAATAAATCGTACAGATTTTCAATCACATGCACAGTACAGTACAGTAATTAACCTCTGACTAAATAGTATATATATATATATATATGATGAATAAAACCAGGAAGGGAAAAGAAACACAAGGGGTGCTCAAGCGCTTTCGTCTAATGACATCCTCAGTGTTCCTGAGGATGTCATTAGACGAAAGCGCTTGAGCACCCCTTTGTGTTTCTTTTCCCTTCGTGGTTTTATTCATCATAAATATTTTTCACGTGTCACTTTCGTGAAATAATTTTTCATATATATAGTTGCGTTCAAAAGTTCTTTTTGGGCTTGTTTCGTTTTTCTTCCGTTTAACTTTTTATTAGTAAAGTTTTTTAACAATTTTACGTTTGAATGTCTTTAGTGAAGTTTTATTTTTATCACTCGTATATTTTCGTCATTTATATATTCTTTACTCTCGATTTGATTTTGACTTATGCCTGTTTGTGCTTTGTAATTTTTATTTTTATTCTTGAACAGGTTTAATTTTGTACTCTAAATTAGTTTTAGCTCTCGACATTTATATATTTTTTGTCATGTATTAATTTTAGCTTTTATTTATTAGGCATTGAAAACGGGTAGAGTTGCCCGAAACGTAAGCGGCAGCCAAATATAATGACTTTTTTTGCTCCACGTCTTCGTTTTTATCCTAAATATATATGATAATGTAGATGAGTTTGAAGTACAATAAAGTTTAATACAGTTCTTAGTACCTCTGTAATTCAATTATTAATTTTATTTCTACGAAACACAAGGACCTTTCCCTCTCTCTATCTATTTGTCTATATAAATATTTGCATGATCCCTTTTCAGATTGAATCGGAACCCCTAGTTCAGGGTTGTTTGGTTTTAGATTTTATAAATTTTAAAAGGGCGTAGGAAAACGAGAAACATAATTTTTTATTTATTGATGCAGGGTTTATTTTTCTTAATATTCTCCTAAATTACAGTGGGTGAAGCTTAGGAATCTTTCCTGTACACACACACCCACACACACTGCCGTCAACTGAATTAACCATGACTTACTAGCGAGTCTACCAAAATTCCACCAAATGCATCTCACTTAGAGTCTAGCATCAGACTTTTTAAATCACAGAAGTAATTTATCCAAACACACACAAATTAAATACATTTTAGGCCAATATATACAATCAAAGTAGCGTATTTACTATGTCTACAGTTAATACTGAGCCAGAGTAGCTAGCTGTTTGAGCTCAGTTTCGGTAGGCCACCCAGAAACTGAGCTCAAACAGCTAGCTACTCTGGCTCAGTATTAACTGTAGGCATAGTAAATACGCTACTTTGGTAGCCTATAGGTGGGCCTATTTTTTATAGGACCTAAAAAGAGTTAAGCCTATTTAATAGATCCTACTCTTTAACTCAAATCCAAAACAAAAGGGGACAAATAGTACAGGCTAGGTATCTTTTAGATACCTGCTCCCAACAAACATTTGTAACCAAACAGCTGATAGAAAAATTGGGACCAAAAATCTAGGATTAATGTCCACTAATATTGTTTAATTTTGTCCATTAATTAGAATGCTTTGTGAATTAAAAAGCCTGATGCTTGACTTTTTTAAAAAAGAGACAGGTTCTAGTACCCCTCATCAGGTGTTGGTGCTTTAAAATAAATAGTTAAATTTATCAACATCAGAAATATAGGCCTATCCATAATTAAAACTTCAGCAAACTTGTCAGGGCCACAGCCTACTGTTTGAGGTTTGTTCACATCTGTTTAACTACAATTAACAAATAGCTAGATAAGAGCAAATACAATTATTTATAGGCTGCAATCAAGTACTGGATATGGCATGCGGAACAAAAAATCTGGGTGGCGTACCGAAACTGAGCTCAAACAGCTAGCTACTCTGGCTCAGTATTAACTGTAGGCATAGTAAATACTCTACTTTGATTGTATATATTGGCCTAAAATGTATTTAATTTGTGTGTGTTTTGATGAATTAGTTTGCTTTGTGATTTGAAAAGTCTGATGCTAGACTCTAAGTAAGATGCATTTGGTGGAATTTTGGTAAACTCGCTAGTAAGTCATGGTTAATTCAGTTGACGGCAGTGTGTGTGTGTGTGTGTGTGTGTGTGTGTGTGTACAGGAAAGATTCCTAAGCTTCACCCACTGTAATTTAGGAGAATATTAAGAAAAAATAAACCCTGCATCAATAAATAAAAAATTATGTTTCTCGTTTTCCTACGCCCTTTTAAAATTTATAAAATCTAAAACCAAACAACCCTGAACTAGGGATTCCGATTCAATCTGAAAAAGGATCATGCAAATATTTATATAGACAAATAGATAGAAAGGGAAAGGTCTTGTTTCGTGGAAATAAAATTAATAATTGAATTACAGAGGTACTAAGAACTGTATTAAACTTTATTGTACTTCAAACTCATTTACATTATCATATATATTTAGGATAAAAACGAAGACGTGGAGCAAAAAAAGTCATTATATTTGGCTGCAGCCTACGTTTCGGGCAACTCTACCTGTTTTCAGTGCCTAATAAATAAAAGCTAACATTAATACATGACAAAAAATATATAAATGTCGAGAGCTAAAACTAATTTAGAGTACAAAATTAAAGCTGTTCAAGAATAAAAATTAAAATTACAAAGCAGAAACAGGCATAAGTCAAAATCAAATCGAGAGTAAAAAATATATAAATGACGAAAATATACGAGTGATAAAAATAAAACTTCACTAAAGACATTCAAACGTAAAATTGTTAAAAAGCTTTACTAATAAAAAGTTAATCGGAAGAAAAAACGAAACAAGCCCAAAGAGAACTTTTGAACGCCACTATATATATATATATATATATATATACTATTTAGCCAGAGGTTAATTACTGTACTGTACTGTGCATGTGATTGAAAATCTGTACGATTATTATTATTATTATAAAATGTAGCTCATGACTTGGATAACCCCGATAGGGCCAGTGGGGTCTTGGTTTAGTCCTTCTGCTCAGCTAATGTATGTTTTTAAAAATTACAGATTCTGATGACGAATCGAGTTAATCTCGAAACGTAAAGTTATGATTAATAAACCAAACGATGTTGGGAGAGTTAAATAGTTTAGTTTCCTTCCCATTGAACATGTTAACGTTTTCTGTATGGGTACGTATAAGGAAAAACGTTATTTGACGGTTACTCTGATAATTTAAATATTTCAGTAATTAAAAACATGCTTGAAGGTAACCTTTGCTTTGGTACAGGAAACTATCTAAAATGATGAAAAATAAAAAGAGGACATTATGGATTATAAAAGTAGTAATAGTCTAGCAACTTTATCTGAATACAGGCAGCTAAGAAACACGTTAACCGGTCTGAATAGGATGGAGAAAAGTTATAATGAAATAAGTCGAATTATTGCAGAGCAAAATTCCTAAAATACAATATACTCAATACAGAAACAAATTAGCTAAATTAATCAAAATTGCAAAATATAACTCTTATAACAATCAATTTTCCAAACATAGGGGAGACATAAAAAACACTTGGTTGTCTATAAACAATCTTCTTGGAAAACAAATTAAGAAAAAATCAATAGAGAAATTAAATGTTAATAATAAAGAAATTACTGAGGATACTGCTAATGCAGACTCTTTAAATCAGTGCTCTTCAACCTTTTTATGCTTCCGCCCACTTTTGTAACTTTTGAATCTCCGTATCGCCCACCAAAATTAAAAATGCAAAAACTCAAACTAAAAGTTATATACCCTGCATAAAACAATAAAATTAATTGCAATTACCTTTAGATTAATGAGATCCTTGAGCCACTAGTGGGCGGTACCGCCCAGGTTGAGGAGCACTGCAAGTTTAAATGCACATTTTACTTCAATAGCGGATAAGCATCACCTTATGGAAAATACAAATATAGCTAAGGAGAACAGAGAAATAATGGTATCAATATTTATGGCTTTGAGTAAAGCGTTTGATGTAATAGACCATAATATTCTACTTAATAAATTATATTGTTACGGCTTTAGAGGAGCAATCAGTGATTGGATTAAAAGTTATTTGTCCAATAGATATCATTTTTATATGAGTAAATAAGGTTTGTTCAACTAATACGCTTGTCAAACATGGTGGACCACAGGGATCAGCTCTAGTCCACTGTTATTTTTATTATATATATATATAAATGACCATCCACGTTCATCTGATATACTGATCTTCATAATGTTCGCAGAAGATACAACTGTCTCTTTTTCATGCAAGGATGTTAATACAGCTAAGGATATATTTCATTCAGAACTCATCAATGTAATGAAATGGTTGACCATCAATAAACTCTTCCTAAATACCATTAAAACAAATTTCATGATTTTTACTAATAAAAGAACTGTATATCTTGACGAGTTTAATGTTAATGAAATCACTATAAACGAGTGTACTCGGTAAAATTTCGTGTAATGTTTAAACTCAGAAATGTCGTCCCTAATCAGGTTTTATTGACTATTTATCATAATCTAGCTCCATTTAACTGGACTCTCTGTTTCTTTCTTTAAGCATTCTTCAATCCAATTTGGTACTGCCCCCTTTATTCCAATTAATCCTTCTTTTAAAAATATTGTAATTTTGGCTCTGATGACACTTTCAAGTATTTTGCAAAAAATAGAGGTTAAACTAATTGGTCTATAGTTTTTAGCTAGGCTTTTGTGTCCTTTTAGAGTTGTGTAAAAGCGTTCTTGAACGTTTCAATACGTGTTTATACGATTTCAAATGTTTAAGGCGTGAGTTCTCGATGTTAGTTTTCCTTTTCAGAAAAACGGGCACATCATATAACGTGTAAAGTAAAATTTTAAGTGTAAATTTATGTATATTGCACGAATTTGTACGAAGTTATAGATCCATACATTACACTGGTCAACACTCATTTTATTGCCAATCATATTAGAGTGATTTTGGGGTAACTTTGTGGTGCTGATTCCGAATATGACATCGGTTTTGCTAGATTGGCTCTAATTTATGAGATAATTGGTACCCCATTGAAACACGTAAAAATGCAAAAAATTTAATGTTCAGGCGGAGCCTACTTACAAATCGCATTGAAATTGTCTCAAATCATACAAAAGTAAACACATGAAATACATAGTGGCATTTTATTCGGTCTCACCATCTAGAATGTTCCGGTAGTTTCCCATATGCACGCGTTATGGTTACGTTTCCTATTAATTGAGGGTATTCATTATCTCAAGAACTAGAGCCAAATCGGAAAAACTACTTTCATTTTGGAATTCAGCAACCCCAAAATACCCTAAATTCGTACGAATTTCCTTGGCAACGAAAAAAAATTTTTTTTTTGTTGACCTGTGTTATGAATGATAAGAAATTGTGATTTCACACGATTTGGTTCTATTATTATTATTATTTACTGCAGACGACCACACGATATTGACCACAGCTGATTAAATCTAGCGAAATTGGCACCTCGTGCAAAAAATTAACAAAGATTGTTCTCAATAATTTTGTGCTGGCTCCCTGGATGGATAGTGATTCATAGTTACTCCTATCCGTGTAATGAGAGAAATGAAATTTAAAAAAATGTAGGTCTTTAGGCCCGTGCTGACATTTTTACTAGTTACCACATAAGATATTGCGGTATCTGGCAATATGTTGCTTACATTATGACGATGAACCGTTGTGGTAATACAAATTTCCTGAAAGTTATTAATATTTTTTACTAGTTTATTTGTTAAGGGCGTTACTTTTTATTCAGGCTTTACTCTTGACCTATCTAAATTTTAGGCTTAATTCATTTTTTATTTCGCAGTCTTCTCCCTTTCGGCCTGCCAAATTTACGCGTATGAGTCTATATTTAACTGAGTTGAGTTAGGTTTTCGGTGGTTTTCAGGAATAAATAAACATGTTTAATTAAACAAATCCAGTTCAACGCAAAATGATCAAATAACAGACCTATTTCACTGCATGGCGCACTCTGGCAACTAGTCTTGTAACCGTTATAGTTAACTTTTGATAATATAACTATATTTTCCTGTACTAATATTTTGTTAATACTTTGTTTATTTATTCCCTGAACACAATGTTAAGAAAATATTTCGTTATTTTTGGCACGTTATAGAATTGTTACAGGTTGTAAATTCGGTTATTAGGGTGAAATGTTATTTATGCAAATTTGGTGAAAATTATAGTTTGCTTTCGATTTTTATAAAATGACGCAAAATATCTGATGTGTGGAATTTGTCCTTCTAATGATTTCTTCTCTAACTTGAATTTTGTTAACGAAAAAAAAGTTGCAAAATAAATAACTTTGTTGAATAAACAAATAAATTTGTTGAACGATATTAATAAGTTTCCCTAGTGAACTTCAAATTACAATAAATTATGATAGACGAAAGAGGAAAGAAAATAAAGAAATAATGAATTTAAATAAATTATAATAAATGATAAAACGTAAAACACGGCGATATATATATATATATATATATATATATATATATATATATATATATATTCTGACAACTCTCCATAATATCAATAAAAATTAAAATAAATGGTGGTATTTATAATTAAATAATTATTGCTATCAGCTTTCTAAGACAGATGACGGAGTAATATATGCAAGTAAACAATGCAATCCCCAGCCTTCTCAGCCAACTGACTAAGCCCACTGGCTCTGGCTGATTAATATATGCTTTAATGAAATGATTATTTCTATCTGGCAACTCAGCCCTCTAAGTCAGATGACGGAAGAATATATGGTTTAATTAAATAATTATTGCTATCAGCTTTTAAGACAGATGACGGAGATGCAAATAAACAGCGCAATCCTCAGCCTTCTAAGCCAACTGACTGATTAAGCCAACTGGCTCTGGCTGATTAACATATGTTTTAATTAAATGATTATTCCTATCTATCAACTCAGCCTTCTAAGTCAGATGACGGAAGAATATATGGTTTAATTAAATAATTATTGCTATCAGCTTTCTAAGCTAGATGACGGAGGAATATATGCAAATAAACAATGCAATCCTCAGCCTTCTAAGCCAACTGACTGATTAAGCCAACTGGCTCTGGCTGATTAATATATGGTTTAATTAAATGATTATTTCTATCTGGCAACTCAACCCTCTAAGTCAGATGATGGAAGAATATATGGTTTAATTAAATAATTATTGTTATCAGCTTTCAAAGCCAGATGACGGAGGAGTATATGCAAATAAACAGCTCAACCCTCAGCCTTCTAAGCCAGCTGGCTGATTAAGCCAACTGGCTCTGGCTGAATAATATATACTTTAATTAAATACATGGCGTTGTCTGACAGCTCAGCAGCCAACTGGTCTCCATAATATAAATAAAAATTAAAATAAATGGTGGTATTTAGCAACTCTCCCTAATAAGGAATACCTAAACAATTAAAATGCTATGTGGCAACTCAGCAGCCAACTGGCTGTGGCGCCTGCTGGCTGATTAATATATGAATTAAATTATTAAATAACGAATCTGGCAACTCAGCAGCCAAATGGCTGATTAATGTATGCTTTAATTAAATTATTATTTATATCTGGCAACTCAGCCCTCTAAGTCAGATGACGGAAGAATATATGGTTTAATTAAATAATTATTGCTATCAGCTTTCTAAGGCAGATGACGGAGTAATATATGCAAATAAACAATGCTATCCTCAGCCTTCTAAGCCAACTGACTGATAAATATATGCTTTAATTAAATCATTATTTCTATCTGGCAACTCAGCCCTCTAAGTCAGATGACGGAAGAATATATGGTTTAAGTAAATAATTATTGCTATCAGCTCTCTAAGCCAGATGACCGAGGAATATATGCAAATAAACAGCGCAACCCTCAGCCTTCTAAGCCAGATGACGGAGGAATATATGCAAATAAACAGAGCAACCCTCAGCCTTCTAAGCCAGCTGGCTCTGGCTGAATAATAAATACTTTAATTAAATACTGGCGTTGTCTGACAGCTCAGCAGCCAACTGGTCTCCATAATATAAATTAAAATTAAAATAAATGGTGGTATTTAGCAGCTCTCCATAATATGAATAAAATGTAAGATAAATGGTGGTATTTAGCAACCCTCCCTAATAAGGAATCCCTGAACAATTAAAATGCTATCTGGCAACTCAGCAGCCAACTGACTGTGGCGCCTGCGGGCTGATTAATATATGAATTAAATTATTAAATAACGAATCTGGCAACTCAACAGCCAAATGGCTGAATAATATATGAATTAATTTAATAAATAACGAATCTGGCAACTGGCTGATTAATATAAGGAGTAAATAAATACATGGCGGTATCTGGCAACTCAGCCAACTGGCTGATTAGGGGCCTATAAGTAGCGGCGGGTGGCTGAAGAATTCCATATGAGCTCGGCAATCAGCCGAGTGAACACCCACCTCTGGGTCCTCTCCTCCTTCCTCTCTTGCTGTCTCTTTCTGCCCCTTTGAGGAATGAGGCGTCCCCTTCTCCAGCAAAGAGGCCCCTTAGGTTAGGTATGCCCCTTTGGGGGGTGAGGCACTCCCACCTTCTCCTCCAAAGAGGCTTTACAACAAAGGGGGACGGGGTTGGCAACAAAGGGTGGTGGGGGGTTGGCACTCTTGCAACATTACGTACCATTATGCAACTGCAGTTGCACTCATACATTTTTCGCCCATACTACTATGCAAAGAATGGTGAATAGCTTGACAACAACTGCGGAAGAATTCGGAATGAGAATTAATGAGACCAAGACAAAGGTAATGAATATTGCAAGAAGGAAAGGAGCACAAATGAACCTAATGATAGAAATCGGACCTTAGAAGAAGCTGAGCAGTTTGAATGTCTGGGAAGTTTATTAACCAATAATGGAGATTGCAATAAGGAAGTAAGATCTAGAATTGGTATGGGTAAGGTAGCTTTTGAGAGAAAGAAAAGACTACTTACAGTAAACTTAACTTGAAACTGAAGAAAAGGTTAGTAAAAAGCTTGATATGGAGTGTGGTACTGTATGGAGCAGAAATATGGACACTGAAAACAACTGAAAAGAAACTCCTGGAAAGTTTTGAAATGTGGATTTGGAGAAGAATGCTAAAGATAAGCTGGAGGGAATACCAAAGTAATGAGTAAGTACTGCAACAGGTGAGGGAAGAAAGAAGACTCATTAAGGTGATAAGAGAAAGACAAAAGAAATGGATCGGACATGTGTTGAGAGAAGAATGATTGTTGAAGGAGGTGATAGAGGGTAGATATGAAGGTAGAAGGCCGAGGGGAAGGGAAAGGAAAGCAATGCTGGATGAATTGAAGGCGGTCAGGAGCTACCATGAGATGAAAAGGATAGCTCAGGATAGAACACTTTTGGCGGGACACATAAGCTGGACCTGCCTGATAGGCAGAACACAATAGCTGGATGGATACCACAAAATTTATATGCGAAAAAGGCAAAATTAATAGGCATGAGGTAAGTCGTCATTGGTTGATACTCTTCAATCAAGAGTGATTTAGCAAATATTTACAGCCTTTATGGCCACGCCATAAGCAGGAAAAATGGGTGGAAACAATTATTTGATCTATATTGTACCAAATGTATCTATAAATAAAAAAAAACTTTGCGCGGTTTTGAACGAAGTTGAGCGGAGTAACAAATATCTCTTTCCCTCAGTCGCCTGTTATGATTGGCTGTCTCGCGTAAAGTGGGTGGAGCTAATCTCTCTCGCTCAGTCTCCCGTTCGCGTCGGATCTACCAAGATGAGCGGCGTTAAAGATCACGAAGTGATCACATGCCCTACCCGTAGGGTAGGGAGCCGAAGGCGCGGCTTGTATTACACTGGTATGCATATGAAATTTTTTTGTCTGCTGTGAGGGTTTTTTCAACTCATATTATATAATTCGACCATGCTGAATTCGAAAATGACATTGGTTTTCCTCAATCAGGTCAGGTTTTTTCTCTATTGGCCATTTATTATAAGTCCAATTTTATCCCCAAATTTATTGATTTTTTTAGCTTAAACACTGTAGATACGAGTAATATTATAAGAACACTCGTGAAAAATTAAAACATTGTGTGAATAAATACTTTTATTCATACAATGAATATGGAAAAAAGTTTATTGAGGAAGGAATGAAGCTTTTTTTGGCTTTCCGTCTGTGTTTTTCTTCGGGCACGTCTCGCTTCAAACACCAGCAATAGTCCGCCAGCATATTGATATCCTAGTTTCCCTGGTACCTCTCTTCCATTATTTTGATATCTTGGTGAAATCGTTCACCCTGTTCCTCACTATAATCCCCGCAATTTTCAGGAAAATAGTCCAAGTGGGACCACAAAAAGTGCATTTTTATGGACATGCCCGACCCATGAGCTTTGAAAGCTTCCATCAAGTTTTCGACAACGGACTCGTATTCTGGACTTCTACGCTTGCCAAGAAAATCAGTGACAACTGATTTGAATGCCTGCCAGGCATTCTTCTCAGTTGGAGTCATTGCGTTTTCGAACTGAGTATCCTTGATCAAAGTTCGAATTTGAGGACCATCAAAAACCCCAGCATTTAGTTTAGCATCAGATATATGAGGAAATTTACTCTCGAGATATCGGAATGCTGAGCGCTCCTTATTCATTGATTTGATGAAATTTTTCATCAAGCCCAGCTTAATATGAAGTGGTGGGAGCAAAATTTTTGTTGGTGGTACAAGGGGCACTGAAACGACATTATGCGACCCAGGTTCAAAATTCTCTCTGGATGCCCATTCACGCTGTGCATAGTGCTTCTCATCCGCTCGGCCATCCCATTTGCAGAGGAAACATGGGTATTTCGTGTATCCCCCTTGCATTCCCAATACAAATGCCACAATCTGAAAAAAAATGAAAATATTTAAAGAATTTAGAGAATTTGTTCTATCAGATAAAAAAATCTATGCATTGGACTGTATCACTTCTGTGGGGAAATTAAGTGTTCTTATACGCTCTCAAATAACCTTTGGAAAAACAACATAGTCAATAGCAATAGTTTACTTATGATATTAGTATTACCTTCAAATCTCCACAGATCCTTCAGTTATGTTGGTCGTATACGAGAGCATCCAGTAAAATTTTCATGTTATCGTAGCTCTCAGTAAGTTGTACGGAATGTGCTACAGGGACTGATGCAACCCTATTCCCAATGTTGAGAAGTACTGCTTTCAAACTTCGTTTAGACGAGTCTATAAATAGCCTCCATTCTGATGCGTTATATGGCAGGCCCAAGGATTCGATTAGCCCCTCAACAATGCAGCAGTACACTAAGGAAGAGGTATTTTCGTGCACTGCAAAAACTTGCGGAATTCTTCCTCTCGTTTCCTATACCAGGAGAATGTTGTTCCCGGAGCCAGCAAGTTGTCCTCTCGAAGTCGTGAGCCCAAGATCTCGGCAGCTAATTTGGAAAGTCCTAAATCCCTGGTAAGATCATTAAGTTTGGCCTGGTTGAGAGGCCTCGGCTCATTTGGAGCGGTATTTTGAGGTATATACGACTGGGACTGGTCATTGGCATTGATCATTGATTCATCATCAGAATCATCGAAGTCCAGGGTTTGAGGTGGGTCGGGTATTGGAATTCCAGGACCATGGGGTACAGGTCACATAGCAGAAGGAATGTCAGGGTATACAACAATGTGTTTATTCTTCTTGTTAACTCCTGAAAATAGAAACACAGAAACATGGATATAAAACTTGCATATGAAATAGAAGAAGCATTCAGACAGTGGCGGCTCGTGAGGGAAGGCTGCGGTCTGTAAGATATGAAATAGGTCGATGGAGTCTGTATATTTTCTTTCTTTTTCATTCATATTGTCCCTTCGGGGACAATATGAATGAAAAAGAAAGAAAATATACAATCATTGTATATGTAAATGTAACTTGTATAACAATATGTATGTGTAAATGTATTTTCTATAACAATATGTATATGTAAATGTATGATTACCATTATGCTGAATATTATGCTATATATGGTGAATATTACATTATGGTGAATATTATGTCAAGTTTCATACGAGGATTTCAAAATATTTAAGAAAAATAAATTTATAAGCCCACCTTGGAGGTTTGTCATGCAGAAATAGCAATCTGTCACGTGATCCTTTCCTTCTCTCCAAATCATGGGAATTCCAAAATCAAAGATTTCGCTCTGCCTTTGCTCCATCTTCTCAAATTTTCAATGCACGTCTTGCAGCACATATGAGGGGCGAAATTTTTGTCCTGGTCCCCTAGCTTAATTCCAAAGTATGCTCTATACATTGTCTTCACAAATTTAGTGATTTGGGACTGGTTATTTGGCATGGTAACCGTCCCACATATGTAGCAGAATCTATTGGGATCATTTTTACACGCTCTATTCATTATGAAATATTTTATCTATATGCCTGAAAAGTAAAAAAAGATATTATACAAGTGAAACAAGTGATGATAGATGTTACTGTTCCAATTCCGCTTTGACAAAATCACGAAAAATTCTATTTTACTTATGAGGCCATAGCAGGATAACCTGAGCTGATTGAGAAAAAAGGATTGCAGATTCGAAATCAGCAGGAAAAACTCTATAAGAATCACTTACAAAACCCTTGACAGCAAAATTGATGCATACCAGTGTTATACTTAATTAATAATACACTGACTAGTCCAGGCAATCTAGAGCAAAAATAGCTTCAACCTGGGCAAAATTGCTTCAGAAGCTTTCTAAACTGTTTCCAGCTCAGGAACCATTGCAGAATAACATATCCAAAATCCGACAAAATTGGACCCCGGGAACACCCCCAAAAATGAAATTCAAAATGGCGGACTGGCAGTTTCCTACGAAATACAATAAATTTTAATTTCGCTTTGTAGAGAGAGTTATGACGTTTTTCTTGACCAGTAAAATGTTTTAAAACACATTTTCGTTTCTAAATTAACCTATATGACACTAAAAATTGTATTAGGCGGCTAGTATTAAACTATGACGTCACGTAATGTAAATAAAATATACTGTATGGAGTGTATGTGAGAATGGACATTGCTGCATCTTTATAAACTTATATTATATACAACTCTTTAATTCCTACTACCCACTATCAAATCTGCGTATTTGTGCTTGTCATTTTCTTTAAAACTGTTATTATGTACTCCTTTTAAATACTGCAACACAGTTTATTAATTTGTGTTTTCTGTTTCAGACTGACTCGGTGTACGGCTGACTCGGTGTGCGTCCGCCTTCAAGAATGCAGACCCCTGAAGAATTGTGCGTGATTTGTAAGGAGAAATTGGACAGCGGACAGGAAGTGGTTCACATCTCGCAAAAAGGAGCAGATGGTATAAATGCATCCAGCCGCAGCCGTGGAAGCGATGTTGTTGCAACAACTGGAATAAGTGTTCACGTTGTATGTAGGAAAAGGTTTACGGATAAAAAGACCATTGAAATAAAGAAGGACAGACCGCAGCCGATGCAATACCAAGGAAAAGTGCTCGTTTTCATGAATACGCATTTTCCAGTGCTACTCACTGTTTGTTTTGTGATACCCTTGTGGACTTTTTTTCCAAACACAAACCAAAATCAGAGCATGTCAAAATAAGAACTACAGAGTTCTCCGAAACCATAAAAAGGTGCTGTGAAAGCCGCTGCGATGAATGGTCGTTTAATGTAAAAGGCCGTCTGGAGTATTATCTTCGTGATCTTCCTGCTGCAGATTGTGTCTACCATCACACCTGCAGCGTAAATTTTCGAAGTGGAAAAAACATTCCTCGCGCATACTCCTCCGATGATCATGATTCGAAGAAAGGGAGACCAACTAATGAAGAGCAACACCAAGCATTCCTTCAGACCTGTGCTTACCTGGAAGAGAATGATGATGAACAACTGTTGATTGGAGACCTAATTTCCAAAATGGAGGAATATCTTCAAGGAAGTCAGAGCTCTGTCTACGAACGCAGGCACATGAAGAGAAAGCTTTTAGAACATTACGGAGACAAGATCATAATATCAGGTGAAAGTGGGAAGGCAGATGTAGTAACACTACGAGAGACAGCTAATGAAATTCTTATAGATTATCACAAAAAGTCGAAAGAATGTGATATAGATATAGAGCTACAGAAGATTTACCTAGTAGAAGCTGCTGCAAAAATAATCAGAAGTGATATCAAGTCTGTCGACTCGCCTAGAAAAGATGTGTATCCATCTCCAAATGACATCACTGCAGAAAGTGCTCTTGATTACATTCCCAACAGTCTGAAATTGCTATTATCAAAAGCATTTGCGGGACAGGATGCTTCAAGAAAAATAGGTGCAATTGGGCAGAGCATTATGCAAGCAACCCGTCCTAGAGGATTACTATGTCCACTACAGATCGGTTTGTCGGTTCAGCTACACCACAACTTTAGGTCAAGGTACCTTATTGACGTTCTCCATCAGCTGGGTTACTGTTCGTCGTATGCAGAAGTAACAAGATTCGAAAGAAACGCGGCGCTGGCAAGTGGGTCTGGCTCTTTTACTGTTGATGAAAACACTGCAGTCCTTCTAGCAGCAGATAACGTCGATCATGATGTCTGCACTTTGGATGGGAAGAATACCTTTCATGGAATGGGTATGATTGCCGCAATAACTCCGAAGATCAAGATCCACCCTTCTATTCACAGGCGTAATGTTGGTGACAATGACATTAAGAAGATTGCAACCGTTGACATTAGGGAATATAGACACGCGAGAAGCATGTTGAGGGACATCTCATTCCGCGAACTTCCAGCACCCACTGCCACCATAAGTCGACTTAGTCTTCTCTGGCAGATATCTTCAGCAGAAAGATCAGGTCCAAGTTGGTCCGGAACAATGCAGGCAATTCACGGTGGATCAAGTGTCTCACATCCAGGTGTGGCGTCGATCACGTTCCTTCCCATCATAGATATGTCGCCAACTGACATGACCTGCATATTTTCGACATTACTATATTTGAGCAAGATAGCGCGCGATCAAAAAGTCCCATGCATTATTACCTTTGATCAGCCTTTGTTCTGGAAAGCTTCCCAAATCATCAATGAACAGAGAGACCTGCAGGACATTGTTTTAATGCTGGGATCATTTCACACTCTGATGAATCTTTTGGGAGCAGTCGGTACTCTTATGAATGGTTCAGGATTGTCTGAAATATACGGACCAAATGCCGTGCAACACATGATGTCTGGAAAAGCTGTTTCAAGAGCGATACGTGGTCATATGATAGTAGATGCAGCTCTTAGTACCTTACTAGTCGCAGACGTTTTCCCTCGTAATGAAGATGGAACTCCTCATGACCTCCATAAGGAAGCTTGTGACCTGCTCGACGATGTTATGACCGCCAAACAATCAGTTGAGGATGTGGAATCTTCGAATGCATTGTCTCAGATTGCTACCACTTTGGATGCGAAGAAAACTGACCTACAATCTACTTCGCAAACAAGTCAACTCTGGTTGGAATATCAGCGAATGATCAACATTGCACGTTCCTTGATAACAGCAGACAGAACCGGCTCGTGGGATTTGCACTTGCAAGCTATGCTGGAGACCATCCCCATAATTGCAGCAGCCGGACATCACAATTACCTTAAATCGATATACCTGTACCTGCAGAAAATGTTAAGTTTGCCTTCTGAAAATCAAGCCGTTAACAAAATGTTCCAGGAAGGTAAGTTTGTGGTAAGAAGAAGCGACAGATTATGGGCCGGACTCGGCACAGACCTGGTGATAGAACAAGTACTAATGCGTTCCCTGAAAATCAGAGGCGGACTGACACGCGGAAGTGGATTTACAGACATCCAAAGGACAACGTGGCTCTTTTCTATGCCTCTGTGTTCCACTTATAACTTAGCAATGCAGGAATACACCAGAGTTTTGTTGGAAAGTAGTGAACAGCACAAGGAAATGAGGGGAAGTAGACAAATCAGGGACAGTAATGACATGAAGAAAGTACTTGAACGTCTGGAATCCTTATCCCCATTCCATTCTACCTCGGGTCTCTGCAACATTGTAACAGGGCTAACTGCTGATCCTGGAGTTAACGTTCATCAATTGCATTCAATCGGTACGAACATTGTCGTAAAAATGATTGGGAAACAAGCCTTTACATATTCTGCCAAAAGATCTGACAAAGTGAAAACACTAGGATCTGCTTCTGCCGTTGTGATCACTGATGCTTCAGATATAGAAGTAGATCCTGCACTACTGTTTCAGAGAATGATGACTGTTGCCACTGGCGGAGACATGAATCTCGAAGATGTCATGTGTTACGAACTGTGTGCATATCCTCCTGCATTGTTCGAATCACGAAGTATCTTGAGGAAACCCGATAAGTCTCAGCTAGCTCATGCAATAATCAAATACACTGACACTTTACGCATGGAAGAAGTTCAAGAAATTCAGTGCACAGACCAGTACGTATTGGATGGTGGATCTCTACTACATCGTGTTTCCTGGCGTCAAGATGAAACATATGACAGCATCGCCAACTCATATGCCGATTTCACTCTGAAAACATATGGAAAAGCAATCATTGTTTTTGATGGCTACAGCAGCTCTCCTACGATCAAGGACATGACCCACAGAAGACGCAGCACCAAGACAAGCAGAAATGTGAATCTCAGTCCAAGCATGAAGTTTGTTGGCCAGAAGGAACACTTCTTGGCTAATGAAAACAACAAGCAAGCATTTATTTCCCTCGTAGGTGAGATGTTGAAGAAGCACGGGTGTACTGTTCACAACGCAGATGGGGATGCTGATGTGGACATCGTTCGTGCAGCAGTTTCCTCATCAGAAAATGCAACTACAACAGTAATAGGGGAAGACACCGACTTGCTGATTCTCCTTCTGTACCATGCCAAGGACAGTGGTTTCAAGTTGTACTATCGCAGCGATATAAGACGGGGACCATCTCCTAATCCTGTGTATGATATTCTCAGCATTCAATCATTGTTAGGCAATGACATCTGCAAGTATCTCCTGTTTGTGCATGCTTTCACGGGCTGTGATAGCACATCCAGAATTTTTTCGATCGGTAAAGCCAAAGCATTCGACACACTGATGAAGGTGGCTGAACTCCGTTCAGTTGCAAATACATTCTGTTCTGATTGTTGCCAACACTCTGACATTGAAGCCGCTGGAAGAAAGGCAATGCTTCTGTTGTATGGCTGCAAAACACTTGAATCCACTAACGCACTACGTCATCGAATGTTAGTTGAAAAGGTAGCTACAGCTAAATCTTTTGTTACACCCGAACGTTTGCCACCTACCGATGCGTCCACAAAGTACCACAGCTTTCGCACATACTTTCAAATACTAATCTGGAAGTCTACAGAAGAGAAGATCGATGCAGAACAGTGGGGTTGGTATGTAAAGAATAATTCCTACTACCCTACAGCCTGCGACAAGCCACCAGCTCCAAATTATCTACTCAACATGATCCGCTGCTCCTGCAAGACGAAATGTGCTACTTCAAGATGTGGATGCAAGCGTAATGGAATGCCCTGTTCAGCCGCTTGTGGCGAGTGCCAAATCAGTGGTTGCGATAACAACCCAAGTACCGGTAATCTATCCGATGATAGTGATGAAGATGATTAATTTCTGTATGTTTGTGACCAGGTATCACTTCTTCTGTAATGAACATAACTTGAAACTGGGAAAAAAATAATTGTTGTATTATTGATTATAAAAATCTGTAAAAAGCTAGATAACATTATATTTGCATAATAACTGGTTGTGTTGTATATTGTTGAATTATTTAAAACATTACAACTGAAAGAAAAAGCATCAAATGTATCTCTATAAATAAAAGCGTAAATTATATTTTTTTTTTTTCGTAGGAAACATCCAGTCCGCCATTTTGAATTTCATTTTTGGGGGTGTTCCCGGGGTCCAATTTTGTCGGATTTTGGATATGTTATTCGGCAATGGTTCCTGAGCTGGAAACAGTTTAGAAAGCTTCTGAAGTAATTTTTCCCAGGTCTAACTACAAATTGCCTGGACTAGACATATTAAGTATATTTCAGCTGTATGCATGAGAGCTTTTTGTTTACTCATTTCTTTAATTTCTTTAAAACTTCAATGGGAGAGCGACACGTATCTTGTCTCCCCCTCACTTCTAATGTTTACATTGGTCGACTATTTGTTACGTAAGTGGATGACTGAATGGGATCCTTCTGGTGTCGCGATATCGAGGTCATTTGCCGCCCCTTTTGCATAAATGATAAGGAATAAATAGTGCGACTCCCGACTGATGAAATATCGATGTTAATTATGTCTTTCAGTTAAAGGGCTTCAATCATTAATAAATTTATGCGAAATTGCGCAGACAATAATGATATTATTAACTTCATGCACAGCTGTTACAGCAAAATTTATCTGTTGCACTAAAATTCTTAAAGAAGAGACGAAGAGACGATACAGACACGAAGTGATGTAAGATGATTTAGACATTTGTATAGTAACATTGCAGCCTTTATTTGACAGTTAACAATGTTGTTTGAATTTGTAAATTGTGTGTAAACAATCCTCAAGGAGTTCTCAACCTTTTCTCATTAATGAGCACTGCAATGGCTTCGCCTTTCTCATGGAGCACACAATGAAAATCAAATAGATATAATCATTGTAATCAGGTCTCTAGGACTCAGGGGTTCTCAATTTGGTGCTCGTGAGCACTGTTTTTGGTTATGCTGGAAAGCACTTTATAAAATCTCGCGAGCACCAGGTTAAGAGACCCTTCCTTAAGGCAATCTTTCTAGAACATTTTGTAATACGCTGTCAACACGGTTAAGCTGAAAGGAGAGTTCAGAAAAAAAAATCTAAAAATGTTTTGTAAAATAAGTATTGCATTTGCAGTTTATCATTAAGTTCTTCTACATCACAAATGTTTCCCACTCAAAGCGTTGTTACCTTACCTTTCCTGCAGGCAAGAAGCAGGCAAAAAATACATGGTAATGTAAACTCAATTTATTTATTTATTTTTGTAATTCAAGTTTGACAAGGGATGTGCAAGGGATGATTCTGAAAATGTATATGTCAGTAAAGTAAGACAAAGTTTACTCAAGTTAAGTGTATTTTATTTTCCGTATAGCTGTGGCCATGTTTCTTGCTAAACACTGGTTCTTTATTTTTCATTTGACTATATATATATATATAATCAGGGTGATCGAAAATTCTATCCGCAGTAGTAATAAGATATTCACTTTATTGAAATTTTACATAAGGAGATATAAGAAAAAGTGATATAAGAAAAGTGATCGCCAATATTTTGTTAAAGATTTCACGATATCGTACAATTTTCATTAAAATATCTAACTTCTTGTATGATTGCCTTTTTGTCTTATAGAGTCATAGTTGCTGAGTGACTTTTCGATCACCCTATATATATATATATATATATACAGTGGTGTAGTGCTAAATAAAGAAGTGAGGGAACGCATTTTGAAAGTGTTACTCAGATGCGGGGGGGGGGACAATGGCGAGCGCGGCGAGCCCATACAGCTGGGGGTCCGGGGGCACTGTAAGTCCCCCGGGAAATCTTTTAAAATCTGACCAATTTCAGGGATATTTTGAGGTCATATGCACTGGATATTAGGATATATTCCAAGGTTGAAGATGCAGTATTTCCAGTGTCATTAGATATACGACATCCAGTACGATCAATAAAAATAGCTAACAACTGGAATGATTAACTAAAAAAAAGTTAACAACTGGTACGCCGTGGTGACTGTTTCACCAGATCTTTATAGGCTAGCATTGCCTCAGTCGAAGCTAAAAGAAATGAAGCAGTTAATGATTCTTTCTCATATTTCTTCTAGGGGTGGGAATTAAAATTTCATGACGTTAGAGATTTGTAAGTTCGGATTTATTTGAATAGTGAGGGAACGCCGTTCCGTCTACCAAAAAAAGTAAGGGAACGCCGTTCCCACGCGTTCCCACAGCACTACACCACTGTATATATATATATATATATATATATATAGTTATTTCCCCTTTTCTCAAAATGTAAACGAATTGTATGATGGAATAAGTTCGGTTATGTTATGTTAGGTTAGGTTAGGTTAGATTATTTCAAGTTATGTAAAGTTAAGTTAGACAGAGAGTGTTGATCTGGAATTTAGGTATCTGAGGGGGAAATTTTCTGCCTCTTCTGTTAATGAATGCAATGCTGTGTGTGTGTGTGTGTGTTCTCTCTCTCTCTCTCTCTCTCTCTCTCTCTCTCTCTATATATATATATAATATATATATATATATATATATATACAGGGTGTTTGAAAACTTTCTGTACAAATTGTAATGGGGGATAGGCAACACCAAGACAAACCCTTTTCGTCTATAAGTGTATGTCCGCTGACGTCACCATTCGGCGCGAGAGGGCGCCGCTGCAATTGGCTAAAAGGTGAAGTGGGCTAGACTCGCGCTTGCCGCGGGCATTCTTAAATCGGATATAGTACGCGTAACATGGAGCGCTTCACGACTGCTGAGATGGCTGACATGCCTATGGTGTATGGGGCTGCCAATGGAAACGGAAGAGCTGCTGTGAGGTTGTACCGACAGCGCTTCCCAAAGAGACGTGTGCCAAACCATCAAACGTTTGCGCATTTGCATCGGCGACTGCGAGAAACTGGAACATTCCATGCAAACATGCATGACACTGGTCGGGAGAGAAACGTGCGCACTCCTGACATGGAAGAAGAAATCCTACGGCGATTTGAGGACAATCCAAGCGCAAGCACGCGAGGTGTTGCACGTATCCTCGGTGTGAACCACGACCTGGTCTGGAGAGTGTTGCACGAGCAGCAGTTACATCCGTTTCATCGTCAGAGAGTCCAGGCATTACAACCTCGGGATTACCCTCTTCGTGTGGAATTCGCACGCTGGTTTCTGCAGCAGACAGCGGTGCAGCCTAATTTTCCGGCTTATGTGCTGTTCTCAGATGAGACCTGTTTCACACGTGAGGGTGTGTTTAACATGCACAATTCTCACGAGTGGGCGCACGCAAATCCACATGCTACACAGGTGCATGCTCATCAAGAACGGTTCGCCGTCAATGTTTGGGCGGGTATCGTCCATGGCAAGTTGATTGGGCCGTACCTGCTGCCTGCCCGACTCGACGGGCGGGTTTATCGGATATTTCTTGAAGAAACGTTGCCGGAACTGCTGGAAGATGTTCCCGTGGCTATTCGTAGACGAATGTGGTTTCAACACGTCCGATTTAAGAATGCCCGCGGCAAGCGCGAGTCTAGCCCACTTCACCTTTTAGCCAATTGCAGCGGCGCCCTCTCGCGCCGAATGGTGACGTCAGCGGACATACACTTATAGACGAAAAGGGTTTCTCTTGGTGTTGCCTATCCCCCATTACAATTTGTACAGAAAGTTTTCAAACACCCTGTATATATATGTATATATATATATATATATATATATATATATATATATATATATATATATATATATCCTTGGTAATATCTTTTATTCTTAAGTTCCATATTTTCCCCCAAACATTACATTCTCTTTGAAGTTTCACTTTTTATACAGGCCAAACGATGTTCATTTAATATAATAATAAAAATAACAAATTCTTTCCTTTTAATATAGTAGCTCAAAGTAGCGCCATATAATGAGCGTTATTCATATTTTGGCTTAATTTTCACATTATAATAAACATTATCGAACATTTCCCTTTATTTATTCACACATATGTCTTCTTTCTATATATAGTAGACTGCAAATTTCACTAAAAATAGCTCAATTATATGTCTAATTTATTCAGGTAGAAAAATTCCGTCAATAATTTCAACTTCCCTTCACTACATAATTGATTTTAATTAAACTGCGGGCGCATGCGTCCAGAGGCGAGTTACCACAATATGCTTTTATCTTTACGATGAATAATACTTACTGGATGGCTTAATAGCTCGGTGAGGCATATAGTAAAATTTAGAGTACGCATTTAGACATTTTTTTAGATTTTTTTTTTTTTTGCTTTTATCATGATTACCTTGAGCTCTGAGCATCATCAAACTGTTAATGGGTGTAAGGTTCTGTTTATGATACCAATAAGTATCTACAGAAAAGCGCCATATTTGTAAAAAATATATCACACAAAAAAATTTTAAATTTCCTTGCCACGATACTAAAAATATATTTTCACATTTTAGTTTGAAAAGTTACACCTAATCAATAAATGTAACCTGTTTATACTGAAAAATTAAGCGTACCATTTTTATAGTAATAAAAAGTAGTAGATATATAAATCGATTTTTATAATGAAAATAATTTCGGAGATAAAGTCATGTACGTGTTTGGGAGTTAATAATTATTAATCAGTCAGGAAGGCCAGTAACTGGCACAGCATTTAGGGCAGACGAACTCGGCCCATTGCACTAACTCCTGGATTATAATAAACCAGCACCATCGGAAGTCGAGCCCCTGCCCTCAGTATTTTCACTTTATTTTACGGAGAAACGGTTTTACCCACTCAGCTACGGAAGCTGGTTTATATTTGGGAGTTAGAAGTATGTTTCCCCAGCTGATATTACATGTACAGTTGCGCAGAAATGTCTGCCGATGATAAATCTATGGGGAAATATACTGTAAATTTCATAAAACTCAAAATAATGAATGATTGTTTAAGAAATAGTCTTGTGCCATGTTTTCGCTTTTTAATGATTGAGTACCCAATGTACTGTTCTTCCTGAAAATGTTCCTTTCCACAAAGAAAAAAAAATGCATTTTCAATCCATTCTTCATAAATGATAAAAGAGAGGGAATTAATATGTAATATATTAGAAATGTTTTATTTATTGTTTTGGCATAATGAAAATGCAAATATGCTTCAACCTTTTTTAGAATCGCTAAATATATATTTATGAATTTCTTTCAATAATTAATAAAAAAAACTGAAAGCCCTGTACACAATCTCGACGCTGAAATTCCCTTTCATTATCTGAAATCATAAACTTTAGTTTTAATATTACTCCTTATTATTTCAATACTTGAAGGCTAAAGCATATTTGGAATTTAACTATGACGAAACAGTATATAAAACATTTATAATTGATATACTATATTAACCCCCTCCCCTTTATCATGTATCATTGGGAGCGAGGTAGTGAGGAGTGGGTATGTGAGAAATGCTTTTTACATTTACCGAAAAGGGTCGTGGGTCATTCCATCGTAACGGTGGTTATATTCGGAAGCAAGTTATGGTTGAACTTTAACCAGTAGATCACATTGTATTGATCTGAAAATACTGATGCTTCACATATACTGTAGTTGCAGTAGACCTAGAGCTATACACGGGTATATTTGTTTGGAAATTTTAATATGTATTTTTTGTTTTAAAGTGAAACAAACACAACGTAACGGTTGTTACACGCATGCAACCTCAACTCTCACTGCATATGACATTTGTCCAAAATTTTGTGAGTTGGCTTGACCAATGCCAGTGAGTTTTATAACATATAGAGGCTAGGGATGAGGGTATGTAGCAATGTGCCATTTATACAGCTAACCCATCTGCATTTGAAAAATCAAAGGAAAATCGTCGTAACGGTCGTTACTGTGCGATTTTAGTAATTTAAACAGCCACTTATTGGTACTAAACACGAACAATATGTGGCCAAATGCTTGAATCTTTACCCAATAAACGTTATTCTGTGTGTATATATATATATATATATATATATATATATATATATATATAGTGATCACCGAACCTGCAAGAGGGTTCCGTTCCTGAAAAAGCTCGTAGCGAAATTATGCAGGTCGGGGAACTATCTCTCCATAATATAAATGGGATTAGAGGGATAAAAGTTTAAAAAATCATATAACCTTGGTTAAGCTTCGTTTTACTTCCGCCCGAATTCTTCATTCTGACGAAGGTCAAGCTTGTCACTCCACCTTAGACCCACAGTTTAACGTGGAATCCGAACCATGCACCTCCAGTAGCCCAGCGTCTTAACCACTAGGCTACCCATTTATCTACCAACCAATTTCTGTGTGGAAGGATGAGCAACTGGGTTTTGCTGCACGCCACCTGTCGTCACCGGGTTCGATCCCAGGGCCGATGGATTCGTAGTCATTCGTTGTCATCATTTGTAGTCATTCGCTAACCACTACACCACCGAGGAGCATATGAAGTAATTTTTACCTGAATAAAAGCTTTTAAATTATTGTACAGTAAATGTATATAAATCATGTATGTAAAATAATATATAACAATAAGTATAAATACGAGTAGTAAAAACTTGTA
Organism: Bathynomus jamesi; assembly: GCA_023014485.1. Taxonomy (NCBI): domain Eukaryota; kingdom Metazoa; phylum Arthropoda; class Malacostraca; order Isopoda; family Cirolanidae; genus Bathynomus; species Bathynomus jamesi. The sequence continues at coordinate 1,124,534 of JAJOZX010000790.1, forward strand.
AAAAAACAAATTTCGAAAACATCACTAAAAATAATGTAATAATCTAGAGGAGCGCGAGAAAGAAGACTCGATATGAAGCGCTCCATGCGACAATGACGAGCCGTCATGGTCCCAAAATTCCGGTTTTTATGGTACCAGAAAGGTCTAGCCATTGTCTATCATAATACACGATCCTCATATGGCGAGCTCTTCTTTATCGCCCGGTAATTTTCCATTGTTTTAGAAGGGGTGGTGGACCATGTGCGATCTAGCTATCGTCGTTCTCTATTGAACACCATTATTTCGTTAATCGTCCTCCCTCTATTAATCGTCGTCTGCCTGCGGGGCATCAGTCTTTGTTGAGCGCTCTGTGGAAACGGACGTCGCACAGTTTTACTACGCAATTTACTTTAAAATATTTGTTTTTTAATTCACTTTAGTAAAATTAAATGAAAATGGACCGTCCTAAAAATGTACAAAATGGTGGTAAAGGTAAAAGGCCTAGAAATGTGACCACATTGGAGATTAAACTAAAAATTATAAATGATTTTGAAAATAGAAAACGTGCTGCAGACATTGGCAGGGAATATGGTGTACCGCCAACTACTGTGCGATCGATTGTGGCCGATAAAAAAAAAATACAAAGATATTGCAAAATTAGCAGTGCCTGGTTCTATTAAAATGATACGTTCTAGAGATGAAATTATGTTTAAGATGGAAAAATTATTGTTATTGTGGATAAGTGATCAGTAAGCAAAGTGTCAAAACATTAGTTCTATGGAACGAATTGTCATTATTACATGTATTTCAATGACTCGTTAATCGTCGTTTCCTTAATCGTCGTCTGTTCATGGAACTACTTAACGACGATTATAGAGGGACTACTGTACACAGCTCAAATAGTACCCCAATGTACAACTAGTGATGTGAGTCGTTTTTTATTGTGTCGTTTTTTTTTTTTTTTTTTTTCGTTTTTTTTTGTTTAAAACGAAGATAGTCTGTTTTTTTTGTTTTTTTTGTTTTTTATTGTTTTAAACTTATTCCATATTTTTCTTCCTTTAATCTAATAAGTATATTAGTATTACCTATAATTTACTATACTACCATGCTTATACGGTTATACCTAGTATATATAGTCATCTTTTAGAAAAACTGAATCACGCAAAAAGTATATAATAGAAAGGAAAAACAAACCCTCATTTTTTATATGTATATATATTTTTTAACTAGAACATAAAACATTCTTCCTCATTTCAAACAATATAGGCTACATAATTGTGATTGGCAAGAGTACCAGTGTATATATTCCAGATAGAAAAAAAAAATATTCACCTTTTTTTGAACCTTTTTGTTAACCTAATGTTGTTTAACCTTCATTTCCATGGAAGAATCATCACTAGATTGGGTAGAGCATATATGCTAGTTTCAATATCACAGGTACTGGTATAATATACATAATAAAAAATACATAATACTGGTATAAAACAATATATATAATTGTGATTGGCAAGAATACCAGTGTGTATATACAGGGCGTCCCAAACAAATGTATACACACTTTAAATACTTATAAAGGCAGTGTTTATTAAAATACATTTCATTTTCAAAATGTAATAGAATCTACAGACATTATTTAATTGTTTTGTCAACGCCTGTTTTCAAACCGACGTCCGTTCTGGTCCAGGCACTGCTGATAACGCGAAGCAATGGAATCGCAAACATCACGAAACATTTCGTTTGGTATTTGTGTGCATTCTCGTTCAATGGCTGCTCTCAATTCAGCGACTGTTGCAGGTTTTATAGCGTAGACTTTGTCTTTTAAGTATCCCCATAAAAAGTCTAGTGGTGTGAGGTCTGGTGAACGCGGAGGGTATTCTACGAAACCCCTTCGTCCAATCCACATCCACATCGTGCCAAGTACCACTCGCAATACTCCACTCTTCGGTCCGGATCATCTTCATTAATAGCATGGACTAATCTTGGAATGTAACTTTTCCATTGACAGCGCTTCAAAATGCGTTGGACAGACGATTCTGAAATTCCTACCTCACGACTCGCTTGCCGCACAGATTTTCTTGGACTTTGGTGATACGTTTCCAGTACTCTTTCTTGCTTTGTGGGGCTTGTCGATGTCCGTGGTCTTCCGGAACGCTTCTTGTGGACATTCTGAACAGTTCCATCGGCTTCAAACTTATCTCTAATTCGAGTGATGGTAAGTCGCGTTGGTGGATCTGTTTGAAACTCCCTCCTAAACTGTCTTTGCACTTCAACTGCGTTTTCACACTTCCAGTAGCATTTTAGAATGAATTTCCTTTGTTCAAAGCTTAGTCTGACTGCCATTATTAATTCTAATGGGTTTAACTTGGAAAGAAAGAAACATCAATTGAGCTATCAGCTGTTAAAGTGTGTATACATTTTTTTGGGACGCCCTGTATATATATTCCAAATAGAAAAATAAAAAAAAATAAAAATATTCATCTCTTTCTTTAACCTTTGTATTAATCTAATGCGGTTTAACTTTCATTATCTGATTCTATTTCCATTGAAGAATCATTATCACTAGATTGATTAGAGCATATAGTTTCAATATCACAGGTACTGGTACTTATTGCAGATTTGGATGTTGATGAAGCCAATGTAGCACCATGTTTTACTTCACTTTCTTGGAATTTTGCATTTTGGGATATAAATACTAGCTTTGCTGCTCTGTCTGTGCTTAATCAGTTTCTTTTGGCTGTATGGATATTACTGTATGTGCTAAATGATCTCGGAGGTAATGAAAGGGCGAAATAGAGGTGTATGAGTTTGTTTAGGTACTATATATGTGAGTATGCATGCGTATGTATCTGGAATTCTGGATGTATGCGTGTGTATGGGGTATATAATAGATATAAATATGTGTATATAAGTATTTATGTATATATTGGTATATATGTATATGGGTGTATGTGTATGTATATATATATGGATGGTCTCGGGGGGAAAATATGTCATCGCGGGTCTAAAGGATAGTTAAGTGGGAGATTCAAAATCCGAGGCATGGATGGGAGAGTCCTGGAAAGGTTGGACAATGGGCAGTCAGCTCCCAGCCAGTGTTCTCGCAAGTTTAACGGATCTCAAGATACGAGACTTTCAGTGCAAGAAAGAGGCCAGTTTTTTCTGTAAATAGGCTGAAAAGGACATTCTATACTGGTACCATATGGCCTATTTTATTTTTATTTATTTATTTTTATATAAGCTTATATCATTGCAAAAGTATACCTTATAATTAAATTGGCAATATCTATATTAATTATTAAAAAAAAAAAAAAAAAAAAAAAAAACAATAAAAAACAAAAAAACGACAAAAACAAAAAAACAACATGGACATAAAAAAACCGGTTTTTTAACATCACTATGTACAACACACACATTTAGCAGTGATCTGTGCAATCTGTAGGACAATACAACACCGTCAAATTTGCTATTTCTTGACAGTGAAAAACTAATGATAGACCGACGTTCACATAACCTTTTTGCTGTACAAGATAGGATTAATATCTCTTTAGAATAGTAAAACACAGACATTTCCCTATAAAATGGTGTATTAGAAGTGTGGTTTTGCCGGAAAAAAATTTTGGTTTCGAAGTTGACCTCTCCATGGAATGACCCTCGTCTCTTCGAAGAATGGTGAATTCAGTACCTAGTCACAAAACTGCGAAGACGTGACATATTTCCAAATTATGCAATTATAAATTATTTTCAAGTGTTTGAAATTTTCAGTATTTGTCCCATATATATTTTCTCGACAAACTTTAGTCCGGAAATGAATCCCGTGGCAATGAATAGGTATAAGTATTTAATTAAACGCTTCTTTCATACTAGTAGTTGAAATGACTATATAGATCAATTTAAGTGCTTAGTATGAAACGAAATGTTTATCTAAATACCAACCTTCTTTTAGATTACGAAAGAGGAATGAGCGTGGGAAAGGCTAATAAAATTATTCAGCTTTGTCTCTTTGAATAAACAATTATAGCCAAGTAATTAAAAATACTGACATTTTACCACTTTCATGTATAACTTTAAGAATTTGAAGTAATGTCATTTTTTTCTAACATCATAAAACATCGTAAATCACCCTATGTAATGGTAATTTATCCTCTAAATACGACATATGTACGAGCCGTTTGGTTTGTAAAATATAATATACACCATTTTTATCGTATGTCAATTGTTCTTCTTTGTTTTCATGTTATATGGAAATGTTGATAAAAAAAACTCCGCACGCACGAAAAATAGCCGTTCACGCAGTCTATATCATCAGAACGAATTAAAAGGAAGGGAGAAAATGAGCTAAAAAATGCATTTATATTTGTTACTATTTTAACGAGATTAATTGCCTCGAATCATGAAAAGTTTCTTTTCCCTTCCATCCACATCAAATGCTTCGATGTAATTAAGAGACTCGCGTGATAAAAACAGACTGAGGTCGCGGTCGTTGTCCGCCATTTCTTTCCGTCTAGTCGCGCAACGGCCATACATATACTGTAGGGTCTGTCCACGCAATTTCGGGTGTCCGCGCAATACATTTCCCTGCCAAAGACCTTCCGTTTTCCATCTTTGCGCATTGACATCGGAGTAATCACCTTCTAAACCCCGATCATGCCTCCAGAAAAGTCATAACAGGAAATTTTTTTCTTCAAATTAAAAAAGAAGTTGATAAGCAAAAGTTGAGAGATAATTTATTTGATGAACTTTGATAAACTTTTAAAACGAAGTAAACGAAGATGAATATCTTTTTTTAAAGCTCAATTTTTCAGTCATCGCGAAAAAGTATTCGTCGAATAGTTTGAGGTTATTTGAAATTCTCTCTCTCTCTCTCTCTCTCTCTCTCTCTCTCTCTCTCTCTCTCTCTCTTCTCTCTCTCTCTCTCTCTCTCTCTCTCTATATATATATATATATATATATATAAAATTAACCACGAAGGAAAATTAAAACACGAAATAGTGCTCAAACGCTTTCGTCCTATGACATCTTCAGGAACATTGAAATTAATAACAAGATCGAGGCAGTATATACAGTTCATAAAGAAAAACAAAAATTTTATGATTGATGCAGAAAGTATTGGAGGAGGAGCATACAATCCACATGGAAAAGCTACCAGAGTTTTAGCGCCTTGCCTTTCTTATCCAAATCTGATCTGAACAGGATCGAGTTAAAAAAGGCCCTAGTTCCTAGTTAAGGCTGAAATTGTTTGTAAGTTGAATAATGGCAGACTCAAGAATGTTTCTATTAACAATGTTGCTTGAGTGAAACAAAAATTAAGAATTAATCCAATCAATACAATGGGACAACTCTGACAAATGGGCAAAAAGGGCGTTCGCTCACTGTCCCGTTCTAACGGAATATTGATGTTGTTTTACACATGTTCAAATCTTTTCCCGTCTGTCCACTGTAAAAGGAGTCACAGTGTTTACAACCAATTTTATAGATAATACCTGAATTATTATGACATTCTTTATTATTCTTTATTATGACATTTTTCACAATATTGTCATAAGAAACTACTACATTAATACTAACACTAATACATTAATGTTAACACTACTTTGTCGAAGAATATTTTAGTACTCCTTTTTTTTCCCCCCAAGCTTTTTAAGCATTGCTAATGTATTTAAACTTTTGAACATTAATGTAGTATTTTCATATGACAATATTGTGAAAAATGTGATAATAAAGAATAGTCCAACTAATAATTCAGGCATTATCTATAAAATTGGTTGTAAACAATGTGACTCCTTTTATATTAGACAGACAAGAAAAGCGTTGAACACACGTGTATGACAATATAAATATTCCGTTAGAACGGGAGAGTCGTCGAACGCCTTTTTTGTCCATTTGTCAGAGTTTTCCTATTGTATTGACTGGAATAATTCCTCAGTAAAAATTTTCCATGAAAATGAACAGTAGCTGCAACCAATGAAGATGAGTTCCCCATTTCAGCAGTTAAGTAACGACTGCCTCAGTTAGGATTGGTCGGTGACTACATATTTGGTAACGAGACGACTTCTCTTGAACAATCTTGAATCGGTAATCTTTACAGATTATGGACACCACGTTTCGGATCAGTCAGTACACTGGTCTCAGTAAAGATTTTTTAAAAATTTGGACGAAATAATAATAATAATAATAATAATAATAATAATAATATGAACGGTCAGAATATGGTGTACCATCGGAAAGGGCGGGATAGAAGGGAAAGCTTTTTATTTTATGCAGGAAGGAGGAGCCAAGTAAAACCCTGTATATTAAGAAATTCAATATTTGGCCAGTAAATGTCTTCCGTATGACTTCATTTAAGTAAATAACAATCCTATTTCACTTCTCTTTTTTGTCACTTTTCTCGAATCTAAAATACGATAATTTCGGTTTATTTCAACCTACATCTCGATTTCTCCGAGTTCTGCGGTCTTATGGCTTTTGTTATTTACTTCGGCATAATCATATTAATTAATTAATTAATTATTAGTTTACGGAATTGCGATAACTGATTCTTTTTAAAGTAAATTTTCTTTGTGCATTAATGATTAATGAATTCACAATCTAAACGAAATGGATGAAATTATGTTGTTTGGAAAGTTACCGTGAGCGATACTCTATAATGCATGTGGAAATTGCTTGGAAAATTGCTTAGAAAATCTGTAAAAACAAAATCACAACATGCTGAAATGACAGGCCATAGAAGGAACATTTTGCTTCATTTCAAATGCGACAGAACAGGGAACTCGGATAATAAAGATGGGAAACATTCTCAGTATTAGAAGCCCAAAACCATTTAATATTCTACAAAAAGTGTGGAACCTACAAAATATTCATTTAGCTACGTGCAAGAAACGATTTGATAAACGCCTAAGTCAAGCTCCTGATCAGCCTTGCGCGGTAGATTATGAAGTCAGGATGGGAGATGAACGTAACTTTCCCCCTAATCAAATTCCACAAATAAAAAGGGTTCAGAATTCAGAATTCAAAATTCAAAAAAGTTTATTCAGGAAAAAGAATACATTTTACATAAAGTTTTACAATACCTTCAAGAGGAGAAATAGCTTTTTTCTTCTATACGATTTAGATATCAGATGACATTAGTAAATTTTAAATTTTATTTTCTTAATATACCGCTATGAAGCATGGAAGCTTTATAAGCAGAATCGATGGGATTCAGTTAATTTATTGTGGAAAGGAAGCGAAATGGCAAATAATAATAATAATAATAATAATAATAATGAAGGGTCGATCGAAGGCCGGTATTCAATATTTCCTTGAAAAAAAAAAAATATATATATATATACACACACACACATACTGTGTGTGTATATATATATATATATATATATATATATATATATATATATATATATAACTAAAAATTATATTTTATGGATTTATTGAATAAAACGTATAAAATATGTATGAAAAGTAATCGCCATTAAACCTATTAAAAATGTTAAATATCACACACACACACACACGTGTGTGTGTGTGTGTGTGTACAAATTACTTCACGAAAGTAACACGTGAATAATATTTAAGCGTAAAGCTTAGGGGCCAAATTAAATAAAATAAATAGTCGAGCTTCAGTTATTTATGTCATTGTCAGTTATAAGACCATTGTATTTATTTTATTATTAATAAAGGTTATTCAGTTCAATTTATGAGGAAAATAACGATGGATTTTGAATTCTGAATTCTGAACCCTTTTTATTTGTGAAATTTGATTAAGGAGAAAATTACGTTCATCTCTCATCCTGACTTCGTAACCTACCGCGCAAGGCTGATCAGGAGCTTGACTTAGGCGTTTATCAATTTCATTTTTCTTCGTCAAGCTACAGTTTTAGGGCCTACTTACTAAAATGGACCTATACCTATTTCGTTGACAAGACCAAAACATCGATACTCTAAAAACCTAACTTAACCCGTTAACGCCGAACGTTTTTGTAGGGTTAAGTCTAAATGCGTGTATTTAAAACGGTACGTATTCGACCCAGTCGGCGTTAGAGGGTTAAACTGACGTAACCTAACCTAATTTAATCTAACCTAATAATAATTTGTCGATAGAATGACAAGTCGATCAGATGTCGTAAGGCCGACTAAAATAGCTTGAAATAAAGTTGAAATAAACTCCATAGTAATCGGAAGGTTTATTTTTCTACGTTAACTTGAAGAGCATACTAAAAATAGATAGTTCACCAAATGTTCATTTTACATAATCATTTTGGATAACAACAGTAACCCTAGTTTGATTTTAATATGGAGACTGAAGTACAATGTTATAATGTTATAATGTTTCAGACCAACAAAGACCCTAGGATCCACTCATGGCTGGTCTACCTAACTGTGTTCGTAATCGTGTATTGTGTATGTCCTCCGTGGTGGCGGAGGGGACCTACAATTTTACGTGGGTTCCGAACCACAAGAACATAAGAAACTTATTTAAAAACTGCCGGTAAATTGGCAACGACCAATTTTTACGAAACTAAATAATTATCAATTTAAAAATAATTAATTATCGGTTTAAAACTAAAGATAGAATCTCTCGGTCCAGAGGAGCAAGTCATAATAGACTACTATCCACAAATATGTTACATTCTATATCTATTTATAACGGACATGCAAATATATCAGATCCAAAGAATCCAGTCAATTTCATTACGGTATCCATCAAGTCACGGTCCATATCGATTGCGGACCAAGTCAAAATTTACAACCATATACATTATCAATTTAAAAATAATTAATTATCGATTTAAAACTAAAGATAGAATCTCTCGATCCAGAGGATCAAGTCATAATAGACTACTATCCACAAATATGTTACACTCTATATCTATTATATAACGGACATGCAAATATATCAGATCCAAAGAATCCAGTCAATTTCATTACGGTATCCATCAAGTCACGGTTCATATCGATTGCGGACCAAGTCAAATTTACAACCATATACATTACAATATATACACTTACGAGGAAAAGTGTAGGTGTGGCTGTAAAGACTGTACAGTAATGTAGAAATGTGTGTGCACCCATTATGGGTCTCCCATTTAAAGGTGTTTGTGGGGCAAGTGAAGAACATGAGTTTTTCAATACCTCACAGTACTATGGGGGGCACCGCTCGGCAGAGGAATCTCTTTAAATGGGGTGTGTAAGGACAGAGAGTATCCCCTAACCCAAGACGCTGCCTCCCTATATCCCACAACACTTGTGTTGAGCTGTGGGATCTATCCTCAGCACGTCTCGACCAAGGATTACATTTGAAAGGAAATTCTTTTGGTTTCCTGGATAATGTAGTGGTACGAGACGTATCGGGACGTGGCCCCAGTGACGCAGGGGCCAAACCTCTGTGTTGCAACTTTTTGCACGCACCAGTTTTCATTTTATTTTTCTCCTTTTTTTGTTTTTGCGTATATGAGTATATTTAACAAAAAGGTACGGTACCGAACCTTTTTGTTTGTATATCACTAAAAAAATATGTTAATTCAACAAGGAAATCAGTTACTTTGTTGGAGATGCATTGTTAAATATCAGTATTGGTATACTGTAGGCCTACCCTAGATTCAATCTCTGTGTTAGACAACCTATACTTGAGAAAAGACTGATAAATTAGAAGGGGTTCGGGCTATAGCACACGAAATGAATCCAGAATTGAAAAGTAAAATATTTAAGGAAAAATTAGCTGAATTAGATATGTATTCACTTAAAAAGCGTCGACTTATAAGAAAACTAATTCAAGTGTTTAAAATTGATAAATGACTTTAAATTACAGGAGGTTATTTGATAGTGATAAAAAATTAGTTAGAAGAAGAAATGAATATAAATTGAAAGTCAAAAGTTTTTAAGAGTAATGCTGTGAAGCAATTATTTTAATGTAAACTTAAACTTAAACTCCTTAAACTTTCGTGCATTAGACAGACAATTCATTAGACATTTCATTAGATACTTCGGATTAGTCTTTTTAACTGTTTACAAAACTAGGACAATTTAGACATTTCAATTGACTTACTGAAATGTCTAACCAAATGTTTAGCTAATGTGAAATGTCTAACGCATTAGACATTTCAAAATTTTCAAAACTGGGACAATGAAACGTCTAACGAAACGTCTATTTCTATTTAGTGAATGATGTGAGAGCCAATTGAGAAGCAATACCTCAGTGCAGTCAAACCACTTCTTGTTAGCACGTGAAGTGTAACATGGAACATTATCTTGAAATATCACTTCATTTTCACTAAGATCAGGAGAATTTTTTTAGAGAAGGTTTGATTCATACCTTTATCTAACGCATCTATAAATTTAACGCTTTGACTGCCATGTTAGTCACATGTGTGCAACATGGCTCTGCAGAAGCAGGCCGCGTTGGTTTCATGTGTCCAACATGAATGCTTATATGTATATAAAGGCTCTGTTGCTTGTAGCGTGCGGTTAAAACATTACAGCTGGCATTACATGTGGCCGACCAATCGTGTTCTCTGAAGCTATTCGTATATGGTTTATGCTCATTGGTCACATGGGACCAACATGGCCCATGATTTTATTATACGAGCATGTATTTGTAAGGAAACATGAATAAGTAAAGAGGGTTGTTATTCAAGATTATTTTATTTTTATTTTATTTATTTTATTTGCAAAAAGCAAATAAAAAACGAACGTTCCTCATACACAAAAAAAGTATGTTTTTTTCATTTCTAATGACACTCTTTAAAGCAGGGGTCACCAACCTGAGCGGTAGCGCCCACCAGTGGGCTCACATTAAAAGTAATTAAACATTTATTTCATTATTTATTTTATCGATTATGTTGATTTATTCTTTTTTTAATTTTCAAAAAATCGTAAAAGTGGGCGATGAACAAAAAAAAGGTTGGTGACCCCTGCTTTAAAGCAATTGCGACAAAGGAATGGATTTCCAACGTGGCCTAAAATGACAAAATTATTACTTGTAGGCCCTGTACGACACATGTATTCAACATAAAAAAAAAGTGGAAATTATGTCATAACGTTCTAAAATGCAAAATTTATCAAATAAAAATACCTAAACATACAAATGTGAAAAAGATCTTGACTTCAAGATTTGGCTTAATACATACAGTAATACATATAAAATATACACGGCAATCAAAGTGTTAATAATTAATTCTACCATTTTGAAAGTTCCCAACTTTTGAGGATAACAAGCGGCCCTAACCATGATACTTCCACTTCCATGTTTTACTCTTCGAATTATACAATCAGGATGATAAACATGACCAACTTTCCTTTTCACATAAATGGTTCCAGATGTTCCATACACACGTATGTTTCACACATACTAAACCTATACTAAACGATTATTCTTCAGCACAAAAACTAATTATAACAAAATGGCATTCATTTACATGCAAATTAAACTACATCACCAATTTTGACATATTATTAAAATCTCACCTTAGAAAATGAAAATTAATAAAAGGAACATATGTTCAGCTTCAGAAGATAACAATTTTTCACATATACAGGGTGCGGCATAAGTCGGTTTACTGGGAATAATGGAATCACCTTGTGAAGAATAATATTTATCATTTACTACAGAAATTATTCAAAGTGTCCTCCATCGTGTTCAATACGTACGTTGCATCTTTGAACCACTGAACAACAAATAGGGCAGGACAGTTCTTTGTTATTATTCAACGTCTCGAACTCTTGGCGTATCAAAGTCATCGTGTGATTGAAGTCCCAAGGTTTCTGGCTGTTGACTCTATCTTTGATTATATCCCACATTGAATAATCACAACACAGTGATTATTTAATGTGGGGTATAATCAAAGATAGAGTAAACAGCCAGAAACCTTGGGACTTCAATCGCACGATGACTTTGATACGCCAAGAGTTCGAGAGACGTTGAATAATAACAAAGAACTGTGCTGCCTTATTTGTTGTTCAGTGGTTCAAAGATGCAACGTATGTATTGAACATGATGGAGGACACTGAATAATTTCTGTAGTAAATTATAAATATTATTCTTCACAAGGTGATTCCATTATTCTCAGTAAACCGACCTATGCTGCACCATATATATATATATATATATATATATACACACACACCATAAAATGGGGTAACTGGGCCCTGCTAAGTTTAAGATAAATTTCGTTACATAAAAGTATACATTTTTTCCATAAATTGTAGGCACCTACCTGTGCATAGGTAACTACACTGTATGGAAAAAATAATAACGAAATTTACTTTAAACTTAGTAGGGCAAGTTACCCCATTTTACTGGTGTATATATATTTATAGTCTTCCAAAATCCATATAATTATTTTGTTTTCCAGATTGTCGTAGCTTATTTTATTAATCAGTGGTTCCCAACCTTTTTTTGCTGCGACCCTAAATTGGCCACCAACAGGATTTCCCGACCCTTAGGCTTATGATAAAATTTAAATATGTATATAATTCTAAAATGAATTAAAAACTAGTGAACATAGTGACCCTTCGCCCCCTACTTGAGGACCCCCGCAACCCTGATTTGGGTCGCGACCCGAGGTTGGGAACCACTGCCGGAAGTTGAATAGCACGTAAAAGACCGAAAAGTAATGAAAGATAAATAAACTTGGTATTTAAATACTCGGAGATGAGAGGCATATACTGCACTGTTAATTTAACAAGAGATTCCATTACTCTGCTCTGAGTATCAACGTACAAAGCAGTCACTGTCAATATTTATACAATGATCCATAGTTAATCATTTCTGAAATATGCGTGATAATGCGTGCTTTCATTTACAATTATATTAATTTTTTTTATGCAGGAAGGAGGGGCCAAGGGCGAATGCCCGCTAAAGCGCCACCCTACCATAGAAGAAGAAGAAGAAAGCCAAAATCAAGGTCCACGGATTTCGAGATGCCTAGATACTCTGCCTTTGAAAGAGTCGAGGTCATAAACAAGGAAAAAGATGGATTGAGGAAGATTGTTCCAGAGTTCACCGGTTGAGTAGATGAAAGATTGAATACCGATTAACCCTTGCGTTAGAGAGTTCGACACAAAAGGAATGAGAAGGTGGAGAAAGTCTGGTGCTGCGAGCTCTCCTTAAAGGAGGAGGCATACAGTTAGAGAGTTCAGAAAAGCAATGTTCGTTATAATAACGATAGTAAAGAGAGAGTGAGGCAACATTGCGGCGAATAGAGAGGGATTGAAGACAGTCAATAAGAAGCTGGTAATTGATGAGACGAAAAGGAGATATGCGAGAAGATCGCCATTCGAGCGTCCCTTGTGGAACCCATACTGACGATCTGAAAGATTGTGAGAAGAAAGGTGTTTAAGAATTTTCCTATTAAGGAATGGATTCAAAAACCTTAGAAAGGCAAGAAATCAAAGCAATTGGACAGACTGAATGAAAGCTTCCTTCCAGAAGGAAGCAAAAGTACCAGATGAGAGACAAAGACGAAGGAGTTTGCCTCGCCAGTGTCAGCACTGAAGCACAGTTCTTAAGAACGACAGGTGGAACACCATCAGGACCGTACGCCTTCCTAGAGTTGAGCCCAGATAGGGCAGAAGGAATATCTTTGGAAGAGATTCTAATTTCAGCCATAATAAAGTCAGAGCGAGGAGATGGAGGAACAGCACCGGAATCGTCCAGGGTTGAGTTGGAAGCAAAAGTTTGAGCGAAGAATTCAGCTTTTTCAGGAGAAGATACAGCAACTGAGCCATCGGAATGGAAAAGAGGAGGGAAAGACGAGGAAGTAAAGTTGTTGAAGAGCTTTTGAGCTAGATGCCAGAAAGAACGAGAAGAATTAGAAATGGATAGTTTTTCACATTTTTGTCTGATGAAGGAATTTTTGGGGAGTCGAAGAACAGATTTTGCATGATTCCCGGCAGAAATATAAGCTGAGTGAAAGTCAGGAGTTGGCTGGCGACGGTATCTTCTGAAAGACTCCTCTCTGTTGGGAATAGCATTAAAACAAGTAAAGTTAAACCAAGGTTCTTTTACATTAGTAGTAGGAATAGCATATGGAATGTACGCCTCCCTGCCCGAGAGAATCACCTCTGTGATGCGCTCAGCACACTCGGAAGGGCCCCAGCCACGGAAGTGGTAATCATTCCATGAGAAATCATAGAAGTACTGCCTAAGGGCCTCCCAATCAGCGGCGCCAAAGTGCCGAAGGCGTCTCCTCTTGGGAGGATCCAAAGGCCGGAATGGAACGATAGAACAGGAAACAGATATAAGATTGTGGTTGAAGGAGCCCAACGGAGAAAAATGTTTGACAGAGTAAGAAGGATGAAAGGTAAAAAATAAATCCAGAATGCTGGACCTATCTCCAAGGCGATCGGGGATACGAGTAGGGTGCCCTACAATCTGCTCTAGGTCATTTAGGATAGAAAAGTTGTAAGCTAGTTCACCAGGGATGTTAGTGAAAATGGGAGGAAAGCCAAATGTGGTGGTGAACATAGAAATCTCCTAAAATGGAGATTTCAGCAAAGGGAGAGCGGGATAGAATGTAGTCCACTTTGGAAGTGAGGTAGTCAAAGAATTTTGGATAGTCACTAGAATCAGGAGAAAGGTAGACAGCACCAGTGGCGGATTTAAGGTGCGGGGGGCCCTAGGCCGGTTGGAGTGCGGGGCCCCAAACTACGCAAAGCTAGCTTAATTAACTGAAATGAAGATTTACACCCCCATCCCCCAGTGGTGACCTTACGGGGCCCTCAAATCAATGGGCGAGCGAAGCGTTAAAATAAATTTACTTTTTAAACAATATTCAATTTATTGATAATTAATTAGCCAAATGACCATTTCATAGTTGAACATTACACATTTGTTTTTTTGAAGCTTAACAATAAAAAATAACTATAATAATACACCATTAACAAAAAATAACTATAATAATACACCATTAACTAAAGAGAATACCACTTGACTGACATGCAAATGATGCAATGAGTGGGTTTTGTTTATTGCAGGCAATTTGTACGGTACACTTAACTATTTCTCAGTCAAAAAAGATTTTTTTCTAGCCTTCTTACTTGCAAACTGTTTGATGACATCAGTAAAATCAAGCACCCTTAATTTCTCATGCTCAATGCTCAACAGGGTGAGTGAAGACAAACGGTCCTGCCCCATGGTGTTTCTTAGATAATTCTTGACTAGTTTCATCTTGGAGAATGATCGCTCCCCAGTGCAGTTTGTGACAAACATGCAGAGATAGAGTCGTAATACAATTTCAACATTAGCAAATGTTTCTACCATGTCATGTCTGTGAATTATCTCATACATTTCTAGTTCAGGACTTTTTGCAGCCTTTGCACCACCTGATGAAGGAGCACTTTCAGGTGAATCTCTTGGAATGGATTTCATAAGGTGTGCAAACTGCAAAAGCTCCGACTCCAATCCAGCCTCCAAGTCCTTAGGATATGAAGACACAAGCTTTTCAGCAGATGCTTTAAGCTCAGTGTTCGTTTTGTTTGAGATTTCTGATAAAAACCCAAATTTCTCTCGAAGGTCGCTGTAAGCAGCAATGCGTTGTTGTAGGGCAGCACAGAGCTTGTCAATGATGGGCAAGAATGCAGTCACTCTAAACTTGTCTCTCCCTGTCAGCATAACATCCTCCGCGGAGTCTAGTTCATCGTGGTGACGCTTGCGCTTCCTAATACGCTGCGTGTCGGCGTAGTATGCATCATTACTCGTCACATCACAGGATCACACTTAGCCATAGTTTTTGCTTCAAAGTCATCGAACTGGGATCTCAGGTCTTTAGCAAATTGTAAGAGACTCTAGCAGTGTGACAGCTGTGTTGAGGGAGAGCCCAGATTTTTGCAGCTGGATACTGCTACTCTGAAACCTTTCCAATACTGTATCCCAAACTTCAAGAAGAATCACTGTTTCAAGTTTTTTCAAACCTTTGAGAAGACCACTTGCTTCAGCTCTTGTTTCAGCTGGCTGATTCTGATCTGAGAATAACTCTTCCAGAACAATGATGTTTTCTTTGTGTGCTCTACTGAGAGCAGCTACAGCATCTGCTCGTGCTGACCAACGAGTGTCTGAAAGTATTTTATCAACTTTCAACTTCTTATCTTTATTAGTCTCTAGTACCTCACGGTGTCTCCTCCAACGATAAGTAGATGCAACAAGAAAGGAGTACATATTTTGTACCAGAGCAAACAATGACACTGCAGCAGGACAGCTTTCTGCAGCACACTTAGCCACCAAGTTTAAGGAATGAGCCACACATGGTATGTACTCAGCTTCACTACACTCATTCTTGATTATCTGTTGGGTCCCCAGATATTTACCAGACATGTTGCTGGCATTGTCATAGGACTGTCCTCGGCAGTCGATAACTGGAATGTTCTTCTCTAAGAAAATCAAGAACAGTTGTAGCAATATCTCTGCCAGTGTGGCTTAGCATGGGAATAAACTGCAAAAACCTTTCAACTGGACCTGTAGTAGGCAGTACATAGCGGATTGTAAAAGTAAGTTGATCCATGTGTGAAATATCAGGTGTGGAGTCAACAGAAATTGAGAAGTACTTTGCTGTTTTTACTTCATCTGTTATTGAGGACATAACCTTTTCTGCCATTATTCCAATGACTTCCTCAGAAATGACATGGGACAAGTAGGAAGTATGACCACTACCTTTGTTTGCGTGTTTCTTGATATGTGCTGCCAAGAAACTGTCGTATGTGCTCAGCAGCTCTAGAATCCCAAGATAGTTTCCATTGTGTACTGATCCAATTACTTCATCTTTACCTCGAATGGCTAGCCCGCGTTCGCAAAGTAGCTTTAAAACATCTACACACCTCCTCAATACTGCTTGCCAGTACTCGCATTCACTTTCATATTGTTGTACTAGATTAGAGTCAATACGGGCACCCGCAGTCTTTCGATATATCATTTCGACCATACTTTTCCTGTGCTGATCTGACCTACTGTGAGATTCTATGACATACCTAGCGTTCTTCCAACCATTGAAGCCAGTTGTGAATGAGCTTTCCACCTTTGACATAAGCTTGCAAGCAAAACAATACACTTTACCAGTTGTTTTAGAGTAACAGAGCCATTTAAGATTAATTTCTTGGCCAGATAATGAATGAGTTCGAGTGAATAATGTCTTTGTACAATGACGGGTTCTGTTTAGCTCTTTCACAGCTGACTCTTTGAAGTCACCATCACAGTGTCGAGATTCTGCGCTTCTCTTTTTCAACCAATAGTCACACACATTTTCAGTAATTATTTTAGGCCATAATCCAAGATCCGTTTCAAATCCTTGTTCAGTACCGGTATTCATAACTTTCACTTCCTCTTGTGTCTCCTCACTGTCACTGTGTTCAGGTTCAATTGCGCTAACTACAGTAGGTTCAGTACTAGTTGTGGCTTCTCCAGTTGTTTCAGGCGTAATTGGTGTCTCTACTGATTCAGATTCAGTTTGACCGGATTCAGTTTGAGTTTGTGATTTTGCAGATTCAGATACTGTTGGATATGTCAACCATTGAGTTATTTTTGGTAGTTTTTTTACTCTTTGGTTTACGTCTGCCTTTTCTTGTCGTTTATCAGAGCCAGCTTTATACTTCCTCCCTTGATCTTGATCACGATCACGACTTGTTGATTTCTCCATTGTGCCTCAGTGCAGCCTCACTGCCTTATCCTGAAACATAAAAACATAAAAAACAAACTATTTACACTTGACCCTCGGTTTAGTATTAATTAATACAGTTTAATTAATTAATTAAATACAGACACTAAACAGTTGTTCGGGTGAAAAAGTCGCTTTATGGGAAAAGTCGCCAGCCCCCACCAGTGGCGACTTTTTCCTTAAATATGTATAAAATGTATTTATTATGAAATCTAAGCTAAACTGACCTAACCTAGCCTAAGTACGTTTCATATAAAAAAATTAATTACATTAATTTAACATTTTTCAACTTATTTATGTTATTATAAAGCTGACTAAAACTCCCCCATCCCCATTTATTGACTGGCGACTTTTTCGAGATACGACTTTTACCATTACTTACCACTAAACACACTCACATGTGCACTCCACAGCGGCCTGAATAGAACTAAACTCCCGCCAGCAAAGAGAGTGATACCATAATTATCACTAATCATTAATCAATTGTATTATTTATAGTGGAATCCAACATTATAATTATATGTGAGGGCGCGGGGCCCTCACAGGCGCGGGGCCGTAGGCCATGGCCTACTCGGCCCCCCCCTAAATCCGCCACTGGACAGCACAGATGTATTTAGCTTGAGATTGGCATGTAAGCCGTAGCCAGAGGGGTATAGAATTCAGAGGATTCGATTTCGGGAATACGAGAACAAGTTAGGTCATTGCGTACATGTATGCAACATCCACCTTTGGAGTGAAATTGAGTATAGAGAAAGTAAGAGGCAGAAAAAGGGTTGCTGTCAGTCGTCCCAGACACCTGAGTTTCAGTGAGAAAAGAAGATGAAGTTTAAAGGAGAGGTGGTGTTCAACAGACTGAAAATTTGAGAAAAGACCACGAATGTTGCAGAAATTAATGAAAAGTGAATCAGGCAGAGGCCCAAAACATTAATTAATAATTAACGAGGAACTGCATGGTTAAGTGACCAAAAGGCAAAGCAAAGTACAAATACATTTGCAAACAATAACAATATGCTGCGAAATATGCATTTAAAATTAAATTCTTGAATATAATAATAATAACAACTGCACGAGTAATATTGCATTTTCTTTCCATTTTTTAAATATATGTAATGCTTTTGTCTTTAATTAAATATGAAAAACTGAGCATATTAGGGAAGGAATTTTAATTATGAAAATAGTTTGTCATTTATGTTTTCTTACCAAAAAATTGTAACATGAAAATTCTATGAAAATTCTTTGCAAACAAAATACAAAGAAACTGTATTTCCAGAAACTGTACCTCGCTAAACACTAAAATTTCAGATATAAAATTTATACATAGTTGCATAGGTAGTATAGAATCCCATAGATGGATAAAGATATATATATATATATATATATATACAGGGTGGGCCGTAAGTTTCCATACATAGGAAAATTTAAATTATGGTCTTCACGTGCGTCGGTATTTGGATCAGCAGTTTCCGGATGCTTGGATTGGTCGGCGTGGTCCTGTGGAGTGGCCTCCCAGATCCCCAGATCTCACCCCCCTTGATTTCTATCTTTGGGGGCACTTGAAGGCCATGGTGTATCAGGAAAAGATACGAGACATAAATCATCTAAAGGAACGTATCACCAACGCCATTACAAGCATAACGTCAACTGTGCTAATGCGTGTTCATCAACAGTGGGGAACACGTATTGAAATGTGTTTTCAAAACAATGGCAACCATGTAGAGCATATTATATAAATAAAAATGGTTGTCCATAAATTTTTTTTTATTTTCCTATGTATGGAAACTTACGGCCCACCCTGTATATATATATATATATATATATACGAGGGGCGGTACGAAAGTAATGCCTCTTATTTTATTTCTCACTAATTATAATTCCATTTACATTGAAAATTACAGAGAATATGCACATAATTACATACGTGACAAATATAAAATAAGTATAGTAAAAAAAAATATATATATATATATATACATATTTTATTTTATAAATAAATCATAGTTTCTTTATTTTCTTTAAGACTAATTATATAGTTTTATATAAAAAAAACTCTATCGTCTTCTGATATATTTTTTTATATATACCAGGTAGGCCTGTGCGATTAATCGAAAATGTCGATTCGGGTCGATTCAGTAAAAGAATCGAAACTCGACCCGACTTAGAGCTAAAAAATTTCGATTCTTCGATTCGCTGTTACCTGTCGAGACGATAAACTGGCACTACTCCAAACCATGGAATGTCGAAACCGTGAAATAACAATTGAAAAAAAAAAAAATATATATATATATATATATATATATATATATATATATATATATATATATATATACTATATTATTATATATAATATAATATAATAACGTTATAAAATAGTTGGATATTTGAGAGATTACGCTTTTATAAAGATCTCAGTGCGCTCAATGCGCATGGTCAGCTTTTGATTTTGTAATGTCACAGAATGACGTGCGCGCGCCTTGCGGTGTGACAAATTTGGACCGGTTCTTTGGGTTCAGTTGTTTATTAGCTTTTCAGTATGTTGTTCCTGGTGCATGTATGTTGTTCTGTTGGTACTGGTGCATGTAAATTGTAAAGTATAGGTGAGTGCAGTGCACAGTCGCAGTCGAATCGAATCGAGAATCGAAAACAAGTGGCCGAATCGAATCGAAAATCGAATCGAAATAAAAATATCTGAATCGCACACCCTTAAATTACCAGGGTCGGTACGAAAGTAATGTCTCCTATTTTTCAGTTTATATTTACTTATATATATATATATATATATATATATATATATATATATATATACAGGGCGTCCCAAAAAAATGTATACACGCTTTAACAGCTGATAGCTCAATTGATGTTTCTTTCTTTCCAAGTTAAACCCATTAGAATTAATAATGGCAGTCAGACTAAGCTTTGAACAAAGGAAATTCATTCTAAAATGCTACTGGAAGTGTGAAAACGCAGTTGAAGTGCAAAGACAGTTTAGGAGGGTTTCAAACAGATCCACCAACGCGACTTACCATC
Source organism: Bathynomus jamesi (assembly GCA_023014485.1). Classification (NCBI taxonomy): domain Eukaryota; kingdom Metazoa; phylum Arthropoda; class Malacostraca; order Isopoda; family Cirolanidae; genus Bathynomus; species Bathynomus jamesi. The sequence continues at coordinate 1,145,173 of JAJOZX010000790.1, forward strand.
ACTCGAATTAGAGATAAGTTTGAAGCCGATGGAACTGTTCAGAATGTCCACAAGAAGCGTTCCGGAAGACCACGGACATCGACAAGCCCCACAAAGCAAGAAAGAGTACTGGAAACGTATCACCAAAGTCCAAGAAAATCTGTGCGGCAAGCGAGTCGTGAGGTAGGAATTTCAGAATCGTCTGTCCAACGCATTTTGAAGCGCTGTCAATGGAAAAGTTACATTCCAAGATTAGTCCATGCTATTAATGAAGATGATCCGGACCGAAGAGTGGAGTATTGCGAGTGGTACTTGGCACGATGTGGATGTGGATTGGACGAAGGGGTTTCGTAGAATACCCTCCGCGTTCACCAGACCTCACACCACTAGACTTTTTTTTATGGGGATACTTAAAAGACAAAGTCTACGCTATAAAACCTGCAACAGTCGCTGAATTGAGAGCAGCCATTGAACGAGAATGCACACAAATACCAAACGAAATGTTTCGTGATGTTTGCGATTCCATTGCTTCGCGTTATCAGCAGTGCCTGGACCAGAACGGACGTCGGTTTGAAAACAGGCGTTGACAAAACAATTAAATAATGTCTGTAGATTCTATTACATTTTGAAAATGAAATGTATTTTAATAAACACTGCCTTTATAATTATTTAAAGTGTGTATACATTTTTTGGGGACGCCCTGTATATATAAACTGAAAAATAGGAGCCATTACTTTCGTACCGACCCTTGTATATATAATCAGATATATCAGAAGACGATAGAGTTTTTTTTTATATAAAACTATATAATTAGTCTTAAAGAAAATATAGAGACTATGATTTATTTATAAAATCCTTCAAGCGATGAATTTTCTACCAGACAGCTAACCAATCTTCGTAAGATTGCTAATGTACTCGTATATAACAAGAGCTAATGATGAAGAGTCGACATCAGTTTTCTATTTTACTTCTTTATATTGGGAGAACCATTCCCAGTATTAAAAATAAATATTATATAAGGGTGTACTATACCGGCATCCTTTAAATACGTAAACAGAAAAATAAAATATATATATATATATATATATATATATATATATATATACAGAGAAGTGGAGTCGACATTGTTCTCATTTCAACATACTTAATTATACAGAGTATTGTTCTAAATTTTTTAGTCCTTCGGGAAATTTAACGAAAATCTGATATGAATCTCTCTCTCTCTCTCTCTCTCTCTCTCTCTCTCTCTCTCTCTCTCTCTCTCTCTCTCTCTCTCTCTCTCTCTCTCTCTCTCTCTCTCTCTCTCTCTCTCTCTCTCTCTCCTGAATTAATAGCCTCCAAAAAAGAGATTTTTATACACGTGATTTTGACACCGATGAGATTTTTAATTAACGTCGCCAAAAAAAATCACCCTAACCACTCGAAATTTTGGAACGGGGTGAACGACATCATTTGAACTTGGATCGAAGGAGTGAAAGTGATTTAAAGGTTGAGAAGAAGACATCGGAACTCGCCAAAATACACAAATTATTTACAAAGATAAATATAAAAGAATGAAGAGTCGCAGTCAACACTCAAGTTGGTTAAGAAATGTTTAGAGCAGGAAGAATTAATTTTTCACTATATATATATATATATATATATATATATATATATACACACTTTTTTTGTTACACACCCGCAAGAAAAATAAAAAGCGATTCCACTTCCACAGCCCTTCGTTTATTCAAACACCTGACGAGAAATCGCTTTTTATTTACTCTGTGAATATACAGGGTGTTTCACAACCGGTTTACCATAATTTGTGGGGTGATTTCGAGTAAAAAAGTTAATACAACATAGGTGCTATTTCCAACCGTTGCGGAACTATGGACGTTTTAAGATGTGCAAACAACAAATCCCTACTTGTGTGTAATTCGATAGATGGCAGCACTGGTGGTAGTTTCAGTTAACGAAGTTACTGTACCACTACTAATCCTCAGTTTTTTCTTTTAGTTGGTTCTAACCCCGTTAGATTTCTTTTTATGGGGCCTTATGAAAGATATGGTCTACAAGACCAAAGAACAAACGAGAGAGGAACTCTCGCGTCGGATTATGGATACCGCTGCTTACATACGAGAACACCCCGAAATGATTCAATGTGCAGTGGACTTTTGTTTGGAACGAGCAAGGCTGTGCATTGAAAACCGACGCGGACATTTTGAACATTTATAAGGTGTATCTCATAAAATGTAGCGATAAATACATCAGATTAATACTCTCGTTTATTTTTTTCCGTGCACATTGAAACGTCTGATGTTGTAATAACGTCTAATGTTGTATTAACTTTTTTACTCGATATCACCCCCCAAACTATGGCAGACCGGTTGTGAAACACTCTGTATATCATTTATTAATTTCACGTGTTTAATAATGAAATTCACCGCCAATTACTATTATTTGACAGATGGTTAACCGAACCCGCTCCAAAAACTTCCGAGTTATTTTAACCCGAATTGTATTAAATAAATAAGCTCCGATCCACTATATGTACCTGAAATCATTACACTACTCATGCAATTCTAGAAATAGAGAGCAAAAACATCCTTATTTTCAAAACTACCAAATTAATGCAGTAACTTTAAGTATTTTTTAACGGGATGGAGAATACGAGTATTTAATATGAAGTTAAGCTAAATTAACTCGTGTTTATAATACTATTTAAGTTTGTTATCAGAAGAATAAATATGGTTAATGCGATCATTGCATGGTTGAATGAACCATATGGAAACGTATATCAAACAATTACTTATTTAACTCGTTTTAACCACGTAATTATTTTTCTGTATAGGAGATATACGAGTTTCGACATAACCCAAAACGCAATTTACTTTAGGAAATCAATGTTTTAATATCATATATACGAATTTAATACTACAAAATAAGAATCCAATAAGTTAAACTTCACTATAGAATGAAGCCTCTGTGGTTACATGTTATATATTTGAAACCACCGTAAAGTCATCCCAACGGTTTCCTCAATCTAGGTTGTTTAAACAGAATGTGAAAATCTGTTCCCGGAGACCAAACCTTTGATTCTGAAACGAAACCAATGCAATGTTTTTGAGAAAGGCGACAAAATTTAACCTTTAGATCGCGTGAAATGGTCCAATTTCTTCCTCCGCCATTTGTCATTCAACGAGCGTATTCGATCAATATAATGTTTAAGTATACTATCAATATACATGTATATATTATAAATAAGAGGAGTTCTAGAAATAGATAATTTTTTATTGGGTATATATACAGGGGTGTGCTGGGACCGGTTCGTCCGAACCGGTTGTTAAATTTTGATTGGATTACCGAACCGTTTGTTGATACTCAACCATCGCAGAACGAACTGGCTATATGGAAACTTCTTGAATGAGACAGCATGATTGAGAAGGTAAATTTATATCTAAATCTTTTTTCATTTTTTCAAGATTTTATAGAAAAATATAGGTAGTATCACAAGCAGTGGTCGTTTCAATATTTATTTATTTTTTGATGAAAAATTTGTTTATTTTTAGATAATTATGTCATTAGTGAGTATAAAGAATATGTTAAATAATTTCTGCCAAAATGTTACAAAATGCCGTTTGGAAAACCTAAAATGCGTTGGCTTCAGCGGCTCCGCCCCGGACCCCGCTGGAGGAGCTACCGCTCACCCCAGATCCCCTAGCTTAATGACTCGCGCCATTGGCGCTCGCCGATTTACTCCCCTATCTGTATCAGAACCGGTTGTTAAGAAATTGGCAGCACACCCCTGCATACCTTACCTTACCTTATGAACCTTATGTTGTTTCGTGCGTTGATCTCTCTTCACACGGAGGTCAAGCTGGTGGCCCTGCCTCTAGGTCTGGCTTGGTGGAGGAGCGAGTTGCTTTCTTGCGCTCTCCACCGTACATAGCCAGGCACACCCGGTTCATCTGGTACCGTCCTGAGCCAGGCATCCAGTCTTCTCTTGAAGACTTCAACTTTGACCCCCGTTACGTTTCCGAGGTCCTTTGGAAGCTGGTTGAAAAGTCTTGGCCCCCTGACAACCAGGCTATTTTCCTTCAGAGTTGAGGAGGTCCCTTGTCGGGCCTTTAATTTGGGAACACTACACATTCTGCCTTTTCTATTTTCCAGTGTTGTTTGAATGGTAATTGGGTTTAGTTTTAGGTTTGGTACCAGTTTTTCGATCATTTTCCGTATGTAGATTATGGTGTACCTCTCTCTTCTTCTTTCCAGGGAGTACAGATTTAGTTTACGTAATCTTTCCCAGTAGTTGTGTTCTTTGCAGCCATCAATCTTGGCTGTGAAATGCCTTTGCGTTTCTTCTAGTTTATTAGTTTCTTCCTTTTTATATGGGGACGTCAAAGCTGAGCAGCATTCAAGTTTTGGTATAATCAGTGTTTTTAGCAGGGGAATCATTACTGTCCTGTCCCTTCTCTTGAACGTTCTTAGTACTTGTCCGACGACTGTTTTTGCTTTATTTATCGCTATCTGATTTTGTGTTTCGAATTTCGCATCATCTGTCATTATTATCCCGAGATCGATCGCTTTCGTGCTTCTCTGAATTTCTTGTTTATCTGGAGCATAATATGCAGTCTGTTTAAGTTCTTCTTCTCTACCATATCTCAGGAGCTGAAATTTCTCGGTGTTAAATGACATGTTGTTGTCTTCTAACCATTTATATATTTTGTTTCGTGTCCTCTGCAAGGCCTCCACGTCATGTACATCGCTGATTTTTCTGCTGATCTTTGTATCGTCTGCAAAGGATGTTACTATACTGTTGCTGTTTACTCCGCTGTCTATGTCTGTTAGCATGATAATGAACAGGAGTGGGGCCAGTACTGTCCCTTGTGGTACTGAGCTGCGTACTTCCGACTTTGATGATGATATACCTTGAATTTTGACGACCTGCAGGCGTTCTCTGAGGAAGTTGTAGATCCATTTTCCCACTTTGCCTGTTATTCCCATCTATTTAATTTTATGTGCTATTATACCATGGTCACATTTGTCGAAAGCTTTAGCAAAATCTGTGTATATAACATCGTATTTGTCATTGCCTTCCAATGCATCTAGGATATTGTTGTAGTGTTCTACTAGTTGTGATAGGCATGAGGTAGACTCAGTGGTTCCCAACCGGTTTTGGCTTATGGCCCCCCTTAGGAACCTTATTTTTTCCCGTGGCCCCCATAAGCATTATTTTCAGTAGGTAATATGCAGATTTAACTCTATTTTACAAAATAACATTTTCCTGTGGCCCCCTTCAAATGTGCCATGGCCCCCAGGGAGCCATATGGCCCCCGGTTGGGAAACACTGATTTATTTAATTTCTACCTGATCGGAATCCATGCTGATTTTCGTTGAATCTTTCCCGTGTCTCCACGAAGTCATAAATTTTCTCTCTAACTATTCTTTCAAATACTTTGGTGAGGTGGGACGTCAATGACACTGGTCTATAGTTCTTTGCTTGAGATCTGTCCCCTCCTTTATATATAGGGACAATGTTTGCTCTTTTCAAGAGGCTCGGTATTTCCTCAGTGTCTAGGGATCTTCTCCATATCCAGTATAAAGGTGTAGCTATTTCATTTTTACAGTTTTTAATCAATAATGCGTTCCAATTGTCCGGACCTGCAGCTGAATGTGGTTTCATTTATCCTATAGCTCTCGCTACATCTGGTGTAAAATCGAAGTCTGTCATAATAATAAGGCTGAGTGTCATATACTCTCCTTGCAATTCCTCTTCAAATACATTTATGTCAGGTATCGCTTTGTCACTTTTTGGGGTACTGAAAACTGATTCATATTGAGCTCTCAATGTATCAGATATTTCTTTTGGATCGTTGGTTAGTTCATTATTTCTCGTCCTTAAGGGCCCAATAGCGGTGCGCGTTTTTGTTTTCCTTTTTGCATAGCTATAGAAGTATTTTGGATTTTCCTTTATTGCTTCTACCGCCTTTTCCTCTTCCCTCTCTGTATGGTCCTTAATCAGGGCTTGTATTTCCCTATCAATACCCTCCAGTTTTTCTTTTATTGGTTTCCTGTCATTATCTCCGCAGTTGCCTAACTTCGCCTTCACTCTCTTTCTTTTGCGGAAAAGTCTTCTCTTTTGCCTCTCTAGCCAGCTCCTCTTTCCTTTTGGCTGTGATTTCGGAGCATATTTTTCTAAAATTCTCAGCGTTTTTTCTTCCAAGGTTGTTAGCATTTCTTCAGTTGTTTTATTCTCGAAAATTGTTCTCCATTCTATTTGGCCATGTGCGATCTGATTGCTTCCCAATTTATAGTCTTGGAGTTTAAGTTAAAGGCCCCGAATTTACTTCTTTCCTCAATATGTGTATTGTCTTTTAATGCTGTCGCCATATTTGTTGATATCTCGATTAAGTTGTGGTCTGAGATAATGGTTGGGGTTATTTTTATATCAGCAATCAAGTTCGTGTTATTCGTGAATACCAGATCCAGGCAGTTATTTTTTCTGGTATTTTCTGATCTCCTGTGTCAGCATAAACTCATTTGTGAGAGCCATCAACATTTTTGTTGCTCCTGGTCTTCTCTTGTGCCCCCCTTGTCCTGGTGAATATATATATTCCTATCCACCTTTTTGTATTTTATACATGGGAAGTTAAAGTCTCCGCAGATCATTATATTGGGGGATGGAGGGTTTATGGTCTTTATTAGCTTTCAGATGTCATCAATGGCCTCCGAGAATTTTTCGGTTGGGGTGCTTGAAGGTCTACAGATGACTATTACTATCACGTTTAGTTTTTCTATTTTCACTGCTAGGAGTTCTACATAGCTGTTTGATTTACTTATTATCGTCTCTGTCATATGACCTTCCTGTACATATATAGCACAGCCACCTTTACGTCTCGTCGTAATATATATATATATATATATATATATATATATATATATATATATATATACACACACGGTGTGTTTCAAAAAATTTTTACCACTTATATGACTGTAATATGAGACTTCTTAATACTTATATAGTTCGTGTGTTTTTAGCAATGACATATTACCGCCATATAAGTGGTCAAATCTTTTGAAGCACCTTGTATATATTGCAATAACTGCAAAAAGCATATAAACTTCAAAAAAATAAAAGGATAAAAGATCCTTAAAATCTAAAATTAAACTAAAAGGATGAATAAAAGGTTAACACTAAATTTTAAAATTTTAAATCAAGCGGGCCTAGAAGACGATTTCAGTCATTTTGTGGGTCTGACGGAAGAAGGGTATCTGCCTTCGAGAAGCTTCGTTCATGTTTTTAGTTTCATTTTCGATTTTAAGATTTAATTTTACCCTTTTATTCATCCTTTCACTTTAATTTTAGATTTTAAGGTTGCTTTATCCTTTTATTTTGGTGAATATATATATATATATACTATATGAAAATGAAAAAGAAAATTAGTAATACAATGACAGTTAACATACTAAGGATAAAAATATATACAGTTGATTACAGATAATACAGTAATGTCGAAGTTAAGTGGAGCTTACAGACAGATGTTTTCGTACCAAGAATTCCATAGCTTAGGCCTTAGAGCAGTGGTTCTTAACCTGGGGGGCGCGCCCCCCTAGAAACAGGAATTTCTCTAATTGTATTTGTTATTCTCTTAACGAGAGCATGGGCTAATATTGAGAAGTTATTGAGAATGTTATTTTGATTGAAGGGGGGTGTGGAGGGAAGGACCAATTCCTAGAGGGGGCATGGTAGTAAAAAGGTTAAGAACCACTGCCTTAGAGGATAAACGGCAGGACTCATGGATTGCTTGCATAATCGGGTTGGTTGATTTTTTAATTCTTTGCATTAGACTGTATTGAGCACGTCTTGTTACCTCCGGGAAGCTCGAAACATTGCGGGTAGCAAACATTTGCGAAGCTGAGCAACTCGGGGGTAATTTATGTAAGAATCTAAAATACCTGTTGTACAGCAAATTTAGGGTTCTGCCAGAACCTTTTTTGTAATTCATCCAGAGTTGCTATCCGTATATATTACTGCAGAAAGTACGAAAGAGAGTGTCTTTAGCTTCACTTGTACAGAATCGAAAGTTCCTTGTAGTCATATTCGCTTTAGCACAAAGGCTTCGAGATTGTTTTCTTATATCTGAGTCGTCACTCAAGGAACTGGTGATAGTTTGACCTAAATACTTAAACTCTTGTACTTCCTCAACTACTTCACATCTCATTTTAAACCTAATATCAGCTGGCTGATTACAGCTTTTAGGATGAAATTGCATAACCTTAGTTTTTGTAACATTAAAAAGAATGTCATGTTTCTGCGAATACACTTCGCAGACTTTTAATAGCCAATCCAGACCTTTAACAGAGAGACTTATTAACACCATATCATCGGCATAAACTAAGTTATTTATCCTTGTGTTATCTATACAACATCCCACTGTTGCCTCATTAAGTGAAGCAATTAATCAGTCAATATACACATTAAACAGCAAAGGGGAGAGCAAGGAGGCTTGTCTCACCCCGCAAGAGGAGCCAAAACATTCGGATAGTACATTGCCCCACCTAACGGTAAAAGATTGGTGGGAATACCAAAATTTCAATAAATTTAATATGTACATGGGAACCTTCTTGTCTTCTAGTTTTTTAAATAAAATATTGTGGCTCACTCTATCATATGCCTTACTTATATCTAGAAAACAGCTATAAATAGTTGAATTACTGTCAGTGTATTTAGATATTGTTACTTTAAGTACATAGATATACAGTTCAGTTGAGTGGGACCTTTTAAAACCAAACTGATTTGGAGATGTCCGTAGGTAATCGTTTAAGCGAAGTAACAAGAGTTTTTCTAGTAGTTTCGAGAAGCAGGAAGCGACAGCAATAGGCCTGTCATTATTGCTGGACAGAATGTCTCCATACTTAGTTTAGACCAGGGGCAAGATATATATCCTCATGAACTCTGCAGGGATATAGCTATGAGCAAGCGTGGGTGATAAGAACAATGATATATGCAGACATACTACGTCTTTGGCATATTTGAAGTGCTCATTCGATAGATCATCTACCCATGACGCAGAACCAGTCTTTAACTCTTTAATTAACCTCTACTTCAGGAACTGATCTCAAATTATTTTCCCTTGTCCCTCCCACAGGCGTTTCGCTGCAATCTATCTTAAGATTATCCCTACTCACACTGTTAAGAATGTTAGAGTAGTGGTTTTTCCACAGCTTTACAATTTCACCCTCTCCCGACACCCCATCGATTGTCGGAGGGAGGACACTTTTGACACCCGTTTGATTCTTAACAAATTTCCAAAAATTTTTATTATCGTTATTTATGCGAGCTTCACGGGCTTTTGATGCTCGAATAGACTCTTCATCCTGTTTACATCGCCTTATGGCCGCCTTATACTGACCCCTACTTCTACACATATTCATTTATACTGGTCCTAATCTGGGTCTACCATGAAAGCACCACAAATCGTAGGCGTCTTTCGATTCCTTCTTCAGGGGGCCAATAAAATCATTCCATCCAGGAATAATCTTAGTATGATAGTTGTAAGATTTAATCAGGGGGCTTCCTGCTTCTCTTAACAGGGATACTATCTTACTATATACCTATGAGTTCACAGTGAGAAGCATTTGAGTAAGGATTACTACAGGCAAGATGCAAAATTTTTAAATTATTAAAGAGGTGACCTGTTCTGTCTTCTATTCTCTCTTGCATATGAACATTAGACCAATCGACGCGATTTTTCTTACCTATTGAGTTATTATGTCGTGTTGCGCATAAATTGGTAAACTTAATTAATAGTTCTAATAGTCTATGATCAGAAAGAAGGAAATCATGCAGAATATGAACTCTAACAATTCGATCCTTTAGATTATTACTAGTGAGAGACAAAGATCAATCCACCTGGTGGTACCACTCATATCACTAACGTATGTAAAAATTACCACTGGTTACCCCTAATACATCTACATCACTTATACTTAATTTGGCCGACTCGCACATGTTACCCAATTCTACAAAGAATTCCGAGTCCACATGCACGTTAAAGTCCCCCCCCCCATATATATATATTATATATATATATATATATATATATATATATATATATATATATATATTCTTTTTTTGTAGCAATTTCTAAAAAGGAATAATTTTTCTTTTAATAATTGGTTTGTATTTAGAGGCAGGTTTTGAGGTATCAATCTAAAATCTGTCTTCTGCGTCTACTTTAAAACTGAGAGGAGAGATAGAACTAAAATAATGTGCTTTGTAAAAAATAAAGTATTTAGAAGATAGACTGTACGTCGAAAGTAGATGAAATAGTTCCTTTCTTGACAAGCATGCACGATCCTCTGAAATTGAGCAATAACAATAAAACGTACGCCTTCTAATAGTTGAAGGAAACCCTTGAGATCACTTTCTATACACCTTCGGCTTACAAATTTTACGCTTTAAATACTCCCATTCAAAATAGATTTAGTCCTATTTCTACTGTCCTTTTTAAACCAGATAAATTGAACAAGATTTAGCGTGTACGTACGAATTATTAACTTAATATTATACGAGTAAACTGGAAACTCCATTGTTGTGTTGATAATAACATCGATGAACTTGACAAAAGGAAGCTCTCAGAAAGAGACGTAAAGAATCTCTTTCCAGGAGGTCTAGCGGGTTGCTGTCATACATGAATATGGTCCATATTTATGAAAACACAGTCTTTCTATTTTACGCTAAACTCGTAAAAGAAACTGCCATAATTTATACGTAAGACTGCACGTCTCGATTTATTGCCTGAAAGCATGAATGAAACCTGCTAAGATCAAAGGAATTTAATAGGTCCCTAAAGAATTACTATCTAATATCTAATTAGATAAAGGTAAAAATACTTTTTATTGGATGATAAATTTGCATTTCAGATGTAACACACATTATGTTTACAAAATAAGATTGTTCTAAGAAAAGTAGGTACCGTACTTTTCCGCAAAAGTTCGTGTCCATAACTTCCCCAAGCGAAGAGCATTGTTCCAAAAGAGCATATATGAAATTACTGATCAGCCGTACAAGCTCTGTTTCATTTAAAAGTTCCGCGTAAGAACCACTACAGTAAATTTAAATCCTAAATTTTATTTATGTGAAAACACGAAGTATTTATGTTTGCCTGAAATGAGTATATACAACAATAAACAAATAAACTTATATAATGTCACTCAAAATATTTGACACTCCGCAATTTCAAATTAAATAAACTCCCAGTATAATACATTACCTATATTGAGATATTTTCCATATCTATCTTTCATAAAATAATAAATGTTTCGGTACGCTGCTTTTCTAAGCTTCGTTCAGTCTCGTGAGACTGTATCTTTTATCCACTAGATAGAAGAATGGAACCTATAAAAATGTTTCCTTTAAGCAAATATATTTTCCATCAACTTCATCATTTTATCCTTCCTTCATCCCTTTGCGTTGAATCTTCTTCTAAAATCTACTTCTTATACGCTTCCGTGAGACTTAGATGCTGCTAGCCGTTTCCCGATGTCTCCTCTCACACAAAAGCTTCGCAATTGTTCGTGAAATAACTACAGCGAATATACATCATCTCCGTATACGCACTTTTCACATTTTCTTCTTCATTCTGACAAACGTATTTTTAGACTTGTATTTCTTTACTATTTTTTCTTTTTATTACCAAAATAAGAATCACCTATTTTTATTCCATCGTAAATTTTGGCTTTAAGATGCGTTTCTGTGATTTGGTGATACTACATTATAGCGGGAATTCAGTAAATATGCCTTATATATATATTTGGCCTTTTCCAGCAAGCTATTTTTGTAGCTTATTTAGTTTACTTGATATGACAAGTAATGATTACGGAGAAAAATGTCCTTGATGCCCGTATTTTAGATATAAGAATAGAGCTTCGACTAAATCTATTTCCAATATTGTAAGTATTTAAATGGTATGTTATGGGAATATCCTGTTACGAGAAAATGAATTAGGGGAATAAAGCCACAGTAAATGGTCTATTAACGACGAAAGCTCCTGCTTCTAATGAATTCATTACTTATTGCTGTTTTATTCTCCCAATTTAGTATACCGAAGGTACATAAAAAATAATGTAAAGGTTTTCTCTATAAGGGTACTTCTTTCTTTTTATTTAATTTCGGAGGAACTTCCTTGTAAAGAAGCTAACTGCTTCATCTACTTTCGACCTATACTAAAGGTGTACTCTTTAAGTCCTGTAATTTTATCAGAGTATATTTAGTACTGTATTCAGTGCCAGATTGAAAGCAAAAAAAATAAATAAATAAAAAAATGAATAATAAGTAAAAAGAGGGGGATTTTTGCGGCTAATATACCACGATTTCAAACTTTCTTTTTCTTCAATAATTTTATATTTGTTATGGTTTCATTCAATTTAAAATCAATATAATTTTTGTACTTTCTGGATCCAGTTTTACTTTGACAACTTTACAAGTCCTTGTTATGTTCTAAAAATAGAAATAGAGCAGTATTAATGGCTTATTTTTATATTTCAATCTTAAAATATAAATTAAAATGTTAAAAACATAATATAATTATTTTTTCATTACAGTACATCAAGTGACTTGGATTATAAATGTTAAAAACATAGTATACTTTCTTTTTCATTACGGTACATCAAGTGTATGTTGTACGTTGTAAAATGTATGTTGTAAATAAAATAAGAAAACAATAAGCCTGTTTTTGGTATTAAGCATTTTTATTATTCCTTCAAAAAAGTGCTGTAATATTAAAAGGAAACGTTTTTCAGTATGTTACTATAGTTTTTTTATAACATTACAAACTACGAGGAAGGGTCCCCAGAGGATCTTAATCCGACACTGACTATATTCCCACTCTCATTGTTGAAGCAGACAGTGAACAGGTTTTAGGGTGTATATGTACACATGATGTAAGTAACCAGTTCACATCATATTCAGTCGAGAAAAATGCGAGTTTTAATAACATTATAATTAATGACATTATAAATTCCTAAATTCCGAATAATGAAATAACATTTATAAACATACGATCGTCCTCCTTGTTACTCCAAAAATAATTTTCGGTAACTCAAAAATAAAAGATTAAAAAAAATTCAATACTATTTTCAACTTTTAACTGATATTAATATTTCACTGAAAGTCAACTGCGTGAAATTATACACGAAATCCCTCTACATTTAATATATAAGTCTTCTTCAAGAACTCTCCATATAAACAATTAAAACACAAATGCACTGTTTCAAGCACATCTTAATACAAAGTTTTATCAACATATTTTTCAAGAAAACTCTCTCGGTTATGAAAACATTTAGTCCGTGAGAATTTAATTAACAGCACAGTGTAATTGTATATTCACAAGGTATGCCTCCTGTTGTATCCGAATTGCGTGAAATAGGTTACTTAGAATATGGCATTACTCTTCAAACATCCGGTTACATTATGGCTAGTGATGTAAAAAAACCGTTTTTTTTGTTTTTTGTTGTTTTTTTTGTTTTTTTTTGTCGTTTTTTTTGTTTTTTTTTGTTTTTTTTTGTTTTTTTTAATAATTAATATAGATATTGCCAATTTAATTATAAGGTATACTTTTGCAATGATATATATTATAAAAATAAATAAATAAATAATAAAATAGGCCATATGGTACCAGTATAGAATGTCCTTTTCAGCCTATTTACAGAAAAAACTGGCCTCTTTCTTGCACTGAAAGTCTTGTATCTTGAGATCCATTAAACTTGCGAGAACACTGGCTGGGAGCTGACTGCCCATTGTCCAACCTTCCCAGGACTCTCCCATCCATGCCTCGGATTTTGAATCTCCCACTTAACTATCCTTTAGACCCGCGATGGCATATTCCCCCCCCCCCACGAGACCATCCATATATAATACATACACATACACCCATATACATATATACCAATATATACATAAATACTTATATACACATTTATATCTATTGTATACCCCATACACATGCATACATCCAGAATTCCAGATACATACGCATGCATACTCATATATACCTACACAAACTCATACACCTCTATTTCGCCCTTTCATTACCTCCGAGATCATTTAGCACATACAGTAATATCCATACAGCCAAAAGAAACCAATTAAGCACAGACAGAGCAGTAAAGCTAGTATTTATATCCCAAAATGCAAAATTCCAAGAAAGTGAAGTAAAACATGGTGCTACATTGGCTTCGTCAACATCCAAATCTGCAATAAATACCAGTACCTGTGATATTGAAATTATTTGCTTTAATCAATCTAGTGATAATGATTCTTCAATGGAAATAGAATCAGATAATGAAAGTTAAACAGCATTAGGTTAACACAAAGGTTAAAGAAAGAGATGAATATTTATATTTTTTTTATTTTTCTATTTGGAATATATATATATATATACACACTGGTATTCTTGCCAATCACAATTATATCTATTGTTTTATACCAGTATTATGGATATTATACCAGTACCTGTGATATTGAAACTAGCATATATGCTCTACCCAATCTAGTGATGATTCTTCCATGGAAATGTAGGTTAACAAAAAGGTTCAAAAAAAGGTGAATATTTTCCTTTTCTATCTGGAATATATATACTGGTACTCTTGCCAATCACAATTATGTATATTGTTTGAAACGAGGAAGAATGTTTTATGTTCTAGTTAAAAAATATATATACATATAAAAAATGAGGGTTTGTTTTTCCTTTCTATTATATACTTTTTGCGTGATTCAATTTTTCTAAAAGATGACTATATAGTATATATACTAGGTATAACCGTATAAGCATGGTAGTATAGTAAATTATAGGTAATACTAATAT